>OY757945.1:2375791-2875791 GCA_963585895.1 Sepioteuthis lessoniana | reverse complement strand
AGTCTCCGAAACTTTCACGTGGGCATCTGCCTATATCATTTCATAACACCCACACATTTCCGTTCAACCACGTAACTGCTTCCGCTCATTTTCACAGCCGCGTCCTATGCAGAGAATATCTGATTGACGGCTCGGTCAAGGGTCAATATGCAACACAGATTCAACAGACTCATTTGCGTTTTAAATCATCATAATCGACAACAGATAGCTGTCCATTTCAGGGGGGTGTATTTTAAGGGACAAGTCACCCCCGTGGAAGCTCGAACAAATTTTGGATAGGTGAGTCAGATATTTAAAAAAAATTCTTTCCACTTGCTGAACTGTGAGAGTGGCTACAGCGGCTTTGAGGTCCAGTTTAAGACAATGTCACTACTTGATTATAGTCTTCGGTAAAAGCCATAAACTGCTTCCTGTTTAAATTAAATAACCATCGACATTGCAATCTTGGGAAAATGGATCTTTTAATTAATTTAAAAATGGATCATCTAATTACTTTAAAAAATTGATTTTCTAATTACTTTAAAAATGGATCGTTTAATTACTTTAAAAAATGAATCTTCAAATTACTTAAAAAATGGATCTTTTATTTACTTAAAAAAAATGGATAATCTAATTACTTTAAAAAATGGTTCATCTAAATCCTTTAAAAATGGATCTTTTAATTACTTTTTAAATGTATCATCTAATTATTTTAAAAATGGATCTTCTAATTACTTTTAAAATGGATCTTTTAATTACTTTAAAAAATGGATTTTCAAATTGCTTTAAAAGTGGATCTTCAAATTAATTTAAAATGGATCTTCTGATTACTTTAAAAAATGGATCATCTAAATCCTTTAAAAATGGATCTTTTAATTACATTAAAAATGGATCTTCAAATTACTTTTAAAATGGATTTAATTACTTTAAAATGGATCTTTTAATTACTTTAAAAATGAATCTTCTAATTACTTAAAAAATGGATCTTCAAATTACTTTAAAAATGGATTTTTTAATTGCTTTAAAAATGGATCATCTAATTACTTTAAAATGAATCTTCTAATTACTTTTAAAAGGGATCTAATTACTTTAAAAATGGATCTTTTAATCACTTTAAAAATAGATCTTTTAATTACTTTAAAATGGATCTTCTAATTACTTTAAAAAATGGATCTTCAAATTACTTTAGAAATGGATCTTTTGATTACTTTAAAAATGGATCTCCTAATTACTTTAAAAATGGATCTTCTAATTACTTTTAAAATGGATCTTTTAATTACTTAAAAAAATGGATCTTTTAATTACTTAAAAAAATGGATTTTCAAATTACTTTAAAAAATGGATTTTCAAATTGCTTTAAAAAATGGATCGTCTAATTACTTTAAAAAATGGATCATCTCATGTGAGTCATTTAGTGCAACGTCTTCTACAAGGAAAAAAACATCTTATTGAATTTACAATTTGGATTCACCAATTAATAACTTTACTCTTTCTGGATTTAATACTAAAATGGATTATATAATCTTTTTTGACTTGGGATTTGATAGCAATCATTTTTTGAGCAAACGGGAGCTAAACTCTTTTTACTTGTTAATTTTCTATATTTTCTATTACCTTTTTTATATGTCACATCTTACAATAGCCTCAATATTTTTCTCATCTTGCTTGTATCTGCCATTTTTATACTTAAAGTAAAGAAGTGTCACTGAAAAGCATTGATGACAAGAGTGACGATAAAATCAATCAAGTTGTATAAAGAATCAATTTGTTTAATTTTTGCTAAGAAACAGTGCGTGTTTGACGATGTATCAGTAGTCATTCAGAGCTGCAATACAAATGGTATTCACAGCGACATAATTTTGAAAAAAAAATGCACATCTGAATCCGTGGTGATACTAACTATTGGCACATTGACATTGATGACATACATGAATCATCATCATTATCATCGTCGTCATGAAAACGTGCCGACAGCACATATTCCCTTGGCTCTCTCTCTCTCTCTCTCTCTCTCTCTCTCTCTCTCTCACATCATCAGACCCTATCAGTCATCACTCTTGGCGTATTCTCTTGACGGCATCAAGTCCCCGCACACAGCTTGTTAATGTAAATTTCTGCAAGTCAGCCGACACTGGTGTGTCCACATGCAGTAGTCCATTGGAGAACATCGCTTACGAGTTTATCTTTAATTCACTAGCATTTGCCCAGTATATCTTGTTTGTCTTACTTGGATGGTTTGTGAGATGGGAAGTAAGTGGCTGTACAGTTGCTGCTTTGTAGGGTGCTGCTTTCAGGATTTGTGCTGCTATACAGTAGTATTGACACGGCTACAGTTTGTAAGAATCATTTTATTTACTTCATATGAATAATATCAATAATATAATGACATGTGTCGCGCAACGGTTGTCGCCGTTGACTGAGGGAGTCAAAATCAAATACTAGATGAGGCTGTTAGGGTTAATACCCTTAGTTAAGGCATAAATCCATCTCTTCCCTCGCTATGGGGAAACCAGCATGGTAGACTAGGTTTTCTAGGCTCAGTAAGGGAAACCAGTTTAGGAGAAGGAAAACTGAATTCAGACCCTTCTCATCTTTTTAAAAGTACCAGGAAATGGGTGATGGTTAACAAGCTTATTTCACAGACCATCAATGGGTGATGGTTAACAAGCTTATCTTCCAGACCATCAATGGGTGATGGCTAACAAGTTTATCTTACTGAACGTTAATAGGTGATGGTTAACAAGCGTGTCTTACAGACCACTTGTGGGTGATGGTTAATAAGCTAATCTTACAGACCAATAATGAGTGATGGTTAACGAGCTTATCTCAGAGACCATTCATGGGTGATGGTTAACAAGCTTATCTCACGAGCTATTAATGTGTTTAGTATTTAATAGGTAACCTGGGATATTGTTTTGAAAGCATCGCTTTTTTTTGCTAGATACATACTTTGACAGACGTTCTCTCTGTGGGTGGGGCTAATAATATGTTGATTGCACCCCCTGCAGAGGGGTGTCCTGGGTATGATATATGATAGTAAGACTCCTGTTCTTGGAAGTGTGGAGCAGCCCTTCATTGCCATTATTCCCCGATCCACTCTCACTCGGAGTGGTTGTAGTAATTTACGAAGGTCTTTACTTCGATTTAGCACAAGGCCAAATGAATGGGGCACCCAATGAGACTCGGAGTGGTTGTATCTGTTAGAACAAAACTATAGATCAAATACGGTAAATCGCAGCGTACAAGTCGACCTGGCATATAAGTCGGCCTCAATATTTTCAGCTCAAAATGTTGGTGTAGACCCATACCTGCTGTATAGGTCAACCCTCAAACATACAGTCGATACTGATTAGGCGAAACTTATCCTGAATGATTTGATGCGGAAAGGCTATGACAACCTTAACCAAAAGTATTCAATAAGTTTATTGGAGATTAACTTCACAAACGAGTACGAATATATCCCCTTAAAATTACGTAGGAAGTCCCCATGGTCTTGTGTCTAACATACTGGCCTGCGACACCTTCGCAAAATTACTGTCCAGTATTTTAGAAGTAAGATTTTAATCATCCATAAAATATCATTCGCGTAACTTTTATTAAAATGTATTTTTATTCAATAAACAATCATTACGCCTCATTAAACTGTCATTATTTCCGTCGTGTATGTTGTATTTTTCTCTGAAATCAGAATTACATCAGCCATTTATGAAACCTGCAAATCTTACACATTACGACTTTTATTTATATGAATTCACAATTTATTGCATTATTAAGAAATTGCACTGATAAACAACATACCGTAGTCGTCTGGCTGGCTGCTTAGCTGCTGTGATGTTCCACATTGTGTTTACAGTCAATGCATCAGCTATTCAAAATGGTGTGTGATATAGAGTTAATATAATATTTCATTTCTATTACAGTTTTATTATTTTATATTAATCTTTATCTTAATTTCTTTAATCTGTTCACTGAACACGAGTTTAAGTTGGAAATGTTTGTAGCAGTCTGTTGAAAGCACGGAAAGTGGTGTGTATCGATTGTTAGGAGTATTGTTCCTCTGGTTGACCATTCTGTGATAAAGGATTGGATTTTTGCCTTTTAAATCAATCCCTAGTTTTGTAAAGATTTGTTTCAGGCTTAAAAGTTAAACTTATCGGCTGCAGTTTATGGTAAGCAGTGTATATTAATTGTTGGGATTACTATTTCACTGGTTGACAACTCTGGGATAAAGGTTTGGATTTTAGCCCTGTCATATAAACCGACCCCGTATTTTCAAGAGATTTTTTTCAGACTTAAAAAGTCGACTTACCGAGATGTGTTTAAAAATTTCTCATATTCGGAACAAAACAAAACAAAACAAAACAAACAAACAAAGCAAAGAATAATCTAAGAAACAACACAAAAAATCTAAATATCAACGCAAAAGGAAACGCCATTCCACACACACACACACACACACATATATATATATATATATATATATTACGTCAAATGACGTAATTTAAACATCAAACGCTGATTCGCCAGTTAAACGGCCAACTTTTTCTTACTATACATATTTTCCCGTAGGTTTTTGTATTTCCCATTTCTAAACATCCATTAATATCCCCCCTCATGGTCCTGATGATGGTTCAGTAGAACCGAAACGCTGTAGTGTCGACCCGTTAATAAATCATTCCTTCCATTTGGATCGTTGTTATCAGTTTTTCTACACACACACACATATATATATATATATATATGAGAGATATAAGATTGGAAAAATGTGACAATATAAATGGAAAAGTGAATAAACCAAAACACACAGGCAACAGATTCATTTATGAAATAAAGACGAAATATTAATTGAATCCGTTGTCTGTTTTTCGGTTTGTCAACTTTTCCACTTATTTATATAGATATAATCATGGAATGTTAATAATTGGTAGATATGAACTTAATAATATAAGCAGTAACACACATACACACACATACGCTTATAAACGAGGATCATTCAAAAAGCTCTTAGCCTCACCAAGATTTTATATTTGTTGAACACCCCTTACCTTTGTATGAGCTGCTCATCTGTATTGAAATTAGGACAGAAATCTGAATTGGTTTTTCTAGTTTTATAAGAAGTGGCTGTGCGTTGCTATAACAAAAGTGTTCAGCTAGGGCTCTTCTTTCTTGGTGAGGCTTACAACTTTTTGGCTCGATGATAACATTGGCGAGAAACTGGCAGTCACCATGAGCTATTAACTCTGTCTAAACTATTAAATTTCTATCTATCTATCTATCTATCTATCTATCTATCTATCGGAGCATGTACATATCTCTCTAGCTGCTTATTTCTATATATCCTTCTGTTCATATATATATATCAGCGTGTTCACATCTATCTATCTATCTGTTTTTCTGTCTGTGTGGCACAGTGGCTAACGTGCCGAACTACGACATCGTTGTAAGTGAGTTCGAACTCTAGTCTCGTGATTACGTTCACTTTCGATCTAATATCCTTAGGAAAGGCATGAACCCCCTTATCCTGCCCAGCTATTGGTTAAATAGTGCCACTGTTGTTTTTCTACAAGAGTAGTTTTGGCATGGAATATCCCATGAAGGTTGATATGCCAAACAAAGAAATCAAACCAAATCTATCTTTAAAATTAGAATTCGAAAATTTTAATAAACATTTGAAACAGGAAAGGAAAAAATCATTTTACGAAATATAATCTAAAAAAACAACAGCAATTTTAATTAGCCTCTGAGACACCCATCTTCATGCGTAGGCGCACGCACGTGTGTGTGTGAGTGTGTGTATGCGTGTGTGTGTTTGAGAGTGGAGTGTGTATATTTGTGTGTGTATGTTTGCACGCGTGTCTATGTATGTGTGTTTGTATTAGTGTGTGTGTGTGTGTGTGTGTTTGTGATAGCCGTGCTATTACGAGCACACACACACACACACACACACACTTCTTCACATGTTTCAACCACTGCCCCTGCACACACGCACCTACACGCAGAGCTTGAAGATCTGTCATCGATTTGCATATAAAAAGCCGATCACTTTCCTTTCATTCTTCAGATGACGGCGCCTGTGTGTGCAGTGAACGTAGAACGCTGCTATACAGTTAGCCACCATGATCACCAACAGCGTCTCTTCTTCCAACTTCGTCTCTTTCTTCTTCGTTTTCTTCATCTTGCAATGGATGTTATTCGTCGTCTGCTCGACCAAAGAACTGGTCACTAACCCGAGATTTGACCGTGAGCTGGTTGGTTGGAATTGCATCGGTTGCAAAGCATTATGGGTACAGCAAGGAATGGACGGAACACCAGCAGCCAAAATAATACATAGGTAAGTTTCTCTTTTTTCTTTTTTTCTTTTTTCATCAATTTTTTTTCATGTATTTATTTTTGGGTCGGAAATTGTTAAACCACATATTTAGCCTACGAATCAGATAAAAAACCTACTCATATCTATCTATCTATCTATCTATCTTAGTCTATTCATACCTATTTATCTATCATTAAAGTTAAGCAATGCCAGACCCAGTCAACAGTTAGATGAGTGACTGCTTAGGAATATCATAAAAAAACTAAAAGACTTAAGTCAAAATATCTATCTATCTATCTATCTATCTATCTATCTATCATTTAAGTTAAGCTGTGCCAAACCTGGTCGATACTTAGATGAGTAACTGTTTAGAAACCTTATAAACTGTCAGAGACTTTAGCCAGAATATCTACATATATTATTCAGGTTAAGCAATGTTAAACTTGATGAATGCTTAGATGGGTGACTGCTCAGAAAAATAAACAGGAAGAGACTTACACCAGAATCTCTCTCCCTCCTCTCTCTTTCTCTCTCTCTCTCTATATATATATATATATATATTAGGATGTTCATATCTGTCTATCATTAAGGTTAAGCTTTATTAAACTTGGTCAATACTTAGGTGGGTGACTGCTTAGGAACATCATGAACTTGTGCCAGAATACATATCATATTTCTGTATATATCAGTTTGTTCGTCTCTCTCTCTATATATATGTCAGTCTGTTTCTATCTATCTATCTATCTCAGTTCATTATCTATCTATCTATCTACCTATCTCTATCTGTCATAGTCTTTTCATATCTATCTATCTATCTATCTATCTATCTATCTAGCTATCACTTACCTAATGGCTAAAATACTAACAATCTCATTTTTATCGTTATATGTCAATGTTTCGAGTCTTGGTAAAAACCAGAATTACGACTGACGTTTTTCCCCCAAAGAAATGCCTGTTCCACATATTATAGGGGGGATTCCTTCAAAATAGTTTTATTTTCTTTACAGAGTAGTGCATTCCCGAGCTTGTAAAATCTATAAGACGGAAAAAATATCAAAAAGAAAAGTAGCATTTTTTGTAGGTAAAATAATGTAAATTATTGATTGCAGACATGTGTGCGGCGGGGATATATATGTGTGTGTGTGTGTGTGTGTGTGTGTGTGTATGTTTATGTGTGTGTGTGTGCATATATGCGATTGTATCTGTTCAGTTTTGATGTTTAAGGGCATATCAATCTTCGTGGGTCATTCAATGCCTAAGCCATTCTTATAGAAGAACAGTAGTGCTACTATTTGACCTATAGCTGGAGAAATAAGGGGGTTCATATCTTTCCCAAGGTTATTTGTCCGAAAGTGAACGTTATAGCGCGACTGGAATTCGAACTCACGTACATTAAGGTCACCATTCAGCCATTCAGCCACAGTAACTCCTCCTCTGTCTGTGTGGGGAGTGCAAACATATTATTGGATCTTTTATGGATTTATGGATCGACAGTTCTGCCGAGGATCATAATATTTTCGCGCTTTGTCTTGGATCCAAGTGTCGCTGTCTGACCCTTAGATCAGTGTAGTATCTGTACGTTCGGCTTAGGCTCATTATGTCCCTTCACGGCCTCCTGGCTTAGATGAGTGTAATATCAGTGTCTGGCCTAACTGTATGTCCAAGTTAATTTTACTGAGCTGTTCAAGCAGAAAATCCGAGAAGTAGAGGCTAAAATGGCGTAGTAGCTAATGTGCTGGATTATGACACTGTTGTTGGCGAGTTCGAACTCCATTGGCG
The DNA here is from genome assembly GCA_963585895.1 of Sepioteuthis lessoniana. NCBI lineage: Eukaryota > Metazoa > Mollusca > Cephalopoda > Myopsida > Loliginidae > Sepioteuthis > Sepioteuthis lessoniana. The sequence continues at coordinate 2,867,723 of OY757945.1, read as the reverse complement.
CTATCGTATACCCCCCTATGGGTTAAATAGCAACGCTGCCGTTTTTCTGCTGGGATATCTTTGGCATTAAATTACCCGAGAAGGTTCATATGCCATTGAACAACTAAACCAAACCACTGGAGAAAGATATTACTGCTCGTTTAACTCCCCCTATCACGATTTGACGTTCAAATCAATTCAAGATTACGGACAGAAAATCAATAAACACACACACGTGTGTGTGTGTGTGTGTGTGTGTGTGGTGGTGTAATAGTTATTGTCATAGGAAATGAACACGGCAAACCGGGTCCAAATCCTAGACGAGGCCGTTTGCATTTCACATAACACTAATGCCCGAGGGAAAAGTATGAATGTAATTATTCAATTATTCTCTCTGGAGCTATAGGTAAATAGTAGGATAGGCAGTGCACTTTAATCTTGGTATGGCAACTAGCCTTGGAAAAAGAAAACTCTGAATTCAAACCGAGGGAAGTCCGCTTAAAATTGACACTGTGTCGCATCCAGCTCGTGGCGTATATATATATATATATATATATATATAAATATATATAGAGAGAGATAGAGAGAGGGGGGAGTACTTTGCGTCAATTCATTATATATATATATATATATATATATATATTCACTGGGTGTGTTGGATCAATTGTCTGTCTGTGTTTATCGCTATCAATATATATATATATATATATATGGAGAGAGAGAGAGAGGGACATATTGCACGCATACACTATATATATAAATATATATAGTCAACACTTGAGCCATCACACCCTGTATGTATATATATATACATATATATATATTGTTATCCACAGACATACTGTTTCATTCTATCAGAACTCTTCAGTGTGGTTAGATACGTAGGACGCTCGAAGCCGCGATCGAAACCCATCCAACTTTACGTTAGACCAAGTCTCAGACTGTTCGGGCAACAAGCGTACCACGTTGGCTAAGGGAATTTTTAAGGTATAGTCGTCCTTCTGTCTGTCTGTCTGTCTGTGTATATATATATATATATAATATTGAAAACATTGATTCACAGAAACATAATCCCCACTGATCCTAATAAAAAGATAAAACTTATTATATATTATAATAAGTTTAAAACCTCGAATTTAGTCATTAGAAATAACTCCTCTTCCTCGATTGGAGTTTTGCAAAAAGCCAACGTTATATATAAATTTAAATGTCCTTTAGGAGATTGTATATCTGATAATAATGATATATATGTTGGTTTAACCTCAACTACCCTGTCGAGGAGACTTACAATGCACCTTTCTGATACAAGTTCAATAGCTCAGCATTTAAAAAAACATTCATGCCCAACAACACTATTACGGAAAATTCTCACCGACAACACAACAATATTAGAAACATCAAAATAATAAACAAAAACTACCGATTCTCGAAGTACTACATATTAGAAACCTGCAACCAACACTTAATAGAATTAATTGTCAAACCAGTGCTAATGTACTTAAATGTCTTTAGCTACCGACACTAATTATATAATTTCATTTAAAAGCAAACGCTATAATCTTCAACGGCAAAGACGCCCTTTCACAGTAGTAATATGCTAAAACAAAAGTTACATCACTTTTGTAATAGATCCTCCCCTGATGATGGCCCAAAGTCGGGCAGAAAGTACTAGGGATACATACAACTATGGACAATACATAAATCAATTCCCCCCGAATACGATAAAAGTAATACGGGAATTCGAACGGATCCAGAAGAAAATATGTAGACATAAAATGTCTATTATGTTTAATGAAATTTGCATCAACGAAGAAATGCTGCCAAAATATATATATATATATATATAGAGAGAGAGAGAGAGAGCGTGAGAGAAATTGACATATTGCGCGTGCGCGTGCACACACACACACACACACACACACACACACACTCACACACACTATATATAGTCGACAAATGAACGATCGCTTTCTCTCTCTCTCTCTATATATATAGCCCCTTCTATTTCACTTTTTCTCTATATATATATAGAGAGAGAGATAGAGAGAGGGTACTATTGTCGTTAATATAAAGTAAACATGAATCATATATATATATATATATGTGTGTGTGTGGGTATATATATATATATATATATAAACAGGTCTATTTCCTTTTTTAGGGCACCATATTTTCTGTTTTTGCCCGGCGGTTGGCTTTGAAGAGTCAGCCGGTGGGGCACTTGAAAGGGGTTATGTCACCATCTTTTTATATCGTTAGTCTCCATTGTTTGCATTTATCTAACCCCTCCACTACGAGCAGGATGTGACACAAGGTCAATTTTTAAGAGAAGAAAATCTGGTTCGAATTCTTTCGCTTAGAACCCAGTATGTTTTGCTCTTTACCCGTAGTTGGGGTGGGGGACATATGGATTCACGACTTTCTAAAGGACATTGGTGCGAAGAGAAGCGCAGACAACCTCGTCCAGGATTTGAACTCGGATCGCTGGACAAAGTGTCCTTGTGTCAGTTCAGTACACCCCTTCCTCATCAGAGATCAGGTCGCCAAATAAAAGGCTTTTTGAAAGATGATTGTCTACCATGTACCCTACGAGGACGGGACAGTTTAAATTTCACATGGAGCAAAAGTCCTCGAGAAAGGCATGAATCCAATTTTTGCTCTCTCCCACTTATGGGTAAATGGTAGGGCAGACGGGGCTCTTTAATTTACGCGACGGAGGGGTTGGGTAAATGCAACCATTTCATCGCGTGGACTGTCCACTTCCGGTCAGTTTTTTTTTTTGCCTAATTTCAATTCTTGTTACCCTGTTTGGCTTGACGGGGAGGGTGTTCTCCGTAATGTAGTGGCTAGCGTGCTGAACAACAACATCTTAATAACCGCATTCGAACTTTAGATGCGACTATTATGTTCCCTAGCAGACTAATACACTTGGGAAAGGTATGAACTCCTTTATTCCCTCCCTCCTTAGTCGGCTGGGGGGGGGGGCTGCAGAATACACCGACTGCATCTCTGCTGAGAGGTAAGACTCTGCCAATGAGTGTCATGGACATGACACTAAACAATCTAATAGTGACGTTCCAATAATGATCGAGCTTTGGGGAATGTGGAGTACCCCTTTATTGCCATCACTCCTCGGCCCATTCTAACCTGGAGTGGTAGCACCTGATAGGGTCCTATCTATGTGTCAAATAGAATTCAACTCTGTACTTATGCTAAACTGAATTGTTTTGACATTTAACTGTATGTAAACAAAAAAACTATACTTGTACTAAACTGAATTATTTGAAAAGGAATTGTTTATGTGTATAAAAATAGATTCGGCATTAATAACCTACAATGGGTGATGCGCCATAAACCCAAACCAAACTATAATCATTTTTTTCACATAGTTATCAGGTTTGTCTAGTTGGCTGTAGAATACACCGACTACTTCTCTGCAGAGGGGTAAGACCCCCGCCCCCAACGAGTATCCTGAATATGACACTAAACAATCTGATGGTGAGGTTCCAGTAATGCTCGGGCTTTGGGGAATGTGGAGTACCCCTTTATTGCCATCACTCCTAAGTCCACTCTAACCCGGAGTGGTAGTACCTGATGGGATCCTATCTATCGGTCAAATAGAACTAAACTCTGTACTTATGCTAAACTGAACTGTTTGAAGTAAAACTGTTTTGACATTTGAACCGCGAGCTTATTCTGAATTGAACTGTTTGATCATTTAACTGTGTAATGAAATGACTGACATTCAATTGAATTGTTCGTGATACACATCAACCTTTGGAACCATTTAACTTTGTTGACTGAACTGAATATTTTGAAATAGGACTGTTTTTTACCTTTAAACTGCGTACTTATGCTTAACTGAATTATTTGAAATAGAACTGTTCTTGACATTTAAACTAACTATACTTATGCTAAATGATTGAAATGTTTGAAATTGAACTGTTTCTTTGTATAAAAATGGATTCGGCATTAAATAGCTTAAAATGGTTGATATGCCATAAAACCAAACTAAACCAAACCGAAAACTTCCCCAGCTATTTGTTAAATAGTTCCACTGCTGTTTTTCTGCAAGGATAGTTTTGGCTTTAGATAACCCACTAAGGTTAAAATGTCATTAAGCAAAAGAACTGGAGCAAACTAAACAAACTATTTTACGGAGAATAGATCAGCCAAAACATTGCGCTGATAATATCAAAGACACGAAAATCTAGTTTTGATTAGTTGTTTTTTTTTTGGGGGGGGGGGTTTGTTGCTTGATGCCATATCAACTTTCAGGGGTTATTTAATGCCAAAGTTATCCTTGTAGAAGAACGGTACTATTTAGCTCATAGCTAGGGGTGTTCATACCTTTAACAAAGGGCATGAGTCTAAAAATGAACGTCAAAGCATGACTGGAGTTGGAACCCTCTGAATATGATGTCGCACTCCAGCTTATTTGCCACAACACCTCAAGTTCTCTCCTCAAGAGCTCTAGTTTTCAGAATAAAGTTTTAGAAAAAGCCATCAATTTCTTCTAAAAAAAAGGGCATTGACCAACATTTCTGACGACACAAATCACTTTTACAATGTCTATTTTATATGGTTAAACAAATTGAAAAAGATTCAGTTTAACCAGCCAGATGGACAAAAAGTAAAGGTCTAATTTAGCATTATAGTCTCTGTATATATCTAACCTATCGTCAAGAAATTTAAAAGCTTTTTTCATTAAAAAAATATGAAAAAAAGAATTCTTCGAAACTCCATTAGAAATTGCAGAGCATTAGGAATCAATAATTCTGGCTGAGAACTTAAGATGAGCAAAAAACATTCGCTGAATTATTATTATTATTATTATTATTATTATTATTATTATTATTCCGTAAGAGTTTTTCATACCAGCCCAAGCTGATAGCTTTCCATTGGAGTTTGAGTGACAGCAAGTTTCTTCAAGTCTCCAGAACTTTAGTTTTCTGGCCGATCTGTTTGCATGGTCTCCACTCGTCCTCTTATTTCCAAGTCCTCTAGTCCTTGTACCGAGTACACCAATTATAACTAGTATCACCGTCACTTTCATGTTCCATAGTTATTATTATTATTATTATTAGTAGTAGTAGTAGTAGTAGTAGCAGTAGTAGTACTAGTAACTCGTAATAGAGTAGTATTTTACTCCTTTGTGAGTTTTTCACACCAGCGTTAGCTGACGGTTTTTCACAAGAGTCTGAGTGACAGCAAGTCTCCTCAAGTCTCCAGGACTCTTCTCAGTGTTCTGGCTGATCTCAATAATGCTGTAGTTTGTCTCCAGGACTTCTACCCGATCTTAGTAATGCGTTAGTCTTAGTGGTTTCTACTTGTCCTCTGATTTCTAATCCTTCTAGTTCCTTTATCAATACTTTTGGGATTGTTCCGAGTGCACCTATAACAATTGGTGTCACCGTCACCTTCATCTTCCATAGATATTAATCTCTTCATTATTTTCTTTTAATTTTACTCTGTGGTCTAAATCCATTATTCGACAGGTTCTCTTTTTTTTTTGTAAAATTATCGACGGGGATTCGGTGATCTATTTGTATCTCGAAGTCTCAGAGAACTTTGAGCGTCTCATTCTCTGGGACGGATTCTGATTTGTGCATCTACCATTTGGTAATATGATCAAAGTTAAACTTCTTGTACAATTCCCAGTGGATCATCCTCCCCACTCAATCCTATTTTGTCTTGTCTGTCCAATCTGCTTATTTGTTCCATTCATTTATTATGTAATTAATGGTTTCATTTCTATCACCACATAACCTTGCAATACACTTGCAATTCTGTTTCGTCTTATCTATTTTATCTTTAATATAGTTGGTCCTTATGGCATTGTTTTGTGCTGCAAGTAGAAGAGATTTAGTTTCTCTTTAAAGTTTTCCTTTCTTAGCCATGCCCAGGTTTTCTCGTGTGAAATTTTGCCTGTTTGTCTCTTGAAATATCCATACAGTTGTTTTTTTTACCCATTTCTGTTTCTTAGATTTTGTTGTTTATCCTTATTTTATCAGTGCTGTTCATCCCAGTTGTAACTTGCGGTTGGTTGGTTGGGTTTTATGGCATATCAACCTTTGTAGGTTATTTAATGCCAAATCATTTTTTATGCAAATAGAACTATTTCAAACAATTCGGTTTAGCATGAGTACAGTTTAATTGTCAAATACATTTCTATTTCAAGCTATTCAGTTTATTCTAACAGTTCTAATTCAGCTAATTCAGTTTACTATAAGTAGAGGTTTTGTTTACCAACAGTTAAATGTCAAAACAGTTCTATATTAAACAAATCAGTTTAGTGTAAGTACAGCGTGAATGTCAAAAACAGTTCAATTTCAAACAATTCAGTTTAGCATAAGCATGCAGTTTAAATGTAAGTGCAGTTTCATTATCAAAAACATTTCTATTTCAAGCTATTCAGTTTAGTCAAACAATCCAGTGTAGCATAAGTATGCCGTTAGTTCTATTTAATCCATAGATAGGGCCCTATCAGGTGTTACCATTCCCGGTCAGAGTGGACCTGGGAGCAATACCAAAGAAGGAGTGCTCCGCATTCCCCAAAACTCCAGCATCACTGGAACCTCACCATCAGATTGTTTAGTGTCATATCTAGGACACTTGTTAGGGGTGGGGATCTTACCCTTCCGTCGGTGTATTCTACAGGCCCAGCCAACTGGGCAATACACAGAGTTAATGTCAAAACAGTTTTATTTCAGATAATTCAGTTTAGCATAAGTACACCGTTTAGATGTCTAAACAGTTCTATTTTAAACAATCCAGTTTAACATAAATACGCAGTTTAAATGCAAGAAACAGTAAACTCAAACCATGGTTAAGTTCTATTTAACCCATAGATAGAACTCTTATCGGGTGCTACCACTCCGAGTCAGAGTGGACCTCGGAGCAATGGCAATGAAAGGGTACTCCGCATTCCCCAAAGCTCCAGCATTACTGGAACCTCATATCAGATTGTTTAGTGTCACTCTTTGCAGGGGGGGGTCTTACCCCTCTGCAGAGAAGCAGTCGGTGTATTCTACAGCCCCAGCCGACTGGGCACTATAACTTGCGGGTTTCAAATCTCCTCAAAGACTCTTGTAAGTATTCTAGTCGATCTCAGTCGTAGTGGGGGGGGTCTAGAAGGTTTCAATTCTTTCTTTGACCTCCATCTCTCGTAGGCGAAGCTTAGAATACATTGACTTTATCACCTGCAGAGGGTTAAGACCTCCCCACCCCTCACCAAAAGGGATGTCCTGGGTAGAACACAAAACAGCATCTGATGGTGAGGCTCCAGTTATGGATATCAGGCAAGTGTATAGTTCCCCTTCATTGCCATTACTCCCAGGTCCACTCTGACGTGGAGTGTTAGTACGTGTTTGGGTCTCATCTATGGGTTAAATAAATCTGTTTAAAATTATTCGTATTTGATAGGACCGTGTAGAAAAAATTCCCTCCTGAAAAAACTGCTCAAAATTGTAGATATAAACGAGATTCCATAACAACTAGCGCTTAAAATGATCTAAGAAGGGTTGAAACACCATTAAAATCAATTTGATTTCCAGTTTCCCCGGTCTCTCCTTAATCTCTGATTTGTTTTTTCAAACCTTGATTATTTTCTGTCACATCGTACAAAGAACTTGGAACGTGTTATCCAGTGCTATCTGATAAAATGATTGTCCTATATATTATCATCCCACGTCCGCTAAGTTTGGAATTCACACGTGAAATAGTGTCACGTGACCTCGGATAAACGTTAAGACGCTATCAAACGGGACACTTCGGAGCATTCAGATTGATGTTCTTTTTTTTTTTCTTCCTTTTTTTTTTCCTTTTTTTTTTTTTAATCTAGAAAGATTCGTTCGATTTGAGCAATCTTTATGCAAATAGAGTTTCGGGACCGGAAATATCGAATTAAAAAAAAAAGTCATGGCCATAAAATAAACAAACAAACAAACAAACAAACAAACTAGATGTTGAGACGGATTTTTAAACGTATGCATTAAGCAAATGCACAAAGAGTAAACTTCTTCTTTTTTTTTTTTTTCAATGAAAAACAAAAATGAAGAAAGGCACAGAAAAACAATGAGATTATAAATCGTTTGCTTGAACGAAATGAAAAAAAATCTTTTGATTGATCTAAATCAAAGTTGACATACATGTTTCAAAAAATCGGTTGATTGATACGAAAGGGACGATGATTGTTTTCTTTTGTTTTATTTATTCATTCATTTTTGTGATACAGGAATAGAACCTCCCTTGGGTTCTAAATGTTTTATGTAAACAAAGAAATTAGATTGATAATAATTTTTTTTTAATCTGAAGTATAGGATTTAAAAAAATATATTTTGAAGAATTTCGTGGATTTTGGTTCAAAGTAATTTTTTTAAAGAGCGTACAGATACTACATTGATTCTAGGTAGAGGGTCGGGAAGAGAAGCTTCGATCCGTGGTTGAGCGCACAGATACTATACTGAAGTGTCGTTCTATATGTAAATAATCCTGTCGTTTTTTATGGGTGCGATGCTAGAACTAACCAAAGAGAGCTATTTTTAAAAAACGTATTTATTTGCTTGTCATTAAGTTTTAAAAAATAAAAAGATTAGGAGTAGGTCCAAGACTTTTTGATTAATTTGATTTGGTATTGTTTTCTATTAGGGATGTTTTAATAAGGCATTTTGAGGTCAGTCTGGGATACTGGTCGAGTATTTTCAGACCGGCCATCTAGATGAGAGAAATTTATTGTTAACCACTAATTCCAAGTCCAATTATAACGTTACTCTATAGTCCACTCCTTCTGAGTAACACGAGTCTCACTTGTCTAGCTTTGTCTCTGGTCAGGGTTAAGACTTTTCTTGAGTCTCCGATTCTTAAATCCTACATTTATGATGTTCAATTTCTGAGGTGAGACATTGCGTTATGACTCCTCCGCAGGTATTTTTTGATGATAGTTGTTCATTATTACTCGACGACATCGGGGTAATTTCCAGGTCATCACACCACAATCTTTAGCTGCTATACTATGTAGGATAAATAAACAAAATATAATGGAAGAAAAAATACTAAGAAATGACTGACGTAAATATTAATTATAAATTGGAATAAAGGCAAAGGTGAGTGGGGTGTGAGGTTACAAAGAACTGACCCGTAGGAAATAAAATCGGCATCCAGAGTTCAAATCCTGGATGAGGTTTTTGGTGTTTCACTTTACGCTAATGCCTTTGGGAAATGTATGAATCAATATCTTTCCCCCTCAGCTGTAAGGTAAATAGTTGGACAGACTGGATTTTTTTTTTGGAGGGGTTTGGTAAATACATACAAAGAAATGATTCATTTGATTTCTATGAAAAATTATGAAATCAAACAATAATCACTAGTACCCTGACATGATATTGAACCCAAGACCTAATATCCTGTAGTTATATCGGGAAAATCGTTTCAAGAATTTGAAGAATCCATTCTTGGAATCTGCTTTGGGAAACTATTTTAATATAGAAAATCAACAGAATTACAAAAAAATTTGTTTGGGATTTTGTGCCATTTTTTATTCGGGATTTTTCAATTTAGGCATTTAAAATATGGTTCAGTTTGTTGGAATGTATGTGTTGTATGGCCATGACCAACTATACAAACACATAATACATATACATCTACATATGCATGCAGAACACAACGACGACACGATAATGAGGAGGGACACAGTTCTTAGAAAAATATACCTCTCACTTTATTGAAAGGGTTGTGTGTGAAAGGGAGTTGGAGACCGAACAGAACTGCAACATAATGACCCCCACTCTATTGGCCATAACCGCGTTTCTTTCCCGTCCTTCTGAGCTACTCAACCGGGGGCCCAGCCTCTCAGGGACATGTTCCTCAATCCAGCATCTTCTCCTAACTGGTCTGATCTCCAGACTGATTGAATTTCCTGTGCACTGAGTTATATAATAGTCCAACCCCCAGCTTCTTCTTTTGGGCGTCACAAATTGCACTCATTCAACCCATCCACGGTCAAGGTTATACTCTGCTATTCCTCGACCGGATGCACCTGTTATTTACACAGGTGCATTTCCAATTTTGACAGCCCGGCCGGGTCGTAGGTCAATATACAACATATGGAATACTAAATGGTGATACAAAGAATAAACTAGTGAAAAGTGTTTTAGTTTCAATTAATTCACAACTGATTTGTATCAAGTCCCGAACCAATAAAGATTATACAATCTAGTTCAGCATTAAATCCAGAAAGGGTAAAGCTCTAAACAGCAAATCCATCATCGACAACATGTCCCTTTTCCTTACATGAAACAACTTCTCATGTGTCAGGGTTTTTTTTTTTAATAATTAGATTCATTTAACCCGAAATGCAATGTCGATGGGTATTTATTTCAGAAAAATTATTTTGGGCTTATATCGCCTGTGGCAAGGTGGTTATCGTCGAAGGAAATGGATAAGGCGACGAGAGTTCAAATCTTGGACGAGGCTGTTTATACTAATACCCTTGGGAAAAGTAGGAATCCAACTATTCTCTCAATGGATAAATAGATATTTAACCTTAGTATGGTAACCGGTATAGGAGCAAGGAAACTCTGTGTTCAAACACAACACAAGTGGTGATAGAGACGAAACGATTAATCATATAATAAGTGAAGGCTGCAAGCAGAGGAAATATAAGAGTAGACATGGCTGGGCAGGAAAATTTTTTTACTGGTAATTGTGCAAGAAACTGAAATTTTAACCTACTACGAAATGGTACATGCACAAATCAGAATTCATCCAAGATAATGAGACTCACAAAGTTCTCTGGGACTTTGAGTTACAAACAGATCACCTACTCCTGGTTAGAATACCAGACCTAGGGATAATCGACAACAAAAAAAGAGAACCTGCTGAATTGTTGATTTTGCGGACCATAGTGTGAAAATCAAAAAGAGACGTACTTGGACCTTTCTAGCTATGGTACTTGAAGAAGACTGTGATACCAATTGTAAGTGGTGCACTTGGAACAGTCGCCTAAGACTTGGTAAGGGGACTGGAAGAGTTGAAAATCGGAGGATGAGTTGAGACAATTTAAACTGCAGCATTGTTGAGGTCGGCAAGAATACTGAGAAGAGTCTTGGAGACTAGAAGAGACTTGCTGTCACTCAGACTCCAGTGAAAGACCATCAGGGAACGTTGCTGTGAAAAACTCGCAAGGAATAATAATAATAATAATAATAACAAAAACAATATAATAATAATAATAATAATAATCATATAATAAGCGAATGCAGCAAATTAGCACAGAAGAAGTATAAGACTAGACATGACTGGGTGGGCAAAGTGATCCACTGGGAGATATGCAAAAAAATTAAATTTGACCATGCGAACAAATGGTATATTCACTACCCAGCATCTGTCCAGGAGAATGACACACACAAATTTCTATGGGACTTTGACATACAAACGGATAACTAAATCTTGGACAGAAGACTAGACCTTATAGTAATCAACAAAAAAAAGAAAACTTGCAAATTGTGGACTTGCAAAATTTGCAAGTACCTCGACCTTGCTAGAGAATTGAAAACACTATGGAACATGAAGGTAACCATTATACCAATCATGATTGGTGCATTCAGTTCATTAACAAACAGATTAATAAAGGGACTGGAGGACTTGGAAGTTGGAGGACGAGAGGGGACCATCCAAACGACAGCATTATTGAAGACGGCCAGAATACTGAGAAGAGTCCTGGAGACTTGCTGTCACTCAAACTCCAGTTAAAAACCATCAACTAACACTGATGTGAAAAACTTTCAAAGAGTAAATAATAATAGATTTGTTTATTTTATCTTTTTAAATAAATCAATATTGGGCAAACCAAAGAAAAAGAAACTAAAAAATAACATTTAATATTATCTAAGATTAAATTATTACGTTTTAACGTAATAATTTAATTTGAATGTTATTTTGAATGTTATTTTCCTCTCACTTCCGGTGAGACTTATTATATTAGAATTCCGTTGGGACACAAACCTTTTTTTTTTTTTATCTTAGCAGATTCAAGAGAGCACATCGTATTCTTTATAATTTATACTATAATTTATTACATAACATATTTAGTATTCTGATTTTGGTCTAGTGGATAGAGTGTTCGCAAATGGTTCGGGAGACCTGGGTTCAATTCCAGGTCGCGTCATACCTTTAAAATGGTACTTGATACCTTCTTGCTTAACACTCAGCAATATAAAGTACTATCAAGGGTAAAGTGGAGCAATCCAGGGAAAGTAGTAGTAGGTGTAGTAGCTATTGAAAAGGGAGCCTTCGGGTTGCCCTCGACTACAGTCACCAAATTTTACTTTATAAATTATTTAACAACAGAAATGAATAACGAAACTTCTTTTTAAAAAACACAACAACGAAAGGTTTATTATAGTAGCAGGTGTAAAAGAGTAAGAGGGATAAAATGTGCCTTTTGGTGTCGCCGGTTAGTATGTTGGTCCTTGAGTTTGTAGGGAGTGTGTGTGAAGCTAGTAGCGCGGTGTTCTTCAGTGAAGGGGTTCCAAGTGGAATCCTTATCAGTGGATGCGAGAGAGGTCTGTCTGGGCTTCTGGCTAGGGTGCTCTCTTAGGTTGTCCGCTGGCTACCAAAAGGACTAGAAAAATAGTTCTTGAGAGGAAAAAGGAATTAATGCGCTTTGCCTAGCGATTGGTCGATTATAGCCGAATCGCTTGGCGAGGGCATTGATTCGCGAACGGAAATAGATCTGTGGCTGTTACACATAAATTCTTTTTTGAGTTGTTATCAGAAACAGGTTAATCCCAAATCTGACCTATCAAGTTCTTCACTTCAAGCAATAAAGAAATAAAAACACAAGAAAAAAATGGTCAAAAGAAGATTGTAAAGATATTTTATAAGCATTCTTTTATGCAATTAACATCAGGAAGAACTAGAAGTAAGGAACCAACAAAATATGGCGAGAAGGACTAAATGTCCAGATAAGCACTTAGATCCCAATAAATTAGAAGCAAACGCGAAACAGACGCCGAAAAAGATTTGATCAAAGAACCAGTAATTGCTGATATCCAATGAACAGAAACTGTAGTGCTTAAAAGGAACGTTGTTCATAATAAAACAGATTTGACACTAAAACGACCCAGCAGTGATTATATGAAACGTCCATCAACAGATAATGAATACAACAAATTAATGAATAGAGAATCTCAAATAGAAAACCGAGACATCACAGAAAATAACATCAAAATCGACGAAATGAAACTGAATATTCCCAGAGAACTCATTAAAATTACTAAACTGACTTGAAAAACGGGGTATATCTAAAAAATAAATAATCATAATAAAATGACCAAAATAATTTAATGCAAACAATGTTGACAAAATATGCCAGAATAGATTCAATAGGACTTTACACTCCTATAATTTAATTTGGGCGGTATGCCACTTGTTCCCACGACAAAGATGGCGGACGCACACATATTCAGTCTCGGGAAACCATTGGTCAGGAGAACCACGTTACCTGCGTAAAACTATGTCCGCTCGTAAATTTCGTCCTGCATTTGGAGCCACTTCCAAGACACGTATTTTCTATAAGTACGTCGTCTTCATACATTCTTCCTCTATTTTAGCCAATTTTTTTGCAGCGGCAACACACTCCCTCCAGTGCGACTCAACAGACGTCAAATACCAACAACATGGATGGGCCTCGAAGACATTCATTTCTTCCATATACATTGACTATGAGACTTTTTCCAGTCTCAGAAAAACCGACTGTTTCCAATCACATAAAGAAAGACATTTAAATATGTAATCCTTTTGTAGTTTAGTTGTGTTAGTTACACACACACACACACACACTTGCACATATACACACACGATTATTTCATTAATAGAATTAGCCATATTTTTTATGTATCAATGTAAGTTTTATTATAATATATAAATTTGTTTTGTTCGTCGCCTTGTTTTAAATGTTCCTTTTGTCCGCGCCGTTTCATATCCTTCACTCATTGGCTTCCTTCATTACTACTTTTTTCCATGTGCCTTATTCCAAGCAAAACCTATCTAAACCTTATTCAAAACAAGACCTCCAACAATTTTTTACAAGACTTTAAACCAAATCTTACGCTTTTAAATGAAATAATATATGTGACAGTCACAGTAATAAGTTCGGTAACCATAACACAAAAACAAAATATCTTTCAACAACCCAAATGGAAATTAAATATAAAAAATAGAGAAATATTCAGGATAAATATTCTTACTTGATGAAATGAGTAAGGGTGTCTAAGTGAAGATTAGGAAAGCAAGAAAAATTAAAAGAAAATATGAGATAAAATCAATTGATTAGATATTGATAATTTAAAAAAAAACAAAAACATTGAAGCGTAAAATGTGAAAAAAAAAATTCTATAGTCAAAATATTTCAGGACGACCAATAAAAATTATACCGAGAAATACGAAAAGAAACAGGAACAATTAAAGTATTGAAATTATTTTGGAGTAATATATGAAGCCAGTAAGTTACTCATGAACCAATCTCGAGAATTATAAGTAAGCAATTAGACATCAAACTAGGACCGTTTACGCAAGAAGAACTCGACTCGGTACTGAGAAAAATAAAAATAAAGAGCTCGATGAAATACTCCCAGAAGTGTTGAAGACCAGAAAATTCGACGACATACTGCTCTGACACTGTAATGCCGTATATAATCAAAACCCTATAGAGAGATGGCGACCAAGGATTAACCAAGAACTACCGAGGTATAACACTGACGTCCATAGCGGCCAAGATATACAATGCCCTACTACGCAACCGCATAGAACACAAAATTGACGACATACTTAGGAAGAACCAAAATGGCTTCCAGAGAAATGAATCCACGACCTCACAATTTTTGACTATCCGTCAAATTCTTAAATGTGTACGCGCAAAAAAGTTACAAGCAACAATATTATTTGTCGACTTTACTAAGGCCTTTGACTCCATTCGCAGAGGAAAGATGGAGCAAATTCTTCTCGCCTACCAGAAGAAACAGTAGCAGCCATAATGATGGTCAATAGAAACGCCAAAGTAAAAGTCCGTTCTCCGGATGGAGACACAGACTACTTCGATATTGTAGCAGGTGTACTGCAAGGAGACATTATCCCCATACCTCTTTATCCTATGTCTAGACTACGTGCTTAGAAAATCTATTGATAAAATGAAAGACAATGGTTTCAAGCTGGCAAAAGAAAGAAGCAGAATGTACCTCGCCAAAACAATTACCGACGCCGACTACGCCGATTATAGAGCGCTTCTAGCAAATGCACCCGCACAAGCCGAAACCCTGCTACATAGTCTGGAACGAGCCGCTGCAGGCATCGGTCTCCATGTCAATGCACACAAGATAGAATATATGTGCTTCAATCAAACAGGTGACACCTCCTCACTAAAAGGAAGCAGTGTCTCATTAACAGAGACAGACATCAACACGCGGCTAGCAAAGGCATGGACAGCTTTAGATAAGCTATCAGTCGTATGGAAATCAGACCTGACCGATAAAATGGAGCGCAGTTTCTTTCAAGCAGTGGTCATATCGATACTGCTATATGGATGCACCACATGGACGCTAACAAAACGTATGGAGAAAAGGCTTGACGCCAATTACACAAGAATGCTGAGCAATATTGAACAAGTCCTGGAGACAACACCCCATAAAACAGCAGCTGTACGGCCATCTACCACCCGTGACGAAAACTATCCAAGTTAGACGAACCAGACATGTGGGACACTGCTGGAGAAGTAGGGGCGAGCTCGTAAGGGATGTATCCTTGTGAATCCCTTCACGTGGACGAGCAAAGGCAAGACGTCCAGCTCGAACCTACATACAGCAGCTCTGGGCTGATGCTGGATGTAACCTGGAAGACCTGACAAAAGCAATGGACGATAAGGAGGTGTAGCGAGAGAGGGTCAGAAATATCAGTGCTAATAGTGCGACATGATGATGATAATATAAAGTCGTAAGAAATTATAAGAAAGCATATAATTAAAAAAAAAAACAAGTTGGATTAAAAATATGAAAGACGCTGATAAAAAAAATGGATCAGAAATGTACGAAAATATTACAATAGAAAAATAAGAGTCATATTAAAAAGAGAATTGAATGCAAAAAATAAAGTTATGCACATTGGCAATGTGACATAGAGTTTTGATATAATAAACTGGATGCTAGCTGAACTAAAAAAGATGATTATTAAAGTCAGGAAACTAAAAACCTGCCATAGAATGCATCACCCAAGAGCAGATATAGAACGTCTTTATATCAAGAGAGAAAATAATGGAAGAGGCTTAATCCAACGAGAATTGACCGACAAAACAACCATTGTCGGATCAAAGAAATATTTAGACACTACAACAGATTGAATGTTACAGTTAGTCAATGCACACGAGAAGAAAAAGAAAAAGAAAAATATTCAGTAAATTAGCACAGAAGGAGTATAAGGCGAGACACGACTAGGTCGGCAAGGTGATCCACTGGGAAATGTGCAAGAAATTTCAATTTGACCATACAAACAAATGGTATATGCACAACCCAGCACCTGTCCTAGAAAATGACACGCATAAACTCCTATGGGACTTTAACATACAAACGGATCACCTAATCCCGGCCAGAAGACCAGACCTTATAATAATCAACAAAAAAAAAAAAAAAAAGAAAAAGAGAATTTACACAATTGTCGACTTTGCTGTCCTGGCTGACCACAGAATAAAACTGAAAGAATGTGAAAAGAAGGATAAGTACCTCGACCTTGCTAGAGAATTGAAAAAGCTGTGGAACATGAAAGTAACGATTGTGCCAATTGTGATTGGTGTGTTAGGCACAATAACTAAAGGATTATTAAAGGGCCTGGAGGAATTGGAAGTTGGCGGACGGGTAGAGACTATCCAAAGGACAGCATTGCTAAGAACGGCCAGAATCCTGAGACGAGCCCTGGAGACTTGAGGAGACTTGCTGTCACACAGACTCCAGTGAAAAACCATCAGCTGACGCTAATGGGAAAATCTCTAATGAGTAATAATAATAATAATAATAATAATAATAGCCATCTGACTCTTTGGGACTTTGAGATACAAATGGAACCCCCGATCCCGATCAGAAACCACGATCTAGTATTAATAAAATCTAATGATTATTTAATGGTTGTAGTATCAATTTAAAAATAAGAATTTGTCATCGAGTGGATTCCCCATCGAATCACTGAGTTAGAATAAAAGAAAATGAAAAGGTGAATAAATACCAGGATCTTGCCTGAGAGCTGAAGAAGGTGAGGGACATGAAGGTGATAATGATAGCAATTATAGTTGGTTTCCTTGAAACGATCCCTAAAGACCTGGAAGAAGAGACTGAGGAAATCAGAGATCACAGAGAATCAATCAAAATCATACCACTGTTAAGATCAACTAGAATGCGAAGAAGAGTGCAGGAAACCCGAGGAGACTTTCTCTCACTTAAACTCCAGCGAAAGGCCACCAGTTCATATTGGTGAGAAAAACTACCAGAGGAGAAAAAAATAATGAAAATGACGGAGATATCAATTGTTATTGGCGCGATCCGTACGCTCATTAAAAGTTTGGTACAGGGATAGGAAGACTTGGAAATAAGAGGACGAGTGAAGACCATCCAAACTACAGCATTGTTGAAATCGGCCAAAATACTGAGAAGAGTCCTGGGGACTGGAGGAGACTTGTTGTCACTTAAACTCTAGAAAGAAATCATCAACTAGCGCTTGTGTAAAAAAATCTCAAATAAAAAAAATCTCAAATAAAAAAAATCTCAAATGAAAAGAGAGATAAGTACCTGGTCCTTGCTAGAGAATTGAAAAAAACAAACTGTGGAACATGAAAGTGACGGTAATATCAATTGTAATTAGTGCTCTTGGTACAGTCACCAAAGGATTGGTACAGAGACTGGCGGACTTGGAAATAAGAGGATGAGTGGAGACATCCAAACTACAGCATTGTTGAGATCAGCCAGAAAACTGAGAAGAGTCCTGGAGACTGGAGGAGACTTGCTGTCACTCTGATTCCAATGAAAGATCATCAGCTAAGGAAAAACTCACAGGGAGTAAAATATCAATATTTGGGTTACGAATATATGTTGCTGACTTTTCGCTTTTAGTTTCGTTCGCCACGTGAATCTCATTTGCTGGCAATCTTTTAAAATGTGTATTTGAAAATCACGTGATATATTCGGGTGCGCATACCACCCAAATGATAGCGTAATCGGTCATAGAAGAATTTTCAAGGCCATTTTTCTTCTAATTGTCCTTCGTGATTTAAACACTGAAGTAGTAAATCCAATGACTGTCGGAAATAATCTCATTAGATAATCTAATTTAATACCTGGATTAACAGACGCCTTCTTCCTTTACCCTGTTCATTCATCTTTTTCTTTTTGTGCTTTTCTTTTTTCCAAACTTTTACCTCCCAATTTCTTCTTCTTCTTCTTCTTCTTCTTCTTCTTGTTATCTTTCTTTTCGATATCTTCTTCTTCTTCTTCTTCTTCTTCTTCTTCTTCTTCTTCTTCTTCTTCTTCTTCTTCTATCTCTCTTTTTCTGTCTCTAGATAAGACTCGCCCCCCCCTCAAATAAAGGGATGGATAGAGCACTAAAATGCATTTGAGGCTGACTTTCAAGTTCTGCTACTCTGGGGACGGTAGAGTACACTTTCATTACCATTACTCCCAGATCCACTCTGATCTAAAGAAGTAGTACCTGGTCGGCTCCCATCTATTGGTTAAATAGATCTATTCTAAAAAAGAAAAAAAATAGGAAAAAACAAAACAAAAATGTAAATATGAACGCAATTCCCTAGCCTCTCAGCATAAAATAACCCTAGTCGGGTTGACATGACATTATAATCTATCTATCTATCTATCTATCTATCTATCTATCTATCTCAGAGTGTTTATTATTTATCACATTCACTTTCATGATTCTTTTTCTACAAAATCTTCCTTCCTTTCTTTCTTTCTTTCTTTCTTTCTTTCTTTTCACTTCTAAATATTCTTGATTGACTTTCCTTAAAAAAAAGAAGCTTTTCTTTGTAATTTTCTTTTGTTTTCTTAACTTCCTTCTTCCCTTTCTTTCAATTTTTTGTAACTGTTTCCCGTTCGCGCATGCGTATAACGATGTTCTAAATTACACAACACTCTTATGAAACACACGCGTTCATTATGGACCAAGGTCAAAACGCAGTC
This sequence comes from Sepioteuthis lessoniana, assembly GCA_963585895.1. Lineage (NCBI taxonomy): Eukaryota > Metazoa > Mollusca > Cephalopoda > Myopsida > Loliginidae > Sepioteuthis > Sepioteuthis lessoniana. The sequence goes on along the minus strand of OY757945.1, from coordinate 2,848,518 downwards.
CAAATACTCGTTTAACACTAAAATGGCTAAATTCAGCTCTGTATTAATTCTTATCAGCTAATCAGCGATTTCTATTTTCAATCAATCTTTTGCTATATGTTTCGGCTATCTGTTTCGAGATGTTCACACACACACACACACACACACACACACACACACACACACACACACACACACACACACACACACACACATATACATATACTTTGAAATAAATAGGCTCACAAGTGAACTTGGTTTCAGTTAATTCATTTTTTGCTTTTACAAGTGTTTCTGACGATTAAAGTCGTCTTCAGGAATTGAATTATATATATATATATAACCGGGGCATTGCTCTAATGATTAGAGTCATGCCAAAGACTCAAAAAATGGTACCATTTTTTGAGTCTTTGGCATGACTGTAATCATTAGACCAATGCCCCAGTTTAGCACTCACCATTATAAGGTAAGGATCAAGGGTAAATTGGAGCAATCCAGGGTGTAGTAGACATTGGAGCAATCCACGGTGTAGTAGACATTGAAAAGGGAGCCTTCGGGTCACTTTCGAATATGGTTGCCAACTTTACTTATTTTATATATATATATATATATATATATATATATATATATATATCCATGTGTGAGTACGTAAAGATATAAAAAATTTATTAGCATACAATTTATAAATTAGATTTTTCACTTGCATCAAAATCGATGGGATTATTCATGTCTCTTTCATTCCCCTCCATCTATTGAAAATTTTCGAAATATATACATGTCTACCCTTCTTATATATATATATATATATATATATATATATATATATTTCGGTCCAGTTAAACAGGAGTCGTGAATAATTCCGTCAGGACAAAAATCATTCAACTATGAACATTTAATTTTTCCTGATAAAGAGCTCAATGTAACTGACATCACAGAGCAATTTCTTTAAGAAAAACAAAAACCGGTCACATTAGTATTATAAATTTATTTCCATCCTGTTATGGGTATTAATATGAATCAATAACACCAAAAATAACAGAACTTCTTCAGATCTAATGGTTAAAATAATGCAGCATTTCTTTATTGATACATATTTGATTGAACATAATAGACATTTTTTGTCTTCATATTTTTTTGTTAATCCTTTCGAATTGCCGTATTGATCTTATGATATTCAGCGGGAATTGGTTGATATATCTTCCAAAATTAGTTATCTCCCAACTTTGGGCCATCATCAGGGGAGGATGTATTACAAAAGTGATGTAACTTTTGTAAATGCATTACTACTTTGTAAGAATGAGCGTTTGTACTGTTGTATTGTGTAGCGTTTACTTTTCAAATTTGTTTCTATAAATAGCGTCAGTAGCTAAAGACATTTAAGTACATTAGCACTGGTTTTAAAATTGATTCTATTAAGTTTGGGTTGTATGTTCTTAATATATAGTGCCTCGAGAATCTGTAGTTTTTGCTTGTTATTTTGATGTTTTAATATTGTTGTGTTTTCGGTAAGAATTTTCCGTAATTCTGTTGTTGGGCATGAATGTTTTTGTAAATGCTGAGCTATTGAACTTGTATCAGAAAGGTGCATTGTAAGTCTTCTCGATAGGGTAGTTGAGGTTAAACTGACATATATATTGTTATTTTCAGAGATACAATCTCCTAAAGGACATTTAAATTGATATATAACGTTGGTTTTTGCAAAGCTCCAATCGAGGGAGAGGAATTATTTTTAATGACTAAGTTGGAGGTTTTAAATTTATCATAATATATAAGTTTTGTTTTTTTCATTAGGATCAGTGGGAAGTATGTTTCTTTGAATCAATGTTTTTAAGTACTTGGGAAACAACTAATTATGGAAGATTTATCAATCAATTTCCCGCCGAATATCATAAGATCAATACGGCAATTCGAAAGGATTAATAAAAAAATATGTAGACGGAGCCTCACTGAAACTAGTCGACAAATTCACCTACCTAGGAAGTAGCATCTCATCAACCGAAAAAGACATCGACACACGACTGACGAAAGCATGGACAGCTATCGATAGGCTCTCGATCATATGGAAGTCGGACCTAACTGATAAAATGAAACGCAGTTTCTTCCAGGCAGCGGTTGTGTCGATACTGCTATATGGATGCACCACATGGACGCTTACGAAGCGGCTGGAGAGGAAGCTGGACGGAAATTACACAAGAATGTTGAGAGCAGTATTAAACAAGTCCTGGCGACAGCACCCCACGAGACTCCAACTATACGGACACTTGCCCCCCATCACGAAAACTATACAAGTTCGACGAACCAGACACGCAGGACACTGCTGGAGAAGCAAGGACGAGCTCATAAGCGATGTACTCCTGTGGACCCCCACATATGGATGTGCAAGAGTGGGACGACCAGCACGAACATACATACAGCAACTATGTGAGGACACAGGATGTAACCCTGAAGACCTGCCGGAGGCGATGAATGATAGGGAGAAATGGCGAGAGAGGGTCAAGGATATCCGCGCTGGCGGCGCGACATGATGATGATGATGATATATATATATATATATATACTGCATTACGAGGCGTTCATGCTGCCACTTAATCACCGAACAAAATTAAAAGCAATGGATCGTTGCTTTTTGCAATATGAGAAGGTATCTACAATGTTATTTTAGAAAGACAGAAAAACCTTTTTTCAATTCTCATAAAATTTGACCCGAATCACCATGGGATTGTCTAAATTCTGGGCTTCTCACTGCTATCTTACCTCACGCGACATGCATCAACCAGCCAGTGTTCAGCTTTAAACAAAAGATCATTAAGATTTGTTTTGGTCTGGTTTTACGGCATATAAACCATTATAGGTTATTTAAGGCCAAATCCATTTTTATAGATAAAAACAGTTTTATTTCAAACAATTCAGTTTAGCATAAGTACACTGTAAATGTCAAAAACAGTTTTACTTCGAACTATTAAGTGTAGTCCACAAAATTAAATGGTTCCAAGAATTGCTATGCATCACTAACAAATTAATTAAACATCAGTTATTTATTTATATACAGTTAAATATAAAAACAGTTCTATTTCAAACAATTCAGTTTAGCATAAGCACACATTTTAGTTCTATTTGACCGATAAATAGGACCCTATCCGGTGTTATCTCTCAGAGTGGACCTGGGAGCGATTGCAATAAAGGTGTATTCCACATTCCCAAAAGCTTCAGCATTACAGAAGCCTCAATACCAGATTATTTAGCGTCATATCCAGAACACTCGTTGGGAGGAGTCTTACCCCTCTGTAGAGATGCAGTCAGTGTATTCTATAGCTCCCGTCGACTGGGTCACGGTCATTAAGTTCTTATAGGATAATATATATTATTTTTAAGATATCAAATTTGTGTATAAGACACGTTATTTTTCTTGTTTTTTTTTTTTTTTTAGCCCAAAAGCAACAGTTGCCTATTATACATAAGGCATTTATAGTTAATTGTTTTTTTCAGTCACATGTCTCACCATATTCAGAACGAGATGAGCAAAACTAAGTTATGTCTGTTGTCGATGCTAAGGTTGTTTTATGTCGTTCCAGAGAAATATCCATTGGAATGCAAATTTGTTTCTCCTCATTACAGCTTATTTTCGTTACTGTGTCTTATACACAAGTTTGTTGTATTTTGTGTGAACATGTCCATGAATTTGCTCTAAATACTGTGTAAATTTTGTGTTTTAAGAAATAATTTAAAGTATATAAATTCTTATTTTTAGTCTGTTTGAAATGATTGAAAGTTGAACAAATACTGAATTTAGGTGAAATTTAACTGCTACAAATTAAAAAAAAAAAATCAATGTGTGTTTTCTACACGAGAATTTTTTTTCCAGAATTTCATAGTCAAAACTCCGAGGTGTGTGTCATACATACATTATACTTTTACCGTAAATCAGTTCTAATTTTTTTTCTTTCTTAAACTATTTCAGGAGTGCCAAATGGTCAAGATTTGGAAGCATCGTTCCCGTCAAAAAACACCATTATTATTATTACACTGCTTTCGTCAGCATTTTACCCAAGAAAAATAAAAATAAACCTTATCATCAAGTTGAGGCTGTAGTCAAAATGATCAACATTGACGGTGAGTATTTATTTACGAAACTTAGATTAACTTTGTTTAGCAAAGGGCCAAAAGTAGAGTATACTCAGTGAGGAGCGAACTCATCAAGAATGAGTTGTCGGCCTTTTAACTATCCCGCCACATCAAGTGCCCGAATAATTTACTAAGCTTAGTTTGGCCCAAGGCTTGAACTATGACGCACTCAGTGAGAATCAAACTCACAAGCACGAGTCTGCGAGACTGGTTTGCTAAACATTACACCACTTAAGGAGCCCTAATCAATTATTATTTAACACAAAGCAAAAAGCATGGGGAACCCAGTGAGAATTGAACTCACTTCCAGCCTAGCTTGATAGCTATTATATCACAATGAGTGATTGGATTTCATTCTTAATTTTTTTTATTCTGGTAATTCTGGAAAAGAATAAGAACAAGAAATTACAATTACTGTCCTATAAACATTGTTGCATTCAGCGTTTAAAATATTTCATGCGACTCTAACAATTGACTGATGATTGATTTAAAATATGTGCTGTGAGATGAAGTATTATCATAATTCCATGAATTATTCAGACTAGTATCCTGATCTTTGTTGTTTTGATCGCTACATTTTGACCAATGGATTCTCCAGCCTTCTTGTATTGTCAAAAGTTCCGAAATGAAGTATGGTCATTGTCCTATGAATTATTCAGACTAGTATCCTGATCTTTGTTGTTTTGATCAATATATTTCGGCCAATGCATTCTCCAGCCTTTTTGTATTGTGTAAAAATCTGAAATGAAGTATTCTCATTATTCCATGAATTATTTAAACTAGTATCCCCACCTATTATTTGCATTTACTGAATTTTTTTCCGTCTGGCACATAGGCGTTAAGTTGTCTACATTAACTGCTGTTTTTAAATGGTCACCCATTTAAGTACTGAATCGATTGATCGTTGCTTAACTTCGGTCATTTGACTTTTACGTCTTCTTTTCTTATGAAGATTCATTTTAGTTTATTTTAAGTTGTTATTTTTTATTGTTTATTCAATGTTCATTAAATCTAAAATACTTTTTTTTTTCACACTCCTCTTCATTTTCGTATAAAAAAAATTGTCTGATTTAAAATCGTTCTATTTCTTTTCTGTATTTCTAGGAAGCTTCAGTTATACGGTGGTTGGAATAACACCCCGTGTTCAACCTGGAACAGGTTTTCGGAAAGTGGGTGGACTTTCTCGTGAAAACAGGTACGTGTCCACATTTATTACATCTTCATATAATAATGGTTCTTTTTCTTTGTTTAATGGCATATCAACCCTTATAGGTTATTAAATACCAAATTATATATATATATATATATATATATATTGATACCATCTTGGGAAATAGACACGGTAATCCGAGTTCAAATTTCTGGACGGGATTGTTTGCATTTAACGTGTCGCTAATACCATTAGGAAAGGTATGTATCCAATTATTCTCCCTCCAGTTGGGCAGACTGGGCTCGTTAACCTTGGTATGGCAACCAGTTCGGAGAAGGAAAATTCTCAATTCAAACATATTAAACTCAACTTTAAAATTGACCTCGTGTAGCATCCTGCTCGTAGAGGGTTATATATATATATATATATATATATATATATATATATATATATATATATATATATATATATATATATATATATATATATATATATTGACCGGGCCATTGGGTACAGTGTTCGCCAATAGCCGAAAGACCGGGTTTAATCCCAGATCGAGTAATACCAAAGACTCAAAAATGGTACTTGACGCTGCCTTGCTTTGCACTCAGCACTATAAGGTAAGGATCAAGGGTAAAGTGGAGCAGTCCAGGGAATCGAGATGTGCCCTCCCCGGTGTAGTACCTATTGAAAAGAGAACCCCCGGGTCGCCCTCGACTAAAGTCGCCAGCTTTACTTATATATATATATATATATATATATATATATATGATTTACAAGCGAATAGTTTGTAGATAACATCATTTTTAAACGTACCATAGATCATTTGATAAGAAAGTTAAATGGTTTCAAGTATTATTGTCCAACACTAATAATTCTATTTAATATTAAGCTATTATTTGTCTTCGTTGTCTCCTTTTTCTTTTTTTCTTTGTCTCATTTATCTTCTTTGTCGATTTTGTTTTTTCCTTCTTTTTCTTCTTTGCCATCTTTGTCTATTCATGGTCGTCGTCTTTTTTTTTTTTATTTTGTCTTAGAAGGAGGCTAAGCTTTGTTTGTTTTTGCTTTTGCCCACTTTGCCCGCTCTACCTTCTTTACATTCTTTCTTTTCATTTTTGTGTCTTCGTCTCCACTGTCTTTGTTTTCTTTTCTTCGCCTTTTTTTTTTTTGTTTTGCCTTAAACACCTTAGCTGTATTTGCCTTTGTTGTCTTTGTGTTTTTTTTTTTTTTTTTTTTTTTTTTGCATTGTTTGTTTTTGCCTTCTTGCATTATTTGGTTATTTTTGTTTTTTTTCTTAGCATTCTTAGCCATCTTTCTCTTAGCATTCTTTGTCTTTGTTTTAACCTTCTTAGCCATCTTTCTTTTCTTCCACCTAGCATTTTTTTTTCTTCTTTCACTTAGACTTCTAAAATATTTCTTTTTTTTTTCTCTCAATCATTGCTGCAAATATTTATTCTTAATATAATTCTTCTTACTCTTAACATTCTTTTGCCCTTCTCTTAGCCTTCTTAGCCACCTTCTCTTTTCTTTTAGCATTCTTTGTCTTTGTGTTAGCCATGTTAGCCATCTTTTTTTGCTTTCTTTTTGCATCTTTGTTTTTTGCATTAGCATTCTTTTAACATTCTTTGCTTTTGTCTTCTTTCTCTTAGTTTTCTTTGTTTTAGCTTTCTCAGCCACCTTTCTATTCTTTCTTTTAGCATTCTTTGTCTTTGTCTTACCCTTCTTAGCCGTTTTTTCTCTTTTTCCTCTGAGCCTTCTTTGCTTTTGTCTTTGACTTCTCACCTATCTTTCTCTTCTTATTCTTAGCATTCTTTTGTCTTTCTTTCTGCCTTCTTAGCAATCTTCTTTTTTTCCTAGCATTCTTTATCTTTATCACCATTATCTTTGCCTTCTTTGTCATCTTTTTTTGTCTTTCCTAGCCTTCACTGTCATAGTTTTCTTTGTCTTATCCTTATTTGTCTTTGACTTGAAAGGGAGAGAAATCAGAGAGAGAGAGAGAGAGAGAGAGAGAGAGAGAGAGAGAGAGAGAGAGGAAGTTATGGATGAAAAGGGGAAAGGAGGAAAGCAGAGAAAGAGAAAAATAAATTAAGAGGACGTGAAAGAGTAAGGGAGACTAGAGAGTAAAAAGTGGGGTTTCGTTTGTGTTATATAGCAGATCAACTCTTGTGGATTATTTGATGCCAGATCCTGCTTGTATATATGATTTGTGAGTGAATAGCTTTTAGGTAACATCACTTTTAAACAAGCCAAAGTTCATTTGTTTGCACACAGTTAAATAGTTTCAAGTATACCTATTTAGCACTAATAATTCTATTTATCAAGTATTTCTATTTAATACAAACAAAAACACACAGCTGTATGGTTTCCTCTAACTAAAAATGATTATGCTTAGTAAATGATTAAACAGTTCTATTTGACCAATAGATTGGAGCCTAAGAAGTACTACCACTCCGGGTCAGAGTAGACCTGAGAGTAATGGTAAAGAAGGAGTTCTTCACATTTCCCAAACTCCAGGGTCTCACCACCAGATACAATTTAGTGTCATACTCAGGACAAAAGGTTTTAAGTATATTTATTCAACACAAATAACTGTAAAAAGTTGACGACCTTAGTCGACGGTGACCCGAAGGCCCCCTTTTCAATAGCTACTACACTGAAGTGTAGGGGAGGGTACTACTCCATTCCCTGGATTGCTCTACTTTACTCTTGATCCTTACCTTATAATGCTGAGTGTTAAGCAAGGCAGCATCAAGTACCTTTTTTGAGTCTTTGGTATGACTCGACCAGGGATTGAACCCAGGTCTTCCGGACTATTGACGAACACTTTAACCATTATGCCAATGGCCTGGTTCCAAATAACTGTATTTGATATTAATTATTGCTTGCACACAGTTAAATAGTTTTAAGTATTGCAATCTAACTCAAACAATTCCATTTAACATTAGTAAATTATTGGCACACAGTTCAAATATTGTTATCCAACACTAATTCTATCTAATATGAATCTTTTATTTGCACACAGTTTAAATAGTTTCAAATATTGTTTTCCAACTCTAATATTTCAATTTAATATGAATCTTTTATTTTCACATTGTTAAATGGTTTAATGTATTTCTATTTCAGTACAAATAAACTTTAGCCATTGCCTTCTGGCATGTTTAGGATAAGATAGGGTTGAGTATTTGTTTGCCCCAAGAGCAATTGAAGAATAACGTTGGGGAAATTATATAGAAGTCAAGGTTTGAAATAACCAGCCAATTGATTGGATAGGGCGTCTCCGACCGACCGTCAAACCCAGTAAGGGTCAAAGAGGAGTATTTCAAGTCACTTGACCATTCGGCTTCGTGGTCAAGGACTGCTCGACCACTTTGATCCCATCCTTAAGCATTACGGGTGGTCACTCACAGTCGACCGGTGGCTTCGTTCGGTGTGGGCCTTGGCCTCCTGTATAGGCGCTGCCGACGTATTCTATAGCCCCAGCTCAAAAGGCGGCATATCAATCTTCGTGGGTTATTTAATGCCAAAACTACTCTTTTAAAAGAACAGTAGAGGTAATATTCAACCACTAACTAGGGAGAATAAAGTGGTTCATAACTTTCCCAAATACTTTCCACCCCATCAGGCGCCATCTTCAGGGAGCAAATGATCAAATGACGTACACAATGGTGGGTCATATCAATATATATATATATATATATATATATATATAAAAGTAGGAGGAAGAACAAGTTGGGGGTCATTTGCAGAAGACTTTTACTGGAGGGATGAGGGCTGCGGGAAGGAAATATGTTATAGGCATTTTTGAATGTGGCTGCTATATTCGAAGTTTATCTTGTTTATCAAAGGTTTGTTCATCTTTATATAGAGAGCTTCAAGAATTTGGAATTTTTGTTTGTTGTTTCCCCTTGTTTGAAGATTTAGATGCAACGATTATGAACCTTCCATAAACAATATCGACTTCGGATATAGTAGGAACATTTAAGAGTTTTAATATCGTAGGAACATAGTTAATAACTTTTAGTGACTGTCAGTTTCTCGCTTATGCGAGCATCAGTCCAGGAGCCTACCAAGTGGTGTGTTTCCCTTTATAAACTGTTATATATATATATACATATATATATATATATATAACTGGCCCAGTGGGTAGATTGTTCGCTATTGGAGACACCGGGAGACCTGGGTTCAATCCCAGGTCAAGTCATACCAAAGACTTTAAAAATGGTACTTGATACCTCATTGCTTAACACTCAGCATTATAAGGTAAGTATCAAGGGTATAGTGGAGCAATCCAGGGAATGGAGTAGCGCCCTTCCCTACACTTTGGTGAAGTAGCTATTGAAAAGGGAGCCATCGGATCGCCCTCGACTACAGTCGCCAACAACAACAACCACAACAATATATATATATATATATATATATATATAATCCAAGGAGGAAATAAGATGGAGTATCCAATATGAGTGTTCAAATATATTTCTTAAAGATTATATATATTTTATTTCATATTATATATAGTTTTTTTTACTATTAATTGTACTTATATATATATATATATATATATATATATATCAGTGGCGACTCTAGCCTATTTTTGCTACACGTGCCTGCCCCCCACCCTCTGTCAACATCAGTTCCCAACCCGTGGTCCGTGGACCCAAAGTAAGTCATCATAGTTGCTATTGCGTGATTCTCCATTGTATAGCACAGATTGACAAACGTACCTTGCATGGTGTTTTTTTTTTGTAAACAATCAAGATACTATATAATTTGTAGTCTTGTTAATACAGTAGATAAGATAATTTTTTTTCCTTTCAAAAGTATAGAAGAAAAGAGAAGATGTTTATTATTATGACGAGAAAAATATGTTTATTAGAATAAAGAAACTGATGACAATATACACAGACACAGCTAGTAGTTTCAATTTCGCTTAAAATAAAGATTATTTCTTGAAAATGTATTCAAATAAACAAATATTAGTTACAGAATGTAATATATGCAACATTCATTAAAGAAATAGAGATCTGATAGTGAAAAAACGAATTAAAACACGCCGTTTAACCAACATTTACCATAGCGATGATGATGACGTCGGGACGGCTATAATCTGCTATCCCCCTCTCTCTCTCTCCCTCTCTCTCTCTCTCTCTCTCTCGGTCCCTCTCCCTCTTCCCAAGACAGCTGTCATCAGTCACAATGTGCTAATATTTTTGAGCACGGTGTTTTGAGTTGCTCTTGCTATTGGCTACAGCCAAAAGCGGATTTCTCTAACAGTACTGTTATTATAAGGGTCTAGTGCTGGGCACGGATTGCGCGTGTTCAACATTATAGCCGATTTTATGGGATGTTTAATAAATCTGACGGTGGCCGGACAAAGACCATCCATTCAAAACAGCATCGTTGTATTATTCCCAGATATATTTATGAACTTTTGGCTACTTCGTTATCGAAACTTGAATAGATACGTAATTTAATTGAGATCAGACTAAGTATGTTTGCTTGAAATTAATGGATGATTTTTAATCCATTTTGAATAACATTGACCGAGTTATTGGTCGTGCCGGGCACGAGTAGCACTAGTCCCGTCTCCGCCCCTGATATATGTATATATATATATATATATATATATATATATATATATATATATATATATATATATATTTCAAAATAGTCTCCAAAATAGTAAAAAAGCAGTCTAAAGCATTCCATACGTTTCTGTGGCATTTTATCTAAGTTTAAAACAGTATTTTATTGCATATCGTTCTTCTAAAGTGTCGTCACGTTCAGATCAGATTTTTGAAATTCACCAGGTGTGACAATCAGGGTTTATTAGGGTATATTCCAATTGCTGCTGTAGCTGTTCATTTGAACCTGAAATCATAAAAATTAGTCAGTCATCTCATAAGCTGTATAGCAATAACATACTGAATTTTCAAGAGTCTACGATAATTTTAAATGCCTGTACAAAAAAATGTCTGGAAACTTATTGAATTCACCACGTATATATATATATATATATATACACACGTGGTGAATATATATATATATATATATATATATTTCGAAATAGTCTCCAAAATAATTTTTTCCTCCACCCAACATATTTCCTATAATTTTTTTTATTTGATATGACCCTCGATTTTGCTCTGCTGAGTGGTGATCGAAATCGATTAGCTCGCTTGTATTTTTTTTTTTCCTTTTGAAGCTTTTATTCTCATTATGAATAAATCCTTGGGTTTGTTTGTTGCTATTATTAAGTTTTGTACCAAGAAAAATATCTTAATATATATATATATATAGTTTTATTTGAGAAGTATATTTATATGTAATTATAAAATAAAAACAAAAACAGGTGTGTTTGTTGAGCCGATTTAGAATTTAAAAGAGTAAAGAATGAAATATTGAACCATGCTTATATTAAGAGATGCCACACGCTATTAAAACATATATATATATATATATATATATATATATATATATGTGTGTGTGTGTGTGTGTGTGTGTGTGTGTGTGTGTGTGTGAGTCACAGTTTCTTGATCATTAAGTAAGTCTGAGTAATCAAACTCGCACATGACAATAAGATGTTTTGTATTATCCTCTCCCATTACTAAAACATCCTCTGTCACGTGTCCACTTCACGTGACCAAAAGTTTATTCTGGCTCCAATTAGCATTACAAGTATCATATATATATTGTATCAGTAATTCCTTTCTTGGAAATCCAATAATCCTAAAAAATTTTCCTCCAAGCCTTTTAGATTACACCTTTGTGGGTGGTTTGGTTTCTTGGTTTCTTTTTTTAATGGGACGAGGTGCTTTTAATAAGTTTCCAGACTTTCTTCGTATGGGCATTTTTATTGATAGTACGTTCATGAAACTGTAGTCCCCTTCGAAGTAATCTCCTCCGGCTGCAATGCACTTGTTGTACCGTTCCGACAACTTCTGAAAGGCCCCATGGAAGTCCTCTTGTGTGAGCGTGTCAGTGACCTTCGTCACAGCCTCTTTCATCTCCTCTATTGTCTCATAACGACTGCCACTCAGCTTAGGGAATAACCAAAAGTCACAGGGACCAACGTCTGGACTATAGGGAGGGTGAGGAACTGTCTTCGTACTTTTATATGGGTGGTTTGGTTTCTTGGTTTCTTTTTTTTTAATGGTATATCAACCTTTTCGGGGTAATTTAATCCCCAAGCCACGCTTGTAGAAGAACACTATTGGTACTATTTAACTCATAGCAGGGTGGATAAGGGGGTTCATACATTTCCACAAGAGTGACAATAACAGCGCGACTGAAGTTCGAACTCGCTTACTACACTATCGTAGTTAGCCACTGTACCACCAGACTCCAAAGTACTGAGATGGGTTTCTTCTTAGAAACGATAGATGAGTAGATGAGTATTACTGGCTGAGTCAAGTTTAGTAAAATTTGTTACGTTTAAAGGAACAGTTCCTATTAGCTCAGAGAAGTTAAGCAACAATACTTAGATGAGTGACCATTTAGGGTGAAAGGATTAAGGAATCTGAAGTGTGTGCGCCAGACTAAGCAAAAATCAGATAAATTCTTTGGGCAAATATGAAGGTGAAAAAGGAGGTATTCGCGGGATGATTTTATTTATAATCTATTTGCCAACCTTAAATGTTTCGGTTTTTACATAAAACCATCATCAGGATATTTGAATATATGATGTATCCTCTGAATTATCATTATTATTCTATGTACAGAAATTTTGCCGAAAAATGATGTCATTTATGAGAAACAAAAACTATGTCAAAAAAACAAACAAAAAAAAAAAAAAAAGAACTTTTTTCACTTAAATGTTTTCAGAAAAGTTTGTTATGATTCTGAGATTGTGTTCTGTTGTTTATTCTGAAATAACGTAGGTATTCTAATATTCTAATATTCGTAACTTATTGTGAATAAAGACAAAATATTTATATCATCTTCATTCCAATTCCAGATGCCATGTCAGTAGAAATTTACATTCGAATAAATGAACTCAACGTGGAATATTTAATCGATAATGTTTCTGTGATGGAAATATTTCCAAATGCCAACTGGCGACGACTTGCTGACCAACGTATTGAGAAATACAGAAAATCAGATGTGGACATCAGGTACGTCTAATTGGGGCTGGGGACCTTAGCTGGTCATTTATCCCCTTTTCGCATGAATATAACTTTGCTTTAAAACTCAGTCGATTAATATATTTTGTTGTTAGGGTTGTTCGCGACTACCCACCCACTTTTGTTTTGTCAAATCTTAGTTTAATTGATTTTAAAGGCATGTTAACCCATCCAAGGCTTTTTTATTCCTTGAGGTTTGGGAATTGCGTTCATTTTACATTTTATATTTATCTAGTTGTTACTTACGAATTTTTTTCCCCACGGTTATATAATAGCAAGTATTCCCATCTAATACAAATAATTTTCACACAGTTGTATGGTTTCGAGTATTCATATCAATTACTGATAATTATATGGTTTCCTATTATTACTTCAGTTTAATAATAATCATTTGTTTGCACACTGTTGTTTGGTTTCAAGTATTCCTATTTAATACCAATAATTATTTGGTTTTAAGTAATTATTTCTATTTCATCATCATCATCATGTCGTGCTGGTAGCACGGATATCCCTGATCCTCTCTCGCCACTTCTCCCTATCGTTCATCGCACTAGGCAAGTCCTCAGGACAACATCCCGTATCCTCACATAGTTGCTGAATGTATGTTCGTGCTGGTCGTCCTGCTTTTGCACGGCCATGTGTGGGGGTTCATAAGAGTACATCACTTATGAGCTCGTCCCTGCTTCTCCAGCAGTGTCCTGCATGTCTGGTTCGTCTAACTTGAATAGTTTTCGTGATAGGAGGCAGGTGGCCGTACAGTTGGTGTCTTGTGGGGTGTTGCCGCCAGGACTTGTTCAAGATTGCTCGCAGCATTCTTGTGTAATTGCCGTCTACCTTCTTCTCCAGCCGTTTTGTTAGAGTCCATGTAGTGCATCCATATAGCAGTATCGATGTGACCGCTGCTTGGAAAAAACTGCGTTTCATTTTATCGGTTAGGTCTGATTCCATATAATCGATAGCCTATTGATAGCTGTCCATACTTTCGTTAACCTCGTGTCGATGTCCTTTTTGGTTGATGAGACGCTGTTTCCTATGTAAGTGAATATGTCTACTAGTTTAAGAGGGGTTCCGTCTAGAGTGGAGATGTTCCCCGTTTGATTATAGCACATATATTCCGTTTTTTGTGCTTTGACATAGAGGCCTATGCCTGCGGCTGCTCGTTCCAGACTATGCAGTAGTGTTTCGGCTTGGTTGGGTGTATTTGCCAGTATCGCTATGTCTTGCAAACACTTATATGAGTTCAAATAATGCATAATGATAATAATCCGTAGTAAACAATTATTGCCGCAAGTGTTGCTTATTGACCCCGGCCAAGCTGTCAAAAGAAGAAATGCACCAGTGTAAATAACAGGTGCATCCGGTCGAAAATATCAGGAGATCAGGGGCGACCTTGACTGCCGAGGGGTTGAATTGAGTGTGAAATTGTGACGTTCGCAGGAAGTAGGTGGACGTCAAATTATTACATAACCCCGGCGACCGGAAGTTCAGATCAGTTAGAGAGATGATGCTGGAATGAGGACCATGTCTCACCAGAGGCTGGGCCCCCAGGCCCCCGGTTGAGCAGCCCAGGAGAACCGGAAAGAAAGGCTGTGACAGCTAGAAGAGTTGTGGGGTCAATATGTTGCATTCTGTTCAGTCTCCAATTCCCTCTCACACACAACCCTTTCAATAAAGTGAGAGGTATATTTTTCTAAAGAACTGTGTCCGCTCGACCTGATTGTTGCGTCGTTATGTTTCTGCATGTATATGTGTATGTATAGTTGGTTGTGACTATACAACACAAGTATTTATTTTTAATACAAATAATTTGTACGCAGTGAAATGGTTTCAAGTATTCCTATCTAATACAAATAATTTGCGAGCGGGTCTATTCGACCCATCGATGGGACTCCAACATTTACAACGACTCCGGGTCGGAGTGGGCCTGGTAGTAATGGCAATGAAGGGATTCTCCAGGATTGGAGCCTCACCATCAGATACAGTTTAGTATCATACCTCGGACCTCTTTTCTGGTGGGGGGGGGTCTTGCTTCTCTAAAGAACATAGAGTCAGCGTATCCTAAACCTCACAGACAGGGTTTTTTTAATTTTAGGATTCGAATGTATTGGACAGAACTAGTCTTTGCTTTTGGTTTAGTTGGGTTTTATGGCACATCGACCATTGTATGCAATTTAATGCCAAAATCATTTTTATACATATAAACAGTTCAATTTCAAAGATTTAAGTTTAGCATAAGTACATATTTTAAATGTCAAAACTGTTCTAACTGTTCATTTTAGCATAAGCATACAGTTTAGTTCTATTTGACCCGTAGATAGGACCCTGTTGGGTACTACCACTCCGGGCCAAAGTGGACCTGGGAGTGATAGCAATGAAGGGATACTCCACGTTCTCCAAAGCTCTAGTATTACTGGAGCTCCACCTCCAGATTGTTTAGTGTCATACCCAGGACACTCGTTGGGTGGGGTGGGGGGTTCTTACCCCTCTGTAGAGAAGCAGTTAGTGTATTCTGCAGCCATCTTCGATTTTGATATCATGTAACCCAGTACAGCTGGTTGCATGTTACTGAGGCGCACCTGATGTTAAATGCTGACAGAAGTAAGCATTTCTTTCGCTCCACGGCAGGTTGTTGCAGGAAATTAAACCGGTGACCCGAGTTCAAATCTCGGACAAGGCTGTTTGCATTTCACATAGCACTAATAACCTAGGGAAAAGTATGCATCCAACTATTCTCTCCCCAGTTATGGGTAAACAGTAGGGCAGACTGAACTCTTTAACCTTGATTAGGCAACCAGTCTAGGAGAAGGAAAACATTAAATTTAAACCAGTAGACTCCACTAAAAAAATTGACCTCCTGGCGCATATGATTCGTCACAAAGGGGTTGAGTAAATGCATAATTGGAAAGGAGATGGGCGCCGCCATATAATTTCCATTGCTTTGAGAAATGTCACAAAGAGTAATTTTCTTCGCACGGCACCCCGACGAGCTTATTGGGGATAATCACTTAAGTGGGGTGTGTTGTATACCCGCAGAAGGCAGGAACGACTCACACCCTTATTTATAAAAATATAGCTCTTCTTTATTACCATGAAAAAATTGAAATGGCTGCATTTGAGAGAGAGACAGACAGACAGAGGACTGCCATGATTGACACCATGTGGAGAAATATATTCAGAGCCTTGCTTCTTTGACAAGAGGTTTGATACAGACCCAGAAGGTCACCTGCCCACCTCCGGGCTGACGTCTACTCACTGACTGCTCTCCGAATGACTGACCGCCTAATTGAAAATCTTTTGCATTATATATTTTCTGGACGCCCACACATTTACCTTCTCGCTCAATTCATGATTCCTTTCCACTGTCTCTTGTTTAACCTAAGACACAGGAACAATATCCTGTTTTGAAATCCACAACTAACATGTTGTCAAATATCGATATGTAACAGATGACTATCGCAGCATTGCCTTCCTTATAAGTTATTTGTATTCATGTTTCATTCCTTTTGACTAAAATTCAAGTTTTATCAACATTACCGTACACGTAAGTCAGAGATAAACAACATAATATAAAAACTTAATGACTAGATTTAAAAAAAATATTACAGTGTTTTCTGCAAATCCATGGTTTAGTTTTTTCACCATTTCAGTTAACCACGGACACACACACACACACACACATACACACACACAAAAAACAAAAAAAAAACAAAAAAACTATTCACTAAGTTTTCTTGAACAATAGACTTCCAAACAATATTTGCCCAGTCAGCTGGGGCTGTAGAATACACCAACTGCATCTCTGCAGAGGGGTAAGACCCCTGCCCCCAATGAATATCCTGGATATGACACTAAACAATCAGATGGTGAGGTTCCAGTAATGCTGGAGCTTTGGGGAATGCGGAGTACCCCTTCATTGCCATTGCTCTCGGGTCCACTCTGGTCCGGAATGGTAGCACCTGATAGGATCCTATCGGTGGGTTAAATAAAACTAAACTGTATACTTATACTAAACTGAATTGTTTGAATTAGAACATTTTGACTAAACTGAATAGCTTGAAATAGAAATGTTTTTGACAATTAAACTGTACTTACATTTAAACTGCGTATTTATGCTAAACTGAATTATTTGAAATGGAACTGTTTTTGATATTGAAACTGTAATTACACAAAAGTGAATTGCTTAATATAGAACTGTTTTGACATTTAACTTTGTGTAAACAAAATCTGTACTCACACTAAACAGAATTAGCTGAATTAGAATTGCTTGAATTAACTGAATAGTTCGAAATAAAAATGTATTTGACAATTAAACTGTGTACTCATGCTAAACTGAACTGTTCGAAATAGAACTGATAATTTACATAAAAATGGATTTGGCATGAAATAACCTACAAAGGTTGATATGCCATAAAACCAACCAATCATTCAACCAACCAACCAACCATCCAAACAATATCGTAAGCAATAGAGGTTCCCAGTGAAAAGCTGTGATGTTGGTTAATTCGAATATGTCAAAGAAAAGCCATAAAGTTCTTTAATAATAAACCCTCAAAATGACCCCCCGCCAAAAAACAACAAAAACAAAAAAAAAAAAAAACTGTGATGCCGTCAATTCGAATAGTATTCTTCGCTTTAGCTGTGGTTCCAGGTATCTACTGTAGTCCTGAGACATTTACCTCCCCTACTATATATACATATATATATTATAATAGCAAGAAGGGAATCATATTTATTTGTAAAAACTAAAAACAAACAAAACTAAAAGAACCCTTTCGTCCGGCCCGTTCGTTTAAAACAATAAGAACAGCAATTAGCGAAGGGGGATAAATAATGATCAACAATTGAAGAGGAAGAGGTAGAGGGAGTTAAAGAAAAAACCTAACACTACAAATACAAATATATATATATATATATATATATATATATATATATATATATATATATATATATATATATATATATACACATTTCTTGATACGTGGTGAATTCAATAAGTTTCCAGACTTTTTTTGTACAGGCATTTAAAATAGTCATAGACTCTTGAAAATTCAGTATGTTATTGCTATACATCTTTTGAGATTACTGACCAATGTTTATGATTCAAGGTTCAAATGAACAGCTACAGCAGCAATTGGAATACACCCTACTAAAGTCTGATTGTCACAGCTGGTGAACTTCAAAAATGCAATTTGGACCTGACGACACTTTAAAGGAACGATATACAATAAAATTCTGTTTTTAACTTGGAAAAATGCCACAGAAACGTATGGAATGCTTCAGACTGCTTTTGGAGCATCTTGCATGAATCGAACATCAGTTTTTGAGTAGCAGAAGAGATTCAAGGAAGGCAGGAAGTCTGTGAGGGATGATGAGAGGTGTGGGAGGAGTAAGGAAGTCAATACGCCAGAGTTGATTGGCCAAAGGGTTAGGATTAGGGTTACTATGTTGAGGTTTTGAGGGAGTTCAGAAAGAGATTCCTAGGGAAGAGGTCGGCACTCTTCAAATCGGGTCAGTGGCATTTCCGGCAGGACAATACACCAGTCCACAACTCCATCCTTGTCACAGACCATTTGACCAAGATGGGCATCAAGACAGTTCGTCACCCTTCCTATAGTCCAAACCTTGCTCCCTGTGACTTTTAGTTATTCCCTAAGCTCAGAGGTTGTCGTTATGAGACAATTGAGGAGATGAAAGAGGTTGTGACGAAGGTCATTAACACGCTCACACGGGACCTTTCAGAAGTTGTCGGAACGGTACAACAAGTGCATTACTTGGAAGGGGACAAGAGTTTCATGTGTGTACTATCAATAAAAGTGCCCATACGAAAAAAAGTCTTGAAACTTATTTAATGATCCTCGTATATATGATTTCTGAATGAGAAACCCTCTTTCTCCACGATGAACGATTTTTTTTATATACATATTTTAGATTCTTATCCATTTGAAAGATAAATACAGTGTTCCTTGTTTATCCACTGTTTTCCTTTCTGCGATTTCAGCTAATTGCAGTCAATCCCAGAAATAGATGATTCATAGTTTTTTTTAACAATAAATTCCCAAACAATTTCCTTAATAACAGACCCTCAAAATGAAAAAAGAAAAAAACAATGATGCTCTCAGTAGATCGGAAGAAGAATCAGGATCATTAATATAAGAGCACTTTCCAGATCAGCTAGGATACTGAGAAAAGTTCGAGAGACTTGAGGGGATTTGCTGCCTGTTAGACTTCAGTGTAAAACCTCAAATTAAAATTTGCAAAAGATTTGCGAAGAGTGGAGCTTGAAAATGACGATTATACCAGTTGTAATTGGTGCTCTTGGTGCAGTCACTAAAGGATTGGTACAAGGACTGGAGGATTTGGAAATAATGGGACGGATGGAGACTGTCCAAACTACAGCATTATTGAGATCAGCCAGAATACTTATAAGTGTCCAGGAGACTTGAGGAAACTTGCTGTCACTCAAACTCCAGTAAAAAAAAAAAAAATCACCTAACGCTTTTGTGAAAAACCTCAAGGAGTAAAATAATAACAATGCTTTGGGTTTTTAACTCAAAATTCTTTGGGATTTTGAGATACAAACAGATCATCTAATTTCGGCCAGACGACCAAACCCAGTGATAGCAAAAAAAAAAAAAAAAAAAAAAAAAAAGAGAGAACCTGCCGTTTAGTGGACTGTGCCATTCCGGCTGACTCCAGGGTAAAACTGAAAGAAAGCGAAAAGGGAGACAAGTTCCTGGACCTTGCTAGAAAACTGAAAAAACAATGGAACACGAAAGTGACGGTGATACCAATTGTAAATGGAGCGCTCGGTAAGTCACCAAAGGATTGGTAAAAGGACTGGAGGACTTGAAAGTAGAAATCATATTGACTACAGCATTGTTGAGATCGGCAAGAATACCGAGAAGAGTCTCCAAGACTTGAGAAGACATGCTGTCAATCAGACTCCAGTGGAAAACCATCAACTTACGTTGTTGTAAAAAAAGAAAAAACCTCTCAAAAGAGTAAAATAGAAAAATCATAATAACAACGAAAAAAATAATACGGTAACAAAGAAAAAAAAAACAATGTTGATGATGTTGATAATAAGGATAATCAGATTTTTTCTCTTTTCTTCAGGCTAAAAGGAAATTGTAAAGATAAAAATTACAAACTGACGGTAAGTGACATTTTTAATGAACTTAAACATTTACGAATAACGGAGCATATGAGAAATATTACCATTTTTATAGTAAAAATCATTTCCAATGCATTTTTAACGAAAAAAATCATTTCTAATGCATTTTTAACGAAAAAATCATTTCCATACATTTTTATAGTAAAAATCATTTCCAATGCATTTTTAGAATAAAAATCATTTCCAATCCATTTTTATAGTAAAATTCCTTTCCAATGCATTTTAATAGTAAAAATCATTTCCAATGCATTTTTAACGAAAAAAATCATTTCCATACATTTTTATAGTAAAATTCCTTTCCAATGCATTTTAATAGTAAAAATCATTGGCCAATGCATTTTTATGAGAAAAAAAATCATCTCCAATGCATTTTTATAGTAAAATTCATTTCCAATGCATTTTTATGATAAAAATCTTTTCTAATGTATTGGAATTATTAATATTTAGAATTTTATTCACTGTTAAATTTTTTTCATATCAGCATTTAGATAATATCTTTTATTGAAATAATTTTATTCTGGATAGGTAATGGTAAAATTTTTCTCCTTCATGCATCGTTTTGAAATGTATATATGATGTTTTCTTTGGAACACGCACGCGCGGGCAGACATTCGGTGAATGAAAAATGGTGTGTGTAGCTCTGTGTAAGTGCGTACTTTGTGTGTGTGTGTGTGTGTGTGTGTGTGTGTGTGTGTGTGTGTGTGTGTGTGTGTGTGTGTATGTGTGTGCGTGAGTGCATGTGTCTGTGTTTATGTGTGTTTGTACGTATTTGTGTGTGTGCGTGAATGTGTGTATGTGTGTGTATGTGAGTGATTACATCTTCCTATTGTTATTAATTTCTCGTCCTGTGATGTGAAGGTTTCAGTCTTGAAGCTTTCTGGAATGTGAAGCACTCCTTCACTGCCATTACTCTCAGGTCCACTCTAGGTCAGAGTAGTAATACATATGAGAGTCCTATCTATAGGTCAAATATAACTAATGTCCTGGGTGTGACATTAAACTGAATCTGATGGGGAGGCTCGAGCTTTGGGGAATATGAAGTACTCCTTCATTGCCATTACTCTCAGGTCCACTCTGACCCGGAGTGGGAGTACTTGTTAGGGTCCCATAATGGATCAAATAAAACCGTTCAATCTTTTGCTTAGGATTATTATCAATATTAGATAAGATTATTAGTGTTAAAAGCGGTGCTTGAAGCTATTCATCTATGTGCTAACAATACATAGCGAAACTTGAAGCTATTTAACTGTGTGCAAACAATAAATAGCCAAACTTGAAGCCATTTAACTGTGTGCAAACAATAAATAGTAATTACTGAAACATTTAATTATGAGCAAGCAATAGATAGTAATACTTTAAACCATTTAACTGTGTGCAAGTAATAAGTAGAAATACTTGAAACTATTTAACTATGTGCAAACAATACATATCAACGCTTGAAAATGTTTGCAAACAAGTGAGCTCTGGTTCATTTTGAAATAATGTTACCAAAAAAATATTCCTTTACAAATCATATATATATATATATATATATATATATATATATATATATAAGCAGGATTTGGCCTTAGATAACCGATAATTATATCTGCCCTATGAAATCTAGATAGCCCAATTTACTCTGCTATCTTGCCCATAGCTGGAGATTAGATGCCCAAACATTTGCACCTTATAACACAGACATATGCGCGTAATATTTCATAGGTTTAATTCTTGTGTTACATTGTTTATATATGATGAACCCCCCCCAATGGATTTTGGTGTGTTAAAGCTTGATAATTGAATTCAGAGACTTTCCTTCTCCAAAACCAGTTGCCCAACCAAAGCTAGAAAGCCCAATCTACCCTACTTTTAAAACCATGGGTAAGGATATATATCTATGTTTATATTTGTGCATTTTTTTTTAAACGAGAGGAATTATATATTATAAATTGATTTACCGCGACCAGAAAATCCGGCAAGCACTGCGCACGATATACGGAATCACTGGACATTCAATTTATAATGTATAATTCCTCTCGTTTAAACAAATGTTAATATATTTCTTTGCCCCTGGGGTTATGATTACGCTGATGCATACCTTCTACTCTCTTGGGAAGACGTAGCCCTGGAGGTGACCATGTCCTCTGTAAGAGTATGGACGTCATTACAAGAAATATCAGGTTTATTAGCCGCGCATTCATCATGACTAGTTAATTTGGCATCGGTTGTGTGCAATGTGGACCAGTGGCTCAGTGGTAGAGTTTCGGCTCTGTGGTCGTTGGTTCAATCTCCAGTGGGGGAGATCACGGTATGCGCTGCTGATGAGACTTAATAAAGTTAAAACATCTGTCCAGTGCTTCTGTATGTCGTGTGCAGTGCGTGCCGGATTTTTTGGTCATCGTAATTCAATTTATAAGTGTTCGCCAATGGGCCGGGAGACCGGGGTTCAATCCCAGGATCGAGTCATACCAAAGATTCAAAAATGGTACTTGATACCTCCTTGCTTAACACTCAGTATTATGAGGTATGGATCAAGGGTAAGTGGAGCAATTCAGAGAAAGGAGTAGCGCTCCTCTTATACTTTGGTGTAGTAGCTATTAAAAAAGGGACCTTCGAGTCACCCAAGACTATGGTCGGCCAACTTATATATATATATATATATATATATATGTGTGTGTGTGTGTGTGTGTTTCTTTCCGAAAGTTGGGCAATCTGACAGAAGATCTTCTAGGATGTTTGTAGGGAACGAACGGGTGTGGAGCTGGCTACATTTGTTGTATAATTTACATATACATATTCAAACACACATGCAAACACAGGAGAAAACAGGCGGACTCTTGTTTCAGGTACGAACGGTTTTATTAACTTTTGAGTTCGGTTCTTCGACACGTGGAGAGAGACACAATTCTTATTATACTGACCATACAATACTGACTATCCCCAATGCGCAGCGCATCTTGCGATGTTTAAGATCTCCGCCGGTAGAGATCAGAAAACTCAACTCTTCGACTGAATGGCCGAATCCCCAACTACTCGACTTCCAATCTCAACTTCCAACTGACTCTTTTTCAAAATCCTCATATTTTCAGGACCATCTCTTCCGGGCATGACATCATCCACACTCCAGCCACATTTCCTGTCTGGGGTTTATTATGACACTGGTGATTGTCATATCCTTTGCGTGTGAGCGTAAAACTGTACCCAATGACTATGCACCTGAACTCTTAACCCAAATAGTTCAAAGCCCAACCAAATTGAATGATAAAATATAATTAACGAAAAATGATTAATATAAAAAAATCATTCCTTAATTATATAACATATTTACACGTCTTTTCCGTCAGCAAAGTGAAAATGTAGTGTCTGCTGATGTTCATCGGGAGCTGCAATGTACCATATTTGGACGTTTCCTTTTGCCAAATGTCGGCTTGATCATCTACGTCAAATCTTATCAGTGCATGTAAAACCAAGCAGTTGACAAGGACGAGTTATCAGCAGGGCTGTCAAGGTGTCTCAGTCAACCGACGTTTTGATTCGGCTCACCGAAATAAATGAAGGGGCTCTTTAGCTGACAATTTAGAAGGATGGAAAGTTTAAGTGTCAACTCTGCGAATATTCATGCTGGTCGGAAGATGGGTTGCACCAGTCTCTTACATGACATATGATGGTTTAGTAATCAATAAAGAGAAACGGCTGTCATCATATATTTTTTTTCTTTCTTTCTTTGTAGATAACAGAAGAAAAATATCATTTTGGTTTTGGTGCCTGTGTCAAGGGTCGTCTAATGGCAAACCCAAAAGAGGAAATTTATCGACAGTTTATTTATGATAATTTTAATTGGGCAGTTTTGGAAAATGCCCTTAAATGGGGAAAAACTGAACACATCAGGGTAAGACTTTTTGAATTGATATTTCTCTCATTTAAATGAGTAAGATTTTTTTTTAATAAAAAGAATTATTTTTGAATTTTAAAAAATTTCTTTTTAATTCGAAATTAAAAAAAAATTTTTTTTTAGAATTTAAAAAAATTTGAAATAGAAAGTTTTTTTTTAAATCAAACCTTTTTTCAATAAAAAGTTTGAAAAAAAATGCTTTTTTTAGATTAATTTTTTTTTATTAAAAAAAATCTTTCGGTCAGTTTTCTTTTAAAGAAAATTTTTAATTTTTGAAAAATTTAAGAACAAAGATTTTTACAGGAATTTTTTTATCATTTTAAATTTTTTTTAAAAAAAGATAAGAACATTTTTTTTAATTTTTAAGAAAATTTTAAAATAGTTTTCCTTTAAAAATTTTTGAAAAGATTTTTTCTTGTAAATTATTTTAAAATTAAAAAAAAAAAATTTTTAATTCTTGAAAAATTTAAAAACAAACATTTTAACAGGAATTTTTTAAATTTAAAAAAAAATTTTAAACGCTAAAAGACTTTTTTAATTTTTAAGAAAATTTGAAATAAATTTCCTTTAAAAATCTAAAAAAAAAAAAAGACAAAAAAAAAAGAAATTAAAAAATGGCTCATGGAAGAATCTTTCGGTTTTATTTATTTTTGCACCGAATGGGGTTGAAATATCCTAAGACACTGAACAATCTTTTCAACTTGGACAGCACACAAAGAAATATATCTCTTATATAGGAGCATCTGCTGAAAAGTTCTTAGACTGACCAAGACACGCACACGGAATGTGACCAAATAAGGTTTATTTTTCCAACATATTTTCCCTTGCGGTTTACTCTCTCATTTCATTAGTGTTACACAACTTGGATCCCATCGGTCATCAACAGCAGATATGACGTCATCATATGAACTTTCCTACCTATGACCTTTTCAGCCTCTCGTCGTATATCTACGTAATTTGTTTTAATTAATGAGTTTCCACACAGTGGAGTTTGTTTGTAGATAATACCAAATAATATCCATTTTGATTAAATGATGTCTTGCTGTATATAAAATCCTGAAAGAAAATTAACTTTTTATTTAAAGAATGTTAGAAGCGTACTTATTCATGGGATATACTCGACATTAAAGGATATCTTTTTACTCTATATAAAATGATATCTTTTTATTGTATATAAAATGATATCTTTTTACTGTATTTAAAAGGATATCTTTTTATTGTATATAAAATTATATCTTTTTACTCTATATAAAAGGATATCTGTTTATTGTATATAAAAGGATATCTTTTTATTTTATATAAAAGGATATCTTTTTACTGTATATAAAATATCTTTTTACTGTATGTAAAATATCTTTTTACTGTATATAAAATCATATCTTTTTATTGTATATAAAATCATATCTTTTTACTGTATATAACATATTTTAAAAAATATATGATTAATAATAGGAGTCGGATGTTTTGCAATTTTTTGGTACGTGTTAGCGTGTGACGCAAATATCATGAAACCATTGAAACATTTGTCGTGCGAAGTTGATCACATCACAGTAAGTAGGTTATTCAAGAAATTTCACTCGGGTTGCAAGGAACTCGACATTCAGGTAAGGTTAGGTAGGCCTAAAAGTACGTCTTCCGAAGCCATATTCCAAGCAAATCCAATGAGTAGCACTTAGAGAGTATCAGGTGAGCTCATCATCATACAGTCTAGTTTGTCATCTTCGGCAAAAATATCCAAATCTGCCGAGTTGTACTTCACGTTATCAGAATATTGCAAAACGTTTTACTCACCTTAGTATTAAATATAAGTTACATTATCATATTTACCAACCCCTCTGCTCGGGCAGGACATGACACAAGGTCAATTTTTTAAGCGGAGTTTTACAGGTTTGAATTCAGAGTTGTCCTTCTCCTAGACTAGTTGCTTCACCAAGGCTGAAGAACCAAGTCTGCCCTACTATTTACCCATAGGTGGATGGAGAATAATTGGATTCATACCTTTCCCAAGGGTATTAGTGCTAAGTGAAATGCAATCAGTCTCGTCCAGGATTTGAACTCGTGTCACCGTGTCCATTTCCTTCGACGATAACCATTGCACCACGGGCACCTCCAAGTTACATTATAAATATCTAACTCATTAGACTTCTTATCAGTTGCTAAAGTTTGACCAGCTTATTTCAAAAGCAATCTGAAATTTCAAACTATACGGAATACGAGAGCTGGACTGTCAAAAATGATTTTATCCGCTATTCGTATCCCAAAGTCTATCACCCCCGAAGAAAAGTTTCCCTTCAACTTCTTTTATTAAATTTTTCAGGGTAAATTGGATTTGTCGATAGCAAAAGCAGCAGTCCCATTACTGCGAAAACACAAGTAAGTTAAACTGAACTTTTCTTTAAAAAAAAAAAAAAAGGACAATTAGGGTCTACAAAAATATTTCTAAATTTCATTTGATCGTGAGGCTCCGGTTTTGGGTCTCTGGGGAGTGAGGAGTACCTTTTTATTAACATTACTCACAGGTTTGACATGGATGTGTACCTTTAGAGTCCTATCTATGGATCAAATAAATCTGCTTAAAAATCATTCATATTCAATTGTAACCTGCGCATAAGCAATCTCTTATGAAACAATAATACAAAAAGTGTGTAGTCTACGGCCCAGCGCCTGGTCCCACCTAAAAAAAAGCCTTGTGCCAAACTCGCGCCTTAGGTGACGCGCTCGACAAATAGCTCAACACAAAAAGTATGATTGTAAAAGAACTGGGACTGTAGAATACACCCACCGCATCTCTGCAGAGGGGTAAGAATACGAATGTTCTTAATATGACATTAAACAATCTGTTGGTAAGGTTCCAGTAATGCTGGAGCTTCGGGGAATGCAGAGTACCCTTTTATTGCCATCACTCCAAGGGTTACTATGGTCTGAAGTGGTAGCATTTGGTAGGGTCCTATTTATGGGTCAAATAGAACTGTTCGACATTTAAACTAAAAACAAACGACTTATGGTAAATCACATAAAAACTGTGTGCAAACAAGTGATTTATGCTAAACTGAACTGTTTGAAATAGAACTGTTTGATCATTTAACTCTGTGTAAACAAATTACTATGTTTGATTGAATTGTAAGTGATACATAGCAATATTTGGAAACATTTAACTTTGTTGACTTATGCTAAATTGAATTCTTAGATATAGAACTGTTTGATCATTTTTAACAGCGCGTATCTACAAAATGTGTTTACAAATCATGTATTTTATATATTTGTAAAAAACAGGATTTGGAATTAAATAACCAACAATGGTTGATATACCATTAAACCCAAACAAACCAAATCATACATATTTGATGTATGTCAAAACCAGATTTGGCATAAAATAACCTACAATTGTTAAAATGCCATAAAACTCTGCCAAACAATCAATGAACACGGTTACCTAATATTAGACAGGTTGACATGTCGTTAAAATCAATCAATCAATTACAAGAATATTTAGAGACCCCATGACAGTTTATTTTGATCTTCTTTAAATGTCACTCGTTCTCTAGTAATTATACCAACACATTTTTTGCTATGTAATATTTGCATACTTACTAGGGAATAGAAAATATTTCAAATCTTTGCAACCTAATGGGTTCTTTGGTTTGGATAATTTCCTTGAGGATATGGCAAGCCAGAAATTTTGATATCAAATCTTCTGAACACTGAAAATCAACGAGTTCTATCTGCAATTGAAATGGTATTTCTTCTTCACAGTCGATATGAAAAGACAAAGAGAATATTTTGATAGTTGAGCGTACACATGGGGGCCCCGTGGGCCTCGTGGGTTGTGGTCCCTGATTTAGAACTTGGAACTTGTTTTTCTTCTATGGGTTGGTTGTTTCTTAGCTGAGGAGAAGAATTATTGTTTTTTACAATCCGATTTGTGCACACAGATTGTAGATTAAGTAGATGCTAGGGTCTAGTAACTATGGACGCCGAAGCTTGATGCTGAGTTACACCTTATTTAAAATGATATTATATTATAATCCATATTTAACCATCCCCTCCGCTCGGGCAGGATATGGCACAAGGTCCATTTTTAAGCGGAGTTTAACAGGTTTGAATTCACAGTTTTCCTTCTCCTAGACTAGTTGCCTCACCAAGGCTGAAGAACCCAGTCTGCCCTACAATTTACCCATAGCTGGAGGGAGAATATTTGGATTCATACCTTTCCCAACGGTATTAGTGCTATGTGAAATGCAATCAGTCTCGTCCAGGATTTGAACTCGTGTCACCGTGTCCAGTCCCTACGTCGATAACTATTACACCACGGGCCCCTCCAAAATAAAATATTAAAATATTATATTATAATAATTTTCAAACTGATGTCCACATTGGTAAGCTATAGAAAAAAGGTTTTACCTAAGTTGAGACGTGCTTTATACTAGGATGAGTCAAAAGTTTTGCAATATTTTGGTAGTGCTATTTTGCAGCACATATATTACTTAACTGGAGCAATTCAAGCCGTCAGAGTTACTTTCTGTGGTTGTTAATATAGTGGTAGTCGGTATGCTGACACGTTATGCATAGCTTCACTTTTTGTGTAATTTGAAAGCCGCACAGATGAACGTGCAACATTGTCTAATTTGAGAACTTATGTTTTACGTTTTCGAACTAGGCAGAAGCAACCAAAAATATTTGAAGTTGTTGTTGATCACAGAATAGTAACAAGATGATTCTGGAACTTTTGCTTGGGCAGCAAGAAACTTGACGATCAAACAAAGTCACGTAGGCCTAAAAGTGTTGATTCTGAGGCCGTGCTCCAAGTTATAGGGGCGATTTCGGTGAGTTGCTCACGGAGAATATCAGGCGAGCTTAGGACCTCAGAGTTCAGGGTGATTCATAACTTTTATGACAAAAACATCTTGCCCTGTGGAATTGTGTCAAAGATTACCAAAATAAAGCTAAACTTTTGACTTATACAGAGCCTAATCGGCTATGTAGAATACACCGACTGTAAACCTGTAGTAAAGTAACCCCCCCACTCAACGAATGTAACATTAAACAATCTGATGGTGGAGTTCTAGCCCTGAAACTTTGGGGAATATGGAGTACCCCTTCATTGCTATTACTCCCAGATTCACTCAGACTCCAGTAGTAGAACCTGACGGTTATTTCTCGCACGACCCACCAAACAAGCGAGTATGGTACAAGGCCCACATTTAGGAGGATCCAGGTACAGGGCCTCTGCTCAGACACTCCTGGAGAGCACAAAAATGCCTAGGGTCCCGTCGGCATTGCCTTAAAAAGGAGCGCCTCAGGTGCCAGGCGATAAACCTAGTCTCTCCAAGGAAGGTTAGATTCTGGGGGAAGTCCTCCTGAGGCTTAAGGAGTGGGTAATTCTCGCCCGCGAGACACGGCTGCTGGGTTTACTCGGCAGTCGCGTCAAGCAGTCTCACCGACCGTGACCCACCAAAACCAATCCAATCCCAAACCACCCGCATACCTCACACAGCCGGTCAGTTAAGGGATAGAATATAGATAGTACCCAACAAGGTCTTATGTAGGGGTTAAATCGAAATGTTTGACATTTAAACTGTGTGCTAACAAATGACTTACGTTAAATCTAAATGTTAGAAATGGAACTGTTTGACCATTTGAATGTGTAAACGAATGACTGTTTAATTGAAGCAATACTTGAAACCATTTAACTGTGTGCTAACGAATGAGTAGTGTGGAATTATTTGTGTTGATTAGGAATACGTGAAACACTTTAATTGTTGGCCTAAATTAAATTCCTAATGTTACATAGCAATACTTGAAACCATTTAACTGTATGCAAATAAAACAATTGATTTTACATAGCTATATATGAAACCATTTGTGTAAATGCAAACAAACAGAACAATTCGAGTTAGAATATTTGGAACCATTTAACTGTGTGCAAACAATAGTAATTCTTGTTTGCAAACCAATTAACTCTGATTTATCTAATAAGATCCCCTGCAAACTATTGACTTATAAATCATATATATAATCATTTAATTGTGTGCAAACGAATGGGATTTGGCTCGTTCAAAAATGTTATCTACAAACTATGTGTTTACAAACCTTATATAAAGAGGATTTGGCAGTAAATAACCCCCAAGAGTTGATATACCATAAAACACAACCCAACCAAATCATATATATATATATATATATACTTTAAGAAAAAACAACGAAACCGATCACAAATGATTATAAATTTATATATATATATATACTTTAAGAAAAACAACGAAACCGGTCACATACATTGAGCTCTTTACCAGGAAAATTTTAAGTATTCATGCTTGAATAACTTCTTGTCCTGATGGAATTACTTCCAACTCCGGTTTAACTGGACCAAATATATATATATATATATATATATATATATATATATATATATATATATAAAGAGGATTTGGCAGTATATTAACCTCCAAGAGTTGATATACCATAAAACCCAACCCAACGAAATCATATATATTTAATATATATGTGTATAAAGAGGATTTGGCAGTAAATAACCTCCAAGAGTTGATATACAATAAAACCCAACCCAACCAAATCATATATATATATATATATATATATATATATATATATATATAAAGAGGATTTGGCAGTGAATAACCTCCAAGAGTTGATATACCATAAAACCAAACCCAAGCAAACTAATCTGACTCATTCGAAGATAAGATTACCGAAAAACTATTGACTTATAAATCAAATGTATCGCCACTTAACTGTGTGCAAACAAATGAGCTCTGACTCGTTCAAAAATGTTATCTACAAACTATGGGTTTACAAATCATATATTCTTAAAGAGGATCTACATTTTCTTTTTTTAAGTAGAGTAATTATATTGTGAATTGAATTACCAGAACCAGAAAATCCGTGTATTGCTCACAAGGATAGTTGATTTAGCATCACTTGTGTGCGATATTGATTGATGGCTCAGTTGGAGAGTTTCGGCTCTGCAATCTGTGGACGCTGGTTAGATCTCCAGTGGTGAAGATATCGTTATACACTGCTGATGAGACCTAATAAGGTCGAAACAGATATCCAGTGTTTCCGCATGTCGTGCGTAGGTGTTCGCCGGATTTTTTGGTCGTGGTAAGAATAAGTAAGATTTGGGATTAAATAACCTTCAAGGGATGATATGAAATAGAACAAAACCAAATCAACACCCTATATATACTCTCATTTCTTATTTTGTAAATCCATTTTTCTTCGTTTCTTAAATTTGTTTTTTTTTTCTTTCAGTATCCAAATTCGAGGGCACACAGTCTTCTGGGGTAAAAAAGACTTGATGCCTCCCTGGATAAAGAAGTTATCACCCAAAGGAGTCTTAGACGCCTTTGATTACCGCATTAAACACACAGTGGAATACTTTGGAAGCAAGTAAGTTTATACATATATATATATATATATATATATATATATATATTTATATATATTATCGTAGCCACTAGTTACTCATGTCGGAATTCTCCTGTAGCAGTGCATCACGGTCACCGATGTCGTCAGCCAACGAAATTATCCATTACGAATCAAAAACTATTTCCATGACCATTAATTCTGTGAGTCGTCTCGGAGGTATTTTCTGACTGTTGCATATAGCAAGTGATATTTGCTACCTTCTTTTGGTCATGTAATGACCAGTTTCATCATACTCAGAAATTAAAGAGAAGAATTCAGGTCCAAATCTGAAATATTTTAAGCCGGTTGAAAAGCGACCAGCTTCGTTATAAAATCAGAACTCAATGATGACATCACCAGAAAACATGTGAGTCTACCTCGAGATAAAAGGATTAAAATGGGTAACCCACTTTGACTGTTCCTTTTACTCGGATGTACGCCCGAGTTCCAGACAACCACCTTGGTTTCTCAACGACACCCTGTGAACTTAGCCGTCAAGTAATTCTAACTGCCCTTTTCAAAACGAGAAAGTTTTTTTCTCGCAAATCCGGCTATTAGGACCAGCCAGTTCCAGATCACTCGGCCCGATGCAGAGATACCCGACGTAGCAGACTAACCAGCCCGATGTAGCGACACCCCGAGTAACAGATGATCAGCCCAGTGCAGCGACGCTTAGCAACTCAGGCCGTATTTCCTGGCCTACGAACGGCGAGTCTTGCACACTGTCGACACCAATGATGACTTCATCAGCTCACTCACAACTAACAACATCCAAACCCTAGGTCAGTTGCCGATCAACCACCAGGACATTGACTAACTTGCCTTAGCAACCCGACATATCTAACCCTCAGGCCGTCTGCTGACTACCTGGCGGCCATATAGCTACACCATAGCAACCTGTTTAAGGGTCATTTTGACTCACTGTCGTCAAGAAGTATAAGGCAGTCGAGTCTAAGTTATCGACATAAACAGGAATCTCCCTCAATTACTTTAATAGCTATTTCTTGCCAAATAAATATTGGCTCTTTTAACATAAGTTCTTGCCTTTGTCGTCCTTGTCTTTACTGTTGTCATTTTATTTCAAAACGTCTGCGAGATCGACATACTCATCGGTCCCGCAATAATATATATACGTGGTGAATTCAATAAGTTTCCAGACATTTTTTACAGGCATTTAAAATTGTCGCAGACTCTTGAAAGTTCACAATATTTTTGCTATACATCTTATGAGATGACTGACCAATCTTTATAATTTCACGTTCAAATGAACAGCTACAGCAGCAATTGGAATGCACCCAACTAAAGCCTGATTGTCACAGCTGGTGAATTTCAAAAATGCAATCTGGACGTGACGACACTTTAGAAGAACGATATACAATAAAATTCTGTTTTAAACTTGGAAAAAATGCCACAGAAACGTAAAGAATGCTTCAGACTGCTTTTCGACCATCTTGCTTGAATCAAGCATCAGTTTCTGAGTGGCATAAGAGATTCAAAGAAGGCAAGGAGTCTGTGAAGGATGACGAGAGGTGTGGGAGAAGTAAAGAAGTCTATACACAAGAGTTGATTGGCCAAAGGGTTAGGGTTAGGGTTACTATGTTGAGGTTTTAAGGGAGTTCAGAAAGAGATTCCTAGGGAAGAGGTCAGCACTCTTCAAATCGGGTCAGTGGCATTTCCGGCAGGACAATACACCAGTCCACAACTCCATCCTTGTCACAGACTATTTGACCAAGATGGGCATCAAGACAGTTCGTCACCCTTCCTATAGTCCAAACCTTGCTCCCTGTGACTTTTAGTTATTCCCTAAGCTCAGAGGTTGTCGTTATGAGACAATTGAGGAGATGAAAGAGGCTGTGACGAAGGTCATTGACACGCTCACACAAGAGGACTTCCATGCGGCCTTCCAGAAGTTGTTGGAACGGTACAACAAGTGCATTGCAGCCGGAGGAGATTACTTCGAAGGGGACTAGAGTTTCATGTGTGTACTATCAATAAAAGTGCCCATACGAAAAAAGTCTGGAAACTTATTTAATGATCCTCGTATATATATATATATATATATATATATAAGAAAAATTGAAATAAATCCAACGATATGTAAACGAGAAAATATGAAAAAAAAGGGTTTCTTTTTAAAACAAGATATTCAAAGAACGTCTTTATTTTTATATAAATAAATTGAGTAATCTAAAGTAGCTTCTGGATTCTTCCAAGGGTTCCAATCCGCCTGGCATTCGTGCCGGATAGGGTATCAAGTCAATGATAGATTCGAGGCCGGGACACCTTGGGGGTGGGAGCGAAGAGTCATTGACCAGCACGACATAGTTCAACCTATGAGCAGGCATACGTGCCGGAAGACTACTGCTATGGACTCACATTGAACTTAGTGAGTGCTTGTCCGGCAGGGTCACCTGGCTCATATTGCACCCAGTGAACCTATGACCAATATGAATATCCCCAACCTTCTTTTTTTTAACAACAATGCACACACACACACACACACACACACACACGCACACACACACACACAGATATATACACATTAAGAAAAGAAAAAAGAAAGAAAGAAGTAAAATAGTATCAAATGTCAACTGAAAATATTTTTTCGAATGAGACAACATCATATAATAAAATCGCCCTGAAGATGGTATAAACAAAACTGTAACGAATTACGTGGGTATATGGATATATAAATAGATATATCCTTTGAATATCTTGTTTTTTCATATTTACGCAAACACACACGCACACAAACATAAACACCCACCACCTGACTCTCTCTCTCTTTCTCCCTTTCCCTCTCTCTCTCTCTCTCTCACACACACACACACACACACATACACAAAAACACCTACAAGCTCTTTCTCTTTCTCTCTCACACACGCACATATACACATACACAAAAGCACACGCAAGCTCTCTCTCTCTCTCTCACACACACGCACACACACATAGACTGAATCACAAGCACTCATCAAACACACACACACACTCACACACACATACACTCAAAGACCCACAAACCGACTCTCTTTCTCCTTCTCTCTCTTACACTCACATATACACATACACAAAACACCCACTACCTCTCTCTCTCTCACACACACACACATACATACATACATATATATATATATATATATATATATTAACCCTTTTAATCATAAAATAAAAAAAACCTTACGAATAAAAACTATGACTTTTAAAAAATGATTCGACTTTAGCTAGATGGGCTACTATTATCACTTGCCTTATTTCATTTGCACCACACAGGTGACAGTTTAAAATGTGACCAATTCATTTACTAAAGTTTGGCACAAGGCCAGGGTATGAATTGGGATCACTAATTATAGCCTGCAAGCCTAGCTTATTAACTTTAACACCACTCATTTACTAAAGTTTGGCACAAGGACAGGGTATGAATTGGGATCACTAATAATAGCCTGCAAGCCTAGCTCATTAACTTTAACACCACTCATTTACAAAAGTTTGGCAAAAGGCCAGGGTATGAGTGGGAGGTATCTCTGTCATATTCTGTATAGAACGCGCGTCTTATAGGCTGACAATTATACGCAGTATTCAATTCACGTACTTTGTCTCCGATTACAGTTTGAGTCATTGGGATGTCAACAATGAAAATCTCGACGGTGATGTCTACGAGGAGCTGACAGGCAATCCGAATATTACTACGGTCATGTTTAAGAAGGTACACGCCGCTGTCCCGTCAGTTAAGCTCTTCATTAACGACAACTCGATTGTTCAGTACAGCAAATCGACAGTGGTGAGTTTATCTCCATTCATCCGTTTTATCATCTTTTGTTGCCTTCTTACAATTGCCCATAGACACGAGTTTGATAAACATTGCTCAAGTATTGACGTTCAAGCTTAGTCTACTGGAAATGAGGGAACCTATAGCCTTAAGGCCGCATTAAGCCTTCTCAACCATCACGCACAGCTTTCTACAGTCTAATGGAAATACCTTTTGTTTCTTTGTTTAATGGCATATCTACCTTCGTTGGTTTTTTAATGCCAAAGCTATCCCTGTAGAGGATACTATTTAACCCAAGGGGTTCATACCTTTTCTAACTGTATTGGTCTGAAAGTGAATGTAGTAGGAGTCTGAATTGATTTGCTAAGATATTGAAGTCCAGTCTTGTAGCCACAACGCTATGGGAACTCTTCCATGGACAGATCTTATCACTCACTAGCACTTTAGACGCTAATATCCCAATATTTCATCGCAAAAGGCAATTTTAAAAAAATGGTTCACAAGATGTTAGAGTTTTTCTCTTCGTTTAAATTGTATATATTAATTTTGATTGGACGAAGTTAATAACTAAAAGTTTAAACTTTGGATTTTGTTGTGAAGATACTAAAATTATGCTAAGTACAACCATACTAATACTCATCAACTAAAGTTTGCCACAAGGCCAGGGTATGAATTGGGATCACTAATAATAGCCTGCAAGCCTAGCTCATTAACTTTAACACCACTCATTTACAAAAGTTTGGCACAAGGCCAGGGTATGAATTGGGATCACTAATAATAGCCCGCAAGCCTAGCTCATTAACCTTAACACTACTCGAGGAATTACCCTTCCATTAGGTAGGACAACGGTTGGGTAATTCTGGCCTTCCATGGCCATGTTGAAAGACCAATTGAAATTATTCACCGATAATTTAAAACCTGATATTTCAAAACTTTTTTTGAAAAAAAGAAAAGGAAATAAAAATCACAAAAACGTTGTTAAAAGTTTAGTAAAGTTTTTTCAGTTTTTAAAGTAGCATTTCTTAATTAATCAAATTTTGACAAAAGTTATGAACTAAAAGTTTAAATTTAGATTTTGTTGTAAATATTTAAAACATTTTATCGAATGTGGCCGTATTAATAATAATTTAAATAATAAATAAGTTAGCTTAGTTTGGCACAAGGCCAAGATATAAATCGAACTCACTGGCTTGCTCGTTAACCCTTACCTCACATGAGGCACTTCGTGTTTGGTAGCTGAGATCGACACTCCTTTCCTTACACGAGGCACTTCGTGTCGGGTGGCTGAGATTGACACTCCTTTCCTCACACGAGGCACTTCGTGTCGGGTGGCTGAGATCAACTCACCCTTGGTCTCAGGGGGCTATCCTCCAAGCTTTAACCATTTTGCGGGACTAAATTTATTGCTTGGTGCCTGAGGCGCCCCATTCGGGGAATGCCGACGAGGCCATATACCAATATGATGGGGTGTTGGTTAAATATCCCCCTTTCCAAGCGAGACAAGCTAGCAGTATATCTCTATTAACATGTCTTGTAAAATAAACCCTTTTTGTTGTAAGATGCTATTCGAACTCTTAATAATAATTCCAATACCATCTTACTATCCGACACCAGTCACATTACGGTAATTTGTCAGATATTGTTAGATATCTAAGAAAATAAAAAAAAGACGAGTCAGAGTGAAAGATTTAAGTAATATTACAAAGTGGGGTGTCATCGTGGTGTAATGGTTAAAGCGATAGACTGCGGGATCGTAGTAAGCGAGTTCGAATTCCAGTCGCGCTGTTATGTTCACTTACGGACAAATACTTCTGGGAAAGGTATGAACCCCCTTATCCTCCCAGCTATGGGTTAAATAGTACCACTACTGTTTTTCTAGAAGGATGGCTTTGGCATTAAATAACCTACAAAGGTTGATATGCCATTAAACAAAGAAACCATACCAATATTACAATATCTTATAAGTAACAATAAAAACGGACACTAGCATAATGTTTAGCGTGCTCACTAGTGGCCCGGGAGACCAGGGTTCAATCCCAGGTTGAGTCATACCAAAGACTCAAAAACGCTACACGATGCCTCCTTGCTTAACATTCGGATACTAATCAAGAGTAAAGTGGAGAAATCCAGGGAAAGGGGTAGTGCCCTCCCCTAAACCTCGTAGTAGTAGCTGTCGAAAAGGGAGCCTTCGGGTCACCCTTGACTATGGTCGTCATCTTTTTCTTTACTTATAAGTAAAAGAAGTGTAGTATTTAAACATGAAAAAGTTTCTCATTTCCGTTCCAGCCAATTCCAGTTATTTAGTGGGGGTCAGAGTTCATGTTGAATGTTATTTTGTGGGGTCAGAGTTCATGTTGAATGTTATTCTGTGGAGGTCAGAGTTCATGTTGAATGTTATTTTGTGGGGGTCAGAGTTCATATTGAATGTTATTTTGTGGGGTCAGAGTTCATGTTGAATGTTATTTTGTGGGGGTCAGAGTTCATGTTGAATGTTATTTTGTGGGGCCAGAGTTCATGTTGAATGTTATTTTGTGGGGGTCAGAGTTCATGTCGAATGTTATTTTGTGGGGGTCAGAGTTCATGTTGAATGTTATTTTGTGGGGGTCAGAGTTCATGTTGAATGTTATTTTGTGGGGCCAGAGTTCATGTTGAATGTTATTTTGTGGGCGTCAGAGTTCATGTTGAATGTTGTTTTGTGGGGTCAGAGTTCATGTTGAATGTTGTTTTGTGGGGTCAGAGTTCACGTTGAATGTTATTTTGTGGGGCCAGAGTTCATGTTGAATGTTATTTTGTGGGGTCAGAGTTCATGTTGAATGTTATTTAATTATTGAATTTTATGATAAAAAAGTAGGGAAATATGAAATACGTATTAAAATCGTCACTCTTTTCTAAACTGATACAGCAATGTCATTGTGGACCACCGTCACGATGAGAATCCAAGTGTTGTCTAGTATTATTTGATTTTGACCTATTAGAATTGCCCACCTTTATTTCCGCACTTGATCTCTCAATATTTCCTGGCAAAAAAAAAAGCAATCACAAAACTGTCATCAAAAAGTTGGTATGAACCCGCTTAACCCCCCCCCCACCAAGCCATGGGTAACATAGTACCACTACTGTTCTTTTACAAGGACGAAATTTGCATTAAATAACCCTTTAAGGTTTATATGCCATCAAACAAAAAGATCATCTAATCAAACAAACCTTAAAAGGTTAGTAAACTTTTTCATTTCTTTCAAGCATATATTATTTAGATTTGTTCGAATTTATACTATAATAACAAAATTCGAATCAATTGGTATGAGCATTAGTGAAATAGGGAGGTCTACGATAATAAACCAATCAGAAAGCAGCTTAGACGTCACGGCTAAGTGTTATTAAATGAGTTCCTTTATACATATCTTCATGATGTTTCATCTGCCTTAATAGCGAGTGCATCATGAACCCCGTAACTCTACGTATTACTACGCATTTAGAATAGGAAAAAAAAGTTCCGTATAAGACTCGGTTCCATAAGTTCAGCTCATATTTCATGCATCTTCTTCGCTTCTTTCTCTTATTTGAAGGCTATCGGAGATCAAGCAAAATTATTGTTACAAGATGGCGCCCCTTTATACGGTATTGGTGTCCAATCCCATCTGAGGAAAGTGCCGGAGATTCACATCTTGCAGGTAAGAATTTTTCTTCCTCGTTGAAAACACACACACACACACACACACACACACACACACACATGTTTTTCTTGAATAAGCCAAATATTTTACATCTATCTATCTATCTATCTATCTAATTCTAGTCATATCTATCTATCTATCTATCTATCTATCTATCTATCTAATTCTGTTCATATCTATCAATCAATCTATCTATCTCAGCCTGTTAGTATCTATCCATTTTGAATCATCAGTTCTCTTCTAATTATCCTCCTTGTTTTTCTCTTTCTTCATCGCACTCCATCGCAGCGTCGACTGGACGAGGTAGCCAAAGCTGGACTGCCCATTTGGATCACGGAAATGACCTACGAAAGTCCAGATTTTGCCAATCGAACGGCCGTCTATGAAGACCTCGTTCGACTCTACTTCAGCCACCCGGCCGTCGAAGGAATTCTCTTCTGGGTCATTTCAAACAACGGATGGAGACCAGATGCCGCCATTTTGGATTCAGCTATGAAAGTAAGTCAAATTTCCAGCAACGAAGAAAATTGCAATACTCATTCTAAAAAGAATTCCATTCTCTTTGAAAGGTTTCATGGTGTACGGCCTTCTTAGCGTGATACCTTACACAAATTTATTCACACACACACACACACACACACACACACACACACACACACACACACACACACACACACATATATATATATATATATATATATAAAAGGTTTATGGTTCTTACTGTGTCTGACGAATGCATAAAGCATGAAACCATGTAATATATATATATATATATATATATATATATATATATATATATATATTAGGCCCATTGGCCTAGTGGGTAGAGTAGTGGGTAGTGGATAGCGCCCTCTCTTACACCGATGTGTTGTAGCTAATGAAAATGGAGCCTTCGGGTCGCCCTCAACTACGGTCACTAACTTTACATACTTTATATATATATATATATATATATATATATATATATATATTTGTGTGTGTGTGTGTGTGTGTGTGTGTTGAAAAGAGATTTGTTGTGAATCTGATCGTATGATAGAAATATGTGGAAAGTTGGATAAATCAAACACTTAACTGGAACCAGATACATTTGACTTTAAATCCCTCCCTACTTTCCCTGCTACAACCCTACCCCCTCCACTCTCCTCGCATACTTTTCAATAGAAAAACTCAGAAAACAGAGTCTCAGTCTCGTATGATGAGTGCATTGGTGAGAAACTGACAGTTACCAAGCACCTTTATAAAAAATTTATTTCTAACAAGGAAACAAACCGACCACGTGAGGCACTTGACTTGGCCAGAGTGGAAAAGGGAGAAATAATCCCAGACAATACCTCACCAAAAAGCTACCTCCCACTATGTGTCGAAATGTTTCAGTTTTCATTTAATTTTGAGTCTTCTGAAAGGTTGTTTTTTCAGCTGAGTTCTTGGGTTGAATTTTCTTGCCTGTTAGAATACTTATCGGCTATTGAAGAAGAAACCTTTTTGCTGGCTATTTTTTCCTACTTTAACAGTTCCGTCCCCGAGTTCGTACAGAGGGCCTAATTGTGGGAGGTAGCTTTTTGGTGCCGTATTGTCTTGGATTACTTCTCCCTTTCCTACTCTGGTCAAATCAAGTTCTGCTCGAGGTCGGTTTGTTTCCTTGTTAGAAATAAATTTTTATAACTTTGACCCTTTGGCTCTATCCTATATTAGATCTGCTCTATTACCGATATTGAGCCCTCTCTATTGATAAGTATACCAAACTGCATTATATATATAAGTGTGTGGTTAATTATAATGATGAGTGCTTTGGTATCTTGCACAGAGCTAGGACAAAACAACATTTAGTCGTTCAAGAGGCCCTTTACATCTAATTTTACAAGCCAACTGTGTGCAAGCAAAATCCAAAGCAATTTTGAAATTTAACAGGAGATAATTGTTGCTTGACTAGGGATGGTTTTAATTAATTTTTTCCTCTC
The DNA here is from genome assembly GCA_963585895.1 of Sepioteuthis lessoniana. Taxonomy (NCBI): domain Eukaryota; kingdom Metazoa; phylum Mollusca; class Cephalopoda; order Myopsida; family Loliginidae; genus Sepioteuthis; species Sepioteuthis lessoniana. Next base: position 2,807,270 of record OY757945.1, on the reverse strand, counting down.
TCCCACTTCTCATTTTCACCCTCCTTTTAATCAATCAATCTGTTTCCATTGTTTTAAACGACTTCCAATAGGTTCGCTTGACAAATATCGGATGAAAGGGCTCTGTCAATTCCAATAAAAAACATTTTCTATTTATTTTTATCTCCCTATTGCATATGTCGCTTGGCATTTGTCTATATATCGAACTCATCAGTGATGTACTCCTATGGACCCCCGCATATGGCCAAGCAAAAGCAAAAAACATACATAGAGCAGCTATGTGAGGATTCGGGATGTAACCCTGAAGACCTGCCAAAAGCGATGAATGATAGGGAGAAGTGGCAAGAGAGGGCCAAGGATATCCGTGCTGGCGGCACGACATGATGATATATATATATATATATATATATACCCTCCCACCCTTCCTTCCTGTGTCTATTCTGAATTATTCTATCCATTAGATCTGAAGAAGTCCTGTTATTTTTGGTGTTATTGATTCATATCAATATCCATAACAGGATGGAAATAAATTTATAATCCTAATGTGACCGGTTTTTGTTTTTCTTAAAGAATATATATATATATATATATATATATATATATATATATATATATATATAAGTTAAGATATCATAGGCATAAAGCTGATTCTGCTTGGTGACTCTAAACTATGCTTGCCCAGTCGACTGGGGCTGTAGAATACACCGACTGCACCTCTGCAGAGGGGTAAGACTCCCCCCAACGAGTGTCCTTGATATGATACTAAACAAGCTGATGGTGAGGTTCCAGTAATGATGGGGCTTTGGGGGAATACAGAGCACCCCTTCATTGCCATTGTTCCACTCTGGCCCGGAATGGTAGCACCTGATAGGGCCCTATCTATGGGTTAAATAGAACTAACGGCATACTTATGCTAAACTAAATTGTTTGACTAAACTGAATAGGATAAAATAGAAATGTTTTTGACAATTTAAACTGCGTACTTATGCTAAACTGAATCGTTTGAAATTGAACTATTTTCATAAAATGGATTTGGCGTTAAATAACCTACAAAGGCTGATATGCTATAAAAACCCAACCAACCAACCATCTATACTATTCTAAGATTTACATCCTAGAGCTCTCTCTCTCTCTCTCTCTCTCTCTCTCTCTCTCTCTCTCTCTCTCTCTCTCTCTCTCTTTGCCTGTCTGTCTATTAACTATCAAAAAAATATTTGTTTTGAAGCAATTTAAAATGGTGCCAAATCAGAGAGCTTCAGTCTTGAAAAAGGTCCTGTCATCAAATTTTTAGTGTTCCAGAAGAATGTGAGATATATACGGAAAAATATGTTTTAGTTAAAATAATAACAAATGAATTTACGAGCTGAGAAGAGATTTAAAAAGACCCGACATAAAAAAATGGTTTGGTTCAACATCATTTAGAAACTAATCACAAGTTTGATTTTAAAGATTCCAAAATGTTTACATCAATAATAATTATGATTAAAAAAAACGCCGATTAATTGTTGATATTTCAAACTATAATACTATCAAACGGAAACCGGGGTTTTTTCAATTTGTCTCTTTATTTGGTTAGATTGATGATGAAAAGTTTTAAAAAATCGCTTATTCAAAATAATTCGGCTTCATCGTTTATATATATTTACATAGATAGATAGATAGATAGATAGATAAATAATCGAATTATACAAAGATTGAAAGAAGGTCAACACTGATAAAGACAGATAGATATATCAGGGAATGTTAATAATTGGTAGATATAAACTAAATAATATAAACAGTAACACACACACATTCACACACACACACACATTCACACACACACATACATGCACACACACACATATATAGATTGATAGACCGATGTGGTATGGATTTTTTCATCTCTATACATTTATTTCCAGTTTTTTACACACACACACACACACACACACATATATATGTGTGTGTGTGTGGGGGGGTTACGTATACGCGTAAATGCAAAGCTCTTCTCATGGATCTGAGCACTCCGGTAGCCAATAGCGTATTTGTAGATATATAAATACGCAAAAATTTCCTTCGCTTATACTGAGAATGACGATAAATCTGGGGTAAGATATCCGTCTGACTTTACGGGTTTCGATCCCAGCTTGAAGCATCTCGTGTATTTAGCCACAGTGAAGAGTTGTGAAACAACGAAACAGTTTGTCTGTGGATGACTATATATATATATATATATATATATATATATATATATATACCGTCTCATATACAGGCAAACCGATATTTCCCTATAGGTACTGACCATTTAAGGATGTTTCGTTCACTTGTAATCACTGAATGTTGGTTTGTTTTGATAAATAAAGAAGTGCACAAAAGTTGCTTTTATTTTTACATTTAATGCCAGTTAGAATAGAAAATCCTAATTTGCTAACCCAGTCGGCTGGGGCTGTAGAATATACCGACTGATTGGTATTAAGTGCATGATCAATGAATATAAAAACAATTCTTCTTGTTCACAGAATTTCAAATGAATGTCAGGTGGAATTTTTATGAAAGGTTTTCAAACCCAATCTCAATCAACCATGTTTAATGATGGAAAATTTAAGTTTAATTTCTATTTCAAAGTTGTCAGATACTCGACTTCAATCGAAATCTTTTTTTTTTTTTCTTTTCTAGGGTGAGTTAAAAGTTTTGCTCTATTTTCGTCTGTGCTAGTTTGCGACGCGCATATCACGTACCCGAAGCAGTTCAAGCCGTGAAAGGTACAAGTTGTGGTTGGTAGTATAGTAGTAGTTGGTGCGCTAACACGTTGTGCATTGCTTCACTTTATGTGTAATTTGAAAGTCGCGCTGATGAATGTTTACGAGTGCAAACTACCTCAGAACGCCGCGGAAGTAACCAAAACATTTATTGTGCGAACGATGAAGGCGTTGTTGACCTCAGTACGAGTTGCAAGGTCAAGTAAGCCTAAAGCTGTAGATTCTTCTGAGGCCGTGCTCCAAGCCATAGAGGCAAATTCGGCGAGTAGCACTCTGAGAGTATCAGGCGAGCTGGAATCTCACTATCTCATTACCTTCATTACATTTTGACATGGCTCCTGTCTTTAAAAAAGAAAGATTCACAATTGTCTTTTGTTGCTTAGTATTCAGAAAACCTTTCTCTCTGCAGACAATTTGTTCGACTTAAAAAAAAATATCGATTTTCCACAGGGAATCCCATTTAGAATACAAATAAAGTATCAAAACAATCTCTGATTTTCCGACATGAATTACCATCCCTCGTTTTTTTATTTTATTTTCATACGTCATCTTTGAAATGGTGTTTACGTCATAGAAATTTTTTTATCTCCCACTTCAATTATAAAGGTATTAGCTAGGATTACCTTGGATCAAAGTGTAGTTCGACATTGTACCACGTCTACTCACTTGACTTCTTCTCCGTGGGTATCTGACCCACTGGGCCGGGATTCACGTGTTGCTGGTACACGGTGTGGGCCGAGTGTGTCTTGGCTTGGTGGCAATCGGTTGAGCCGGCATTCGTGTCACGTACCTAAGACCGACTCTGGGCAGGGCTTGGTTTATCGCCTGGCACCCGAGGCACTCCATTTTAGAGGAATGCCGACGGGGCCCAAGGCATTTTTGGTGCTGCCGGGCGTGTCTGAGCTTCGACTTCGCACCAGGTCCCCACGTCAAAAAAATGCCTCGTGCCACGCTTTAGTATAGTGGGATGCTGAACAAATACCAGCAATGAGGGAAATTAGTTATAGGGTAGAATGGGCACTTTAACTTTCGTATGGCAACCAGTCTAGGAGAAGAAAAACTATGAATTTAAACTTGTTAAACTCCGCTCAAAAATTGACCTTGTGTCACATCCTGTTTATAGCGGAGGAATTGGCTGAATACGTAGTTGGGATTTTTGCAGAAATTAAACCAATAACTAAGACACAAAACGTTTTTTCTTTAATTTTATATTTTTAATGTTTTACAAAATCAACAAGATCTTTCCTTTTCAACTGTGCATTGGTTTAAACTGTTTTCTCATTCAACTCATCTGACGACAATTTCAGTCATTTATTCTGTTTATTTGTAATTCATTTATTTTATCTTTTTTTTTTCAGCCCAATCCAACAGGTCAACGATATTTGGAACTTCGAAAGCAGTGGTCAACGCCTTTCTTCAGTCATCGGCTCAAGTCTGGCGGGACTATTTTCCGAGCGTTTCACGGAGATTACCGACTCAAACTTAAAGAAAATGGAAAAGTTGTTTACAATACGCTGGTAAAAGTCCGGCGAGGACGGAAAATAGTTGAAATCGACTTGTCCCAATGCAAAAGTAAGTTGTACTTGCGATTATAGTGTTGCTCGATATTTATCAAGGGTCACAGTATCGAGACGTAGGAGGCGCTCATGGTAACTGTCGTAGAAAGTGGACTCGGCTGTCAGAGTTCAAATCCTGAACGGGGCTGTTTACGCAGTACTGGAAAGGAGTAGGAGCAACCATTTGTTTTAAAATTTAATTTGACAAATCAATGATTTTGAAACCCGAAGTAATCGACTTATACACGAGTGTTGTGTATGGATATATTTATGTATGTGTGTGTGTGCGTGTCTGTGTGTGTGTGAGAGAGAGAGAAAGAGAGAGAGAGAGAAAGGGAGAGTGAGAGTGAGAGAGAAAGATATAGAGAAGGATAATAATGATATTTTCTGACCTTGTTGATGTTTGTTTTTTGTATCTTTTCCAGAAAAGACTCCATCGGTGATAATTGGCTGATAGAAGCGGTGAACACTATCTTATGTCTACAGTGGATGCAGCAAACTTGGTTCATAAGTAAAGATATATATATATTATATATATGTTGTATAATGTCATACATACCCATGTATGTATATTATTGATAATAAAATGTGTCTATAGCAAATAAAAAAGTCTTTTTTTCCATTTTATTTATCCAATCAGATTGATTTATTGGTTTTAATCGCATGTTGATGCGTTTAGGGTTAAACACATTAACATTAATCACCCAGTTAATCAATGAACGTTTTTTATGCCTAGAGATTAGAGAATGGCGTTCATTGATTGACTGAGTGATTTGAATATATCCAGCCCATCAAAGATTATTTCATGCCTAGAGGTTAGAGAATGGCGTTCATTGATTGACTGAGTGATTTGAATATTTTCAACCCATCAAAGATTATTTTATAACTAGAGGTTAGAGAATGGCGTTCATTGATTGACTGAGTGATTTGAATATTTCCAACCCATCAAAGATTATTTTATGCCTAGAGGTTAGAGAATGGCGTTCATTGATTGACTGAGTGATTTGAACATTTCCAACACATCAAAGATTATTTTATGCCTTGAGGTTAGAGAATGGCGTTCACTGATTGACTGAGTGATTTGAATATTTCCAACCCATCAAAGATTATTTTATGTCTAGAGGTTAGAGAATGGCGTTCATTGATTGACTGAGTGATTTGAATATTTCCAGCCCATCAAAGATTATTTTATGCCTTGAGGTTAGAGAATGGCGTTCATTGATTGACTGAGTGATTTGAATATTTCCAACCCATCAAAGATTATTTTATGTCTAGAGGTTAGAGAATGGCGTTCATTGATTGACTGAGTGATTTGAATATTTTCAACCCATCAAAGATTATTTTATGCCTTGAGGTTAGAGAATGGCGTTCATTGATTGACTGAGTGATTTGAATATTTCCAACCCATCAAAGATTATTTCATGCCTAGAGGTTAGAGAATAGCGTTCATTGATTGACTGAGTGATTTGAACATTTCCTACCCATCAAAGATTATTTTATAACTAGAGGTTAGAGAATGGCGTTCATTGATTGACTGAGTGATTTGAATATTTCCAACCCAACAAAGATTATTTTATGTCTAGAGGTTAGAGAATGGCGTTCATTGATTGACTGAGTGATTTGAATATTTCCAGCCCATCAAAGATTATTTTATGCCTTGAGGTTAGAGAATGGCGTTCATTGATTGACTGAGTGATTTGAATATTTCCAACCCATCAAAGATTATTTTATGTCTAGAGGTTAGAGAATGGCGTTCATTGATTGACTGAGTGATTTGAATATTTCCAACCCATCAAAGATTATTTTATGTCTAGAGGTTAGAGAATGGCGTTCATTGATTGACTGAGTGATTTGAACATTTCCAACCCATCAAAGATTATTTTATGTCTAGAGGTTAGAGAATGGCGTTCATTGATTGACTGAGTGATTTGAACATTTCCAACCCATCAAAGATTATTTTATGTCTAGAGGTTAGAGAATGGCGTTCATTGATTGACTGAGTGATTTGAACATTTCCAACCCATCAAAGATTATTTTATGTCTAGAGGTTAGAGAATGGCGTTCATTGATTGACTGAGTGATTTGAACATTTCCAGCCCATCAAAGATTATTTTATGCCTTGAGGTTAGAGAATGGCGTTCATTGATTGACTGAGTGATTTGAATATTTCCAGCCCATCAAAGATTATTTTATGCCTTGAGGTTAGAGAATGGCGTTCATTGATTGACTGAGTGATTTGAATATTTCCAACCCATCAAAGATTATTTCATGCCTAGAGGTTAGAGAATAGCGTTCATTGATTGACTGAGTGATTTGAATATTTCCAGCCCATCAAAGATTATTTTATGCCTTGAGGTTAGAGAATGGCGTTCATTGATTGACTGAGTGATTTGAATATTTCCAACCCATCAAAGATTATTTCATGCCTAGAGGTTAGAGAATGGCGTTCATTGATTGATTGAGTGATTTGAATATTTCCAGCCCATCAAAGATTATTTTATGCCTTGAGGTTAGAGAATGGCGTTCACTGATTGACTGAGTGATTTGAATATTTCCAACCCATCAAAGATTATTTCATGCCTAGAGGTTAGAGAATGGCGTTCATTGATTGACTGAGTGATTTGAATATTTCCAGCCCATCAAAGATTATTTTATGCCTTGAGGTTAGAGAATGGCGTTCATTGATTGACTGAGTGATTTGAATATTTCCAACCCATCAAAGATTATTTTATGTCTAGAGGTTAGAGAATGGCGTTCATTGATTGACTGAGTGATTTGAATATTTCCAACCCATCAAAGATTATTTTATGCCTTGAGGTTAGAGAATGGCGTTCATTGATTGACTGAGTGATTTGAATATTTCCAACCCATCAAAGATTATTTTATGTCTAGAGGTTAGAGAATTACGTTTATTGTTCAATATTTCTCTTCGAATTGAAAATTTACTGTCAAGACAGATTTTAAAAACTACACTAATTGGAGTTTTATGCCAAAAGAGTATTATATTTTTGGTTTGGTTTCTTTGTTTAATGGCATATCAACCTTTGTAGGTTATTTAATGCCAAGCCAGGCTCCTAGAAGAACAGTAGTGGTACCACTTAACCCATTGCTGGGAGGATAAGGAGGTTCATACCTTTCCCAAGGGTATTTGCCCGAAAGTGTACGTAATAGCGCTACTAGAATACAAACTCACTTACTACGATTCTGCAGTCCATCGCTTTAACCATTACACCACGAAGACACCCCCTATATTCTTGGAACCAATTCTTTAACCAAATCAAAAACAGTGCTTGAACAAAAATAATAAGATGGAATTATATGATTTCAGAAAAAATGGTTTGACAAGGAATTTTTAGGAATCATCAGAGGAATTCCTTAACAGAATTTAATCTGTGTATAGATATACTATTAAAAGGGTATATGTTTTTTTGCAAAGGTTCTTTTTTTTTAAAAATGATCTGAGAAGACAGTAAAAAAGGAAGATGCTCAAGGAGACATACCAAACAATAAAAAATAATAAAGGGACATTTATATTTTTGTGCTTTTGTTTTCAGAGGTTTTTTTACCATACAGTAGTATGGATTCAAGTATTTCTATCAAATACAAATATTGCCCAGTCGGCTGGAGCTGTAGAATAAACCGACTGTACCTCTGTAATACGCCCCTCAACGAGTGTCCAGGATATGACACTAGACAATCTGATGGTGAGGCTTCAGTAATATTAAAGCTTTGGGAAATGCAGAGAACCCCTTTATTGCCATCGCTCCCAGGTCTACTCTGGCCCAGAGTGGTAGCACCTGATAGGGTCCTATCTATGTGTCAAATAGAACTAAACTGCGTACTTATGCTAAACTGAATTACTTGAAATAGAACTGTTTTGATATTTAACTATATGTGGACAAAAACTATACTAATATTAAACTGAATTGGTTGAATTAGAACTGTTTGCATAAAAATGGATTTGGTATTAAATAACCTACAAAGGTTGATATGCCATAAACCCAAACAACCAACCAAATACAAATAATTTGCACACGGTGGTATGAATTCAAGTATTCCTATCTAATACAAATAATTATATAGTTTTATGTAATTATTTCTATTTGATAATTGTCACTTGTTTGCACACATTCATATTGTAACACTATGTAGGTGGTCCGCCAAGCAGACAATCCCTTTGTCTGTTTTGGGGCGAAACCAAACAAAGGCCTGAGCCTGCGATCTCGACGTGACCGGAAGTGGGTAAGGGAACGCGGGTAGGAGTCGGACAAAGGAACTTACAGAAGTCAGTTAGCGAAGGGTGACGCGAGTGGCCAGTCGACACTGGACAGCAGAAGTGACCAGTCGGCATGAGAGAGAGTCCAGTAGCAGTGAGGGAAGACAGGTCAAGAGGAGTCAGCACTCCTCATGGGTTGTAGAATTTTCGCTAGAAATCCACGCTAGCGTTAGTCTACATATGCACATAGGGAATGCAATGTTACATAACTCCTCTCTTGCACCTTGAGTTAACCCAAGCATATTGTTCGTTTGTTCATTTGTTCTCTTTCCTCCCACTCCCTTGATTGTATTTCTTGTAGCTATGAAGAAATGTGCGATGCCCCTAACGGAACCACTAGTTGATCACCGGTAAAGAAGTGAAATTGTTCGAAGAAGTTGACGTATTCGGGGGGAGGGCGAGGGGGTATCGTCACAATATGACTTCAAGTAAATATTCTTAATATAAATAATTTATAGTCGAGGCCACCAAACATTCCTATCTAATACCAATAATTTTAAACAGATCAATTTTACCCTAGAGGTACTACCTCTTTGGGTGAAGTGGATTGAGGAATAACGACAATGAAGGTGGGGGACTATATATTCCTCAGACCTCCGGAACAGGACCCTCAACACCAAATGGATGACTGACAATTTACGCAATTTTATAGTTTCTCATAACTAATGATAGTTCCATGTGGATATGGAACAAAAATATCCTGTGGAATAATTCAAAATAAAGATCGTTATATCAACACCTGGTCGCGAATGCGTAACAAGATTCACGCAATATTCTCAAAACGCAATTTTTTTTTCAAATCACATTTCGCCGTTATACTTCTGAGTCTGCTGTTTTTATTTCCACAACTTAATAGAGCCTCAGTGATATATATATATATATATATATATATATATATATATATATATATATATATCACTGAGGCCCTCGCATATATAACTGATTTGAAAAAAATCCATAGGATCTGAAGAAGTTCTGTAAAATTTTTTTCGGGTTTTTGAAATTTTCAAAAACGCGTAACAGGATGGAAATAAATTTATAATCCTAATGTGACCGGTTTGTTGTTTTTCTTAAAGTATATATATATATATATATATATATATATATATATATATATATTCAGTAAGAGAGGGGCGTTGGGCAAATAAAATCGTTGAGAGTAAGGCCCCAAAACGGGGCACATTCTCTCCTGATGACCCTAATACGATTTATCGAATAAGAAAAGGAATAAGGTGAAAATTCTCGTTCAACAAAGAAAATTACCTATTCTGTAATTTCCTTCTGATAATATTTCGTAAAAAAATATGGCTTCAAATAATTATTCTTAATAGAAATAATTTACACCAAGTTATCTTGTATCACAAATTTCTATCTAATATTAATAATTCTATTTATAATATTCCTGCTTCACCTTGATTGCTTTTATATCCCAGGCCCCAACAACCTTGTTACTGGAGTGAAGAATATGCTGATTGTGTCCCGTTTAGAGGGTGAAGACCTCCCCACAAAAAGGAGTGTCCTATGTATAATACTAAACTATGTCTGATGGTAAGATTCCAGTTTTGGAGATCTTGGAAGTGTGGATTCACTCCTTCATTGCCATTACTCCCTGGTCCACTCTGTCTCGGAGTAGTAGTACCTGTTAGGGTCCCATCTATAAGGTCAAAGAGATCTGTTTGAAAATTAATCGTATTCGATATGACTGTATGCAAAAAATAACCTCTTAAGATATAGCTACACTGAAAATGTAAATATGAACATGATTTTCTATTACCTAGGCTTAAAATAATCTTTAAGGAGTTGACATGCCGTTAAAATCAGTCAATCAAACCACGCGTCAACGTATTTGTAAATATCAGGGTTTAAACTTTCTTTTCCAAGCTACCCGATTCCACAAAACGACTTCGAGGAATACGATGGTCTCGACAGCAAAATGGCCAGTCGAGGGAGGGAATAAGGATGTTCATACCTTCCCAAAGAGTTTTGTTCGAAAGGGAATTAAATAGCGCGACGTGAGTTACTTCGAGGCCGCAGTCCAGCATTTTAGCTATTACGCCAGGGGTACTCCCCCGCGTAAATAAGTGGTATTGGCACTGCCAAAATATCTTATTTTTGGAACACAAGCCAAAAATGTTGATCAATTACAGGCATGTCTTTAAAAATCAGGACTTAGATAGCTAAAGAAACAATGCCAAGTTGGTAAAGTGCACCTTTAAACATAAATTTCTTCCATTAAAAAAAAAAAATTTCTTAGTATCTTTCTTGTTGAATTGGTTTGGTCGAGTTTGGTTTTATGGCATTCAAACATTGTAGGTTATTTAATATCAAATCTGGTTTATATATATATATTATATATATAGGATCTGGTTTGGTCGGGTTTGGTTTTATGGCATATCAAACGTTGTAAGTTATTTAATGTCAAATCCGGTTTATACATATATATTAGATATATATGATTTGTTTGTAACTATTCAAGTAAACATCATTTGTTTACATACAGTTAAATGATCAAACAGTTCTATTTCAGACAATTCAATTTCGCATTCGTCAATTGTTTGAACTCAGTTTAAATGTCAAACAGTTCTATTAGACCCATAGATAAGATCCTATCAGGTGCTACCACTCCGGGTCAGAGTGGAACTGGGAGTGATGGCAATGAATAGGGTACTCCGCATGATCCAAAGCTTCGGCATTACTGGAGTCTTACGATCAGATTGTTTAATGTCATATCCAGGATACTCGTTGGAAAGTCTTACTGCTCTGCAGATCCAGTCTGTGTATTCTACGACCCCAACCGACTGGGCTTTATTAATTTGATAAGCTATTTGTAAATAGCTATAAGACGCTGCTTCGATTGACCGTTTTGCTGTAGGGACCGTCATGTTCCTCGAAGTCGATTTGTAAAATCGAGTCATTTGGAAAAGAACGCGGAGAAAGAAGATCCTTAAAATCCCCGATCATGTAATTAGCAATTTTCTAAGCTTTTTGCTTAGATGTGACACAAGGCCGTATGAATGGGGCCCCCAATGAGACTTAAAATCACATAATCAACAGAACATTCTCAAAGGAACCAACCATTTTCACTGAGTAGACAGATGAAGAAGCTTCTTCGTTCAAGTAGGAACCAACTCTTCCCGTCTCTTTGAATTTCCCTTGTTTTCTGTTCGTGCTAACGCTTGTCTCCTCTAACCCCAGCCACTAAAAGGGAATGAAAGAATAAAAAATCCCCTCGTCTTATATTGTGGTTCACAAAACACCCTACCCCAACTGGATGGCATCGTTCAGCCAGCCACTGTCACCACTTAGCCGATCGCTTGAAACCAAGGAAAGAACCGCTTCGGGCATGCTGGATTAAGCCTATCCTGTTACGCCTTGTCATCTGGAAGAGACGTTGAACGCTGTGAACTTGTCGTTCTTTCGGCTGCTGGCTTTTTTTTTCTTGGTAACTTACCTATTCGCGCCCCCGGCACCATTTGCTTACCATGTTACAGGTGGTTGTTGTACCAAGGCTAAAAGATACATCTGCCCTACTATTTACTCATAGCTGGGTGGGAAGGCGAAGAGATGGGTTCAGGCCTTTCCTAAGAGCTTTAGCACGAAGTGAAACGCAGTCTTGTTCAAGATCTTAATTCGAGTCGCCAAGTCTATTTCCCTACGACCATCTAATCAGTAGAAGCAAATTTTGTAAGAACTGATTCCAACATACTTTTAGGAGCTACCTGTGGATTAATCGTTATAGTCGTAGGAATGTGGAGGATGAACTGGCGAATTAGTTCTCTCAAAGTTTTGTTAGGAACAAAACTTCAGGTGCCGTTCTACAATTAGCAACACAAAGAACATGAACAATGCTGACAAAAGAAATTCACAACAACGGTGATGTGAAACAGATAAGATTTTATACAACAAAAAAAAACTAGGAAAAGTTAAAACAAATTGGTAAATATGCGAATATGTCTGTTAGGTATTTGTGTGTCGGGGGTGTATATGATACACGAATGTAGGTGTGTGTTGTTAGAACATATCTGCGTGTACGTTGATTGGTTATTTGGGTTTATGGCATATCAACCTTTGTAGGTTATTTAATGCCAAATACATTTTTTGAACAGAGTCAGTTAGTGGTAGTCAGTAGCGTTCGCCAATGGTCCGGGATACCTGGGTTCAATCCCAGGTCGCGTCATACCAAAGACTTTAAAAATGGTACTTGATACCTCCTTGCTTAACACTCGGCAATATAAGGTACGTATCAAGGGTAAAGGGGAGCAATCCTGAGAAAGGAGTAGCGCCCCCCTACACCTCGGTGTAGTAGTTATTTAAAAGGGAGCCTTCTGGTTGGCCTCGACGACGGTCGCCAACTTTACTTTTTTATTTCAAACAATTCAGTTTAAGAGAAGTACGCAGTTTAATTGTGAAAAAACATTTCTATTTCAAGCTATTCAGTTTAGTCAAGCTGTTCTAATTCAGTTAATTCAGTTTACTATAAGTACAGATTTTGTTTACCCACAGTTAAATGTCAAAACAGTTCTATATTAAACAAATCAGTTTAGTGTAAGTACAGTTTCAATGTCAATAAAACAGTTCCATTTCAAATAATTCAGTTTAGAATAAGCACGCTGTTTTAAATGTAAGTACGGTTTAATTTTCAAAAACATTTATTTCAAGCTATTCAGTTTCGTCAAACAGTTCAGTTTAGCATAAGTATGCAGTTAGTTCTATTTAACCCATAGATAGGGCCCTATCAGGTTCTACCACGCCGGGCCAAAGTGGACCTGGGAGCAATGGCAATGAAGGAGTGCTCTGCATTCCCCAAAGCCCCACCATCACTGGAACCTCACCATCAGACTGTTTACTGTCATATCTAGGACACTCATTGGGGGGGTCTTACACCTCTGCAGAAGTGCAGTCAGTGTATTCTACAGCCCCAGCCGACTTGGCAACTGCATGTACGTGTATTCGTTGTTAAGACAAGGGGTTAAAAAGTAAAAATTCTTACTTATATATACCTATGTGTATGTATGTATGTATGTATGTATGTAAAAACTAAAAATTACATAGCGGCGAAGTCTGCCTGCTAGCTAAACGTGTGCATCTGTATGTATGAGGCGATTTTGACGTCCATGTAAAGTTTAGTATATTGAAGTATGGTGAATATGCTAATTTCATTAGGACTATAAATGTAGTTTTGCTGGCTGTGTGTTCTTCCATTTTCCGGCTGTGTGTTCGTAGCTGTTGAGTTGTCTGGAGCTATGTGTCGCTAGCTGGGAGAGCGAAGAATGAGAGAGAAAGCTGTCAAGCTGAGCGAGTGAGAGAAAGAGACTGTCAGAAGCTTGAAATACATATAGATATCCATATCACCTGACAGGCACCAAATGCAATATTTATTTTTGCGCAGGACAAATTCAAAATGTGCGGACGGAGTTGAAAGCACCAGAACGTGACAACCTTGTCTAATCGGGTTGCTGAAACTATCTAATTTATTTTGACGCCTTCCTATTTTGTTTCAGGTACAAATGAGTCTTGGATCCTATTTTTCTAGATTTTTTCTGCGTCATGTGTTCCTCGCCGACCACTTAAAAGAATAGAGCAGTGTAAATCTTATAGGAAAGAGACCCCGCGACCCGAGTTCAAACTCCGCTAAAAACTTAACTTGTATCATATCTTACTCGTAGTGAAGGAGTTAGGTAAACACACACACGCACACACACACACACATATATATATATATATAATTTTCTTCGTTCGCCAATGGCCCGGGAGACCTGGGTTCAATCCCATGTCGAGTCATACGAAAGATTCAAAAAATGGTACTTGATACCTCTTTGCTTAACACTCAGCATTATAAGGTAGAGATCAAGGGTAAAGTGGAGCAACCCAGGGAAATGTAGTGCGCCATTCCCTACACCTCGTTGTAGTAGCTATTGAAAAGGGAGCCTTTGGGTCACCCTCGATTAAGGGTGACAACTTTACTTTTTACTTATTCAGACCAGAGTGCCGTTTACTTGGACCACTTAGCTGTGAGAGTGAATTAAAATCTTTTGTTATATATTGACCCTCGACCGATCCGTCAATCAAGAGATGCACCTGTGTAAATAAGCGGAAGAACAGCAGAAGCAGATGGTCGTTAGACAATAATATAACCAGGTGCCCAGACGGTTCGAATCAGTTGGAGACAGGATGCTGAAATGAGAACTAGCTCCAGATAGAGGGCTTTGGGTCCTTAGTGACTTACGGTTGAGCAACACAACCAAGATGAGAAAGAAGTACTGCTGGGTTAATATAGCAGTCCGTCCTTGTCTCCTCTCATTTCTCACACACAACAAACATCACCCTTTCGAAAATAAAGTGTGAGAGATTTATATTTTAATAAGAAGTGTATTCGATCGTTATTGAAGTCGTCCATTACCGGTTGATTGTTTCCGTTTATATATTTGTATATGTATACATGCAGTTGTATCATGGATATTCAACACTTTGAAATAAAATCTTATACAATCACTAGAACTTTTTTTTGTTTTTTGTTTTTTGTTCTCGAACCTTTGAAATAATTTTCATGCAAAATAAAGACAAAATATTTATCCCAGTTTCTCGTCGAACCTTTAGCGGAACACTTGGGTTCCAGAGCACACTGGTTGAGAAACACAGATCTTAAGTTAAATGTAGAATGAACCAAGTCTCAAAAACGTTATAGCTTTTATCGACTAAGTTACCTCGCTTACTTCAAAAAAGTTTTCTATAATTCTTTTAAAATAGAAAACCGGTTATTTTGTCCATACTTTTGTCCATACATATCGCTATAAAATAAAATAAAATAAATAAATAGATACTAGTACTGGGTCCCCACCCCAAAAAGGTAAGTTTGGAATGGAATATTCTAGAGGTACCACGTGCTGTCCATTTTTTGGAATGAATATGAAAGGCCGCGATTGTTCCAGAAAATTGGAGAGGGTCGGAGTGAATGAGGGAACAGATCTGTTGCTGTGAGTTCTGCTCAAAGAAAAAGTTTTGGTAAATATGCCTCTATTTAAAAACATTGATTTTCGTGTCTCATAAAATCGTTGGCTTAAATGAAGTCTTACTAAATGGCCGAAATTTATTTCAGGTAAAGTTTTCTATAATTCTTTTAAAATAGAAAACCGGTTATTTTGTCCATACTTGTTGGTGCCGATGCGTTCCTATTGACCGGAATGTATTGCATAAATAAAGCATGCTTCGTTGATCTTTTAATCCTTGTGGGTGGGGGTATTTATACTTATCTCGTGGAATTTCTATGGGTTCAACTTGTTATGGGGATAATATGAACACTTTTAATATCATTCTTAAAAGCATTTCAGAAATGTGATCTATGCGTTTTTCTCGTTTTATGTAACCAACAAGAATAAATACCATCATAAATAGAAGCGAATAATCTGCCATCTTCATTATAATAAATTTTGTAAATAGCTTTCATTTCCAATGCATTTTTATAATAAAAATTATCGGCCAATGCATTTTTATGATAAAAAATCATTTCTAATGCATTTTTATGATAAAAGTCATTTCCATTGCATTTTTATAATAAAAATCATAGGCCAGTGCATTTTTATAGTAAAAATCATTTCCAATGCATTTTTATAGTAAAAATCATTTCCAATGCATTTTTATAGTGAAAATCATTTCCAATGCATTTTTATAGCAAAAATCATTTCCAATGCATTTTTATAGTAAAAATCATTTCCAATGCATTTTTATAGTAAAAATCCCTCGTTAGATATTCGGGACCCTTTTTGAAGTGGACCAGAGAAGAACTTAAGCACATGGACCAAAGAACAAGAAAACTAATGACAATGCATAAGGCTTTACATCCCAGAAAGGACGTTGACAGACTATAAGTATCAAGAAAGGAGGAAGGAAAGGGACTTGCCTGCATTGATGGCAGCGTTGACGCATCGATACAACGCGAGGACTACATAGAAAAACACGAAGGAGGACTGATAACAGCCATCAGAAACGATACTGACAACACGATGGACAACAGAATGACAATAACCAGGAAACAAAAGTAAGTAAAGTTGGCGACTGTAGTCGAGAGTGACCCGAAGGCTCCTTTTTCGATAGCGACTACACCAAGTTGTAGGGGAGGGTGCTACTCTTTTCCCTAGATTGCTCCAATTTACCCTTGATCCTAACCATATAATGCTGAGTGTTAAGCAAGGTAGCATCAAGTACCATTTTTTGAGTCTTTGGTATGACTCGACCTGGGATTGAACCCAGGTCTCCCGGAAGAAAACAACCCCATGGGCGTTTTAAACGACTGATAACATCTCACACAATAATCTCATTCAATAAATAAGGGATTTTTTTTGTTGAGAAGTGACCTATTATATAATCAGTAGTCATTCAATAAATAAGGGGAATCTTTTTGACTATGGAGGGACCTATTATATATATTGGGGTCATTAAATCAATAATCTTTTTGGACCAAGGAGAGACCTATTACATATACGAGGGTCATTCAATAAATGAGGGAATTTTTTTGGACAGAGAAGAGACATGATATATACGGGGGTCATTCAGTAAATTAGGGGAATCTTTTTGACTATCGAGGGGCCTATTATATATACGAGGGTCATTCAATAAATTAGGGGAAGTGTTTTAACTGAAAAGGGAGCTATTAGATATACAAGAATCATTCTATAAATTAGGGGAATCTTTTTGACCGAGGAGGGACCTATTATATATTCGGGAGTCATTCAATAAACAAAAGGAATTTTAAAAATAAAAAGCAAAATTAATGTTATGGTGCCTGTGGTGTAATAGTTATCATCGTAGAAAATGGACACGGCCTTGGTGAAGCAACTTGTCGAGGGGAAGGAAAACTCTGAATTCAAACCTGTTAAACTCTGCTTAAAAATTGACCTTGTGTCATATCCTGCCCGAGCGGAGGAGGGTTGGTTAATAGGATTAATTTGAAAAAGCAAAATTTTTTTTTTTTCAAAATGTTTTTCTATTAATGTAAGCTCTGCATTGTTTGGAATTGGGTTATACTAAAAATTATTTTGATCACGCAGAAACATTTGATTTGAAGCTATTCAAAATGGCAGCAAACCAAACAGAGTGTTTCAAACTTGAACAGGGGTCTGTTATGAAATATTTGGTGGCTGAAAAGTTCAAACCATGTAAAATTAACAGAAGAATGTGTGATGTGTAGTAAAAGACAAAAAATACTTACGAATGGATAAAACATTGGCTTACCTCAACGAGCCAAAGTCGAAAAAACAATCGATTGAGTGGAAACACACGGACTCTCAGGTAGAGAAAAAGTTCCGGGCGGAGCGATCCGTAAAGAAAGCCAGACAGTCTTCTGGGATATTGATTTCCTTGGAAAGGCTGCAACTGTAAACAGTGTTTCCTATTGCCAACTCTTTAGGCAATATTTCACCATATTTATTGAATGGCTGCCGTATTTGGATATATGTGTAACCGCTAAATAAATCATTAAAACGATTATATTGATATTTATTCCTTCGTGGATTTTAAAAAAAATGATTTTTTTGTCCAATGATTCAACATATAATTCAAGGGTGAGTCAAATGTTTTGCAATATTTTGCTAAAATGCGGCATAATTTGCTAATTCCGGTTGCTTTGCCTAGAATGTGACGGTAACAGACCTTATTGGACTAGGAGATGCCGAATTCGCCTGATACTCTTCGAGTGCTACTCGCTGAATTTGCCTCAGTGTCTCGGAGCACGGCCTCAGAGGATTCCATGCATTTAGGCCCTCCTGACCTTGTTAGATTGTCAAGGTTCTGGCAACCCGATCAAATTTTCTTTGACCATCTGATAACTGTACGATGATCAACTGCGCTATAATATTTCGCACAACAAATGTTTTCGGTTGCTTATGATTCAGTTTGAACTCGTAAAGTTCAATTTCCCGAATAAGACTTGTTGCACGTTTATCTGTGAGATTTTCAAATCACACACGGAGTGAAGCAATGCACAACATGTCAGCGCACCAACTACCACGCAAACTAGCACATACTACCAAAATATTGCAAAACTTCTAACTCACCCACGTAATAACAATGAACAGATAAATAAAAAGGTAAATGAGTCAAAAGATTTTAGAAGCGTTTTTAATTATGTATTTTCTCATATTAGCATTTTTAAAGTTCAATGACTGATCTTTTTTTTTTTTTCTTTTTTTAACAAAAATCTGTTTGAAAGACGATTCAAAGACGATCATATCTCCGAAGTCAGATTACAAGAATTCCCGCTCCAACCAGGATAACACTGGCATGTGTAAGCATTATTCTGAAGAATTTCCGAAACGCTCATGTTTGATCGGGTCAGATTATACCAGGGATACAACCAAGAATATTGCCTGAGTAAAAAATCCCTAGAAACTATCAACAGTTGACCCACTGTATGTAACATGTGCGATGAAATGTCGGATGGCAAAATGGTGACGTGTTTTTCTACACAGCGTCCCTGATTACTGCAGTGTTCCCGGCTGCAATTTTTCAGAAAATTCGTCAGAGCCTGCACGAAGGGTCCCAAGGTTTGGGTCAAGTATTGTTGCATGCTCTTGCAAAGATCCTCTTCTTTAAAGTTCTCCGAACTATCCCAAAGGATTGCACCAGCGGACCCTTTAAGGGCTGACATAGCTAAAGTGATTAAAAGTTCACTCTGAAATTCGAAAAATAGATATTTAAAATTTTAACAAAGCGAGGCAGAATTTTAAAATTAAAAAAAAAATCACAAGCGCTTAGTGGATATCACCAAGGGTAGTTTTTGTCTAAATATTTGAAACGATTGATTAACTAATGGCATGTCAATCTGTTACGGGTTATTTTAGACCTAGAGGTTAGGGAATTGTACGGTGAATTCAATAAGTTTCCAGACATTTTTGTACGGGCCTTTGAAATTGTCGTAAACTCTTGAAAATTCAGTATGTTATTGCTATACATCTTATGAGATGACTGACCAATTTTTAGGATTTCACGTTCAAATTAACAGCTACAGCAGCAATTTCAATACACCCTACTAAAGCCTGATTCTCACAGCTGGTGAATTTCAAAAATGCAATCTGGACGTGAGAACACTTTAGAAGAACGATATACAATAAAATTGTGTTTTAAACTTGGAAAAAATGCCGCCACAGAAACGTATGGAATGCTTCGGACTGATTTTCAACCATCTTGCATGAATTGAGCATCAGTTTTTGAGTGGCAAAAGAGATTCAAGGAAGGCAGGGAGTCTGTGAGGGATGATGAGAGGTGTGGCAGGAGTAAAGAAGAGTTGATTGGCCAAAGGTTTAGGGTTAGGGTTACTATGTTGAAGTTTTAAGGGCGTTCAGGAAGAGATTCCTTGGGAAGAGGCCAGCACTCTTCAAATCGGGCCAGTGGCATTTCCACGAGGACAATGCACCAGTCCACAACTCCATCCTTGTCACTGACTATTTGACCAAGATGGGCATCAAGACAGTTCCTCAGCCTCCCTATAGTCCAGACCTTGCTCCCTGTGACTTTTGCTTATTCCCTAAACTCAGAGGCTGTCGTTATGAGACAATTGAGGGGATGAAAGAGGCTGTGACGAAGGCCATGGACACGCTCACACCAGAGGACTTTCATGGGACCTTTCAAGAAGTTGTTGGAACGGTACAAGTGCATTGCAGCCAGAGGAGATTACTTCGAAGGGGACTATAGTTTCATGTGTGTACTATCAATAAAAATGCCCATACAAAAAAGTCTGGAAACTTATTTAATGATCCTCGTATGTTTATATTCATATTTTTGTGTATGTTTTTTGTGACTTTTTTTTTCTTTTTTTTTTTTTTTTACACCGTACTGATATCCAGTGTTCTTATCTAATATAAGTAATTTGCACAGAATTAGATACATTTAGAATCTACTGACTTCAAACTCGAATTTCACGAAAGTTCAAATCTCGCTCATATTTTGTGTATTGACAACCATCTTGTCAGTTAATTAAAATCGTTTAATAAACACTGAAGCGTATGGTTGCAAAGGAAATACAAAAAAACACAGTTGCAAAAACAAAGAACACGAAAGCACGTAAACATTTTAAAAATTGTATTGGAAACAAATGAGTAAAATGTCTAAATAGCTGGGTTTGTAAAAACGTGTTGATATGGAATTTAAAAAAAGAAAAAATGTCCTCTGCTTAATAGTGGTAGGATTGCTGGACTTACGCGAACGCGGTCAATCAGATGTTACAGATGCAGAAAGGAGAGGGGTGTTCGGTAGTTTACGAGTTAGTCGCTTCCTTCAAAGCGGAGAAGAGGAGGGTCAATGTGGGTGATGTGTGGTTTCAGGTTCCGCCTCTGTCTCTCTGTCTCTCTCATTTGGAGTTCTGGTCCGTGGACTGTCGTCTGCTTTCTTTTGATCAGAGCCCGCTGTCGAGAAGTTTGTCTTTTATATCATTTTTCTCTTCTGATTGGATCAGATTGGGTTTTCTTTGTTTTTTACCGCGAAGGTCACGGATTGGCCGAAAAATTACTTTTAATTATTTCTATTTTTTGACAAATTTCATAGACATTTCGCTATGCGCTGATCCTATGCGCAGAAGCCCCTTTTTCTCTATTTTGAAGAAAGTCTCAGCACCGATAACATCCGGTGAATGCTCTCGTGGGCGCTAGTTGCAATCATTATTTTATGTGAGAAATAATTTTTTAATTTTTTTTTAATTTCTTGCGGACTTTTTGTCCTCATCTTGGTAGTTCTTTGTGTTGTTTCTTCTTTCACTACGTTTCGGCCAAATTTCACCTCTGGCCTTCGTCAGGTGATTTTACCGCGACCTCGGATAGGAATGCTGAATCTTGTAACCGTATCCCCAGTAATTACTGCCTTCCATAGTTGTTGTCTATCGCACCACATTTTTTGACCAAGTAAACCTCTGGCCGGCTTGGGTAGGATTTGAAACCGCTATCTTCTGACAATGCTCATCTGGAACCGTAGAGACTCAACGCCTCTATCCGCTGCGCCACGGGCCCCGAAGGGAGATCAAGGACGGATTTTTTGGTCTTATAAATCCTGGTGCGATAGACAACAACTATGGAAGGCAGTAATTACTGGGTATACGGTTACAAGACTCAGCATTCCTATTCCTAAATAAAAAATTAATTCTCAGATTAAGAAGCCTCATCTCAAAATGATTCCAATTAAAAGACAGTTACTTTTGTTGTTTATAACTGTAATATGACCGAAAGAGATCTCTTCTAATTTATCGAACACATAAAATAATTGTCTTTTAATTGGAATCATTTTGAGATGAGGCTTCTTAATCTGAGAATTAATTTTTTATTTATTGCGGACTTTTTGTCCTCATCTTGGTAGATTTTTTTTTGGTTTTTTTTTGGTTTTTGTGTTGTTTCTTCTTTCACTACGTTTCGGCCAAATTTACAAGACTCATCATTCCTATCCGAGGTCGCGGTAAAAATCACCTGAAGAAGGCCAGAGGTGAAATTTGGCCGAAACGTAGTGAAAGAAGAAACAACACAAAAAAAAACCTACCTAGATGAAGACAAAAAGTCCGCAATAAATAAAAATTAATTCTCAAATAAAAGTAACATCACGTTATACACAAAATCGGGATATTCTTTTATGTTTTAAAGCCGGGCATAAAATATTAATATTTATTTGTATTTTTATAATTAAGTCTGAACTAGGGTTCTTGATAAATTCATTGCAGGTAAATTCACCGAATCAGATTAATTGTTCGTTATATAGGATTTCCCTAACCCTAACCCTAACTCTTTAGCTCTTTTCACTAAATTCTTAAAAAACAATTATTAAATGACGATAAATTTACCACACGGCGAATTAACCGTCGATAAATTTACCATACGAAGAATTTACCGAAAACAAATTTACCATGCAAAAAATTAACCGACCATAAATTTAACGTACGAAGAACGAACCATCGATAAATTTACCATACGAAGAATTAACCGACTATAAACTTAGCATACGGGCAAAATAACCGTCGATAAATTTACCATACAAAGAACTAACCGTCCATAAATTTACCACTCGAAGAATTAACCGAAGATAAATTTACCATACGAAGAAATAACCGTCGATAAATTTACCATACGAAGAAATAACCGTCGATATATTTACCATACGAAGAAATAACCGAAGATAAATTTACCATACGAAGAATTAACCGTCGATAAATTTACCATACGAAGAAATAACCGTCGATAAATTTACCATACGAAGAAATAACCGTCGATAAATTTACCATACAAAGAACTAACCGTCCATAAATTTACCACTCGAAGAATTAACCGAAGATAAATTTACCATACGAAGAAATAACCGTCGATAAATTTACCATACGAAGAAATAACCGTCGATAAATTTACCATACGAAGAAATAACCGAAGATAAATTTACCACACGAAGAATTAACCGTCGATAAATTTACCATACGAAGAAATAACCGACGACAAACTTACCATACGAAGAAATAACCGTCCATAAATTTACCATACAAAGAATTAACCGACGAAAAATTTACCCCATGATGAGTTTACTATACGAGGTATTTACCAAACACGCTGAACAAGACTCGCGCTGCTCACAAATCAGATCAAAAGTCAGACCCCATAAAGACCAGTTGTCATTGATATTTCTCATCTTCAAGGGTCAGGTAGGTGTGATAAACTTTGCAGAGGATTTAATACCAAGAAAGAGACATTTATTCGTTTAAAACCCAGTCGGCTGGGGCTGTAAAATACAACGACTGCACCTCTGCAGAGGAGTAAGATCCCACCACCACCACCACGAATGTCCTGATAAGACACTAAACTATCTGATGGTGAGGCTCCAGTAATAATGGAACTTTGGAGAATGCGGAGTACTCATTCACTGCCATCGCTCTCAGGTCCACTCTGGTCCGGAGTGGTAGCATCTGATTGGGTCCTATCTATGGATAAAATAGAACTGCTTGACATTTAAACTGAGTGCAAACAAATGCTTTATGCTAAATTGAATTGTTATACAGGGTGGAACGATAAAATTATCGCCTTAGAAAAGACGACATGATTCCATTTCCGTTTAATGAAAACCGGTTTCCTTTTTCTTTTTCTTTTTTTTTTTTTTTTTTTTGTTGCAGACCATCTACTAGTTGGCCAGTTGTGTACAAATCCCAAGAGCGATAGGAGCCTTCTATCATGTCTGAAAGTGACACAATGTTCATCGAGCGAGTTCGGAGATGCACCGCTGTACAACTCATGCCCTCAACCGATCCAAGTTATGACAACAGGACCATTGCCAGCACCCTCAAAATGCAAATCCGGACGGTTCAACGTGCCTAGGGTGATGAAAACAAAGTTTCTGGCTACGGTTATGGTCTTTGGTGATGTTTCAAGTGAGGGCCACATCATGCCACCTCACATCTTCGGAGTCGGCTTGAAAGTAACACTAAAGTTTACCTGGATGTGCTGAAGAGTGTGGTGTACCCCTGGTGCAATCAGGTGGCCGGTAGCAGACCCTGGGTGTGGCAGCAGAACTCGGCGCCGGCCCACATATCCAAAGAGACCCAGGCTTGGCTTCAGAAGGAGTGCTACGACTTTGTACCCTTCTCTCACTGCCCCCTCCTCCCCCAACCTGAACCCGCTGGACTACTCCGTTTGGTCATACGTCGAGAACATTACCAACATGACCTCCCACAACACCAAAGCCAGGCTGATCGCCGCCATCCGCCACCAGCGCTTGTGGAAAAGACATGCTCCCAATTCCGGATCCGTATCGAGGCGGTGATTGAGGCTGAAGGCGGCTACATTGAATAGATGTCAATAAAAGTTTTAAAATAAAGCTGTAGTGTTGTTTTCTTTTGGAAAACAATTTTATCGTTCCACCCTGTAAATAAAACTGTTTTAAAATTTAACAGTGTGTAAACAAATGTCTTATATTTTATTGAATTGTTAGTGATACATAACAATACTTGAAACTCTAACTGTGTACAAACAAATAATTATGTGTTGAATAGAAATACTTGTAACCACTTCACGGTGTGAAAACAAATGATAAATACTGAATAGAATTGTAGGTGTTAGAAAGAAATACTTGAAACCATTTAACTATGAAGAAACAATAACAATACTAGTGTCCAAATAAATTAGTTCTCATTTACCTACAAACTATGTGTACAAACAAATGACCGATGTTAAATTGTGACTATCATATAGCAATACTTGAAATTATTGCCTGTGTACAAACAAGGGATTAACAGTAAATGGAATTTTTCGTATTAGATAGAAATACTCGAAACCATTTAACTGGGTGAAAAAAAAAATGAGCTCAGACTCGTTTAAAAATCTTATCTACAAAATATTTGTTTAAAAATTATATATTTAATATATACGTATAAAGAGGATTTGACATTAAATAACCTACAAGGGTTGATATGCCATAAAACCCAACCAAACCAAATCATATATATTTAATATATACGTATAAAGAGGATTTGGCATTAAATAACCTACAAGGGTTGATATGCCATAAAACCTAACCAAACCAAATCATATATATTTAATATATACGTATAAAGAGGATTTGACATTAAATAACCTACAAGGGTTGATATGCCATAAAACCCAACCAAACCAAATCATATATATTTAATATATACGTATAAAGAGGATTTGACATTAAATAACCTACAAGGGTTGATATGCCATAAAACCCAACCAAACCAAATCATATATATTTAATATATACGTATAAAGAGGATTTGACATTAAATAACCTACAAGGGTTGATATGCCATAAAACCTAACCAAACCAAATCATATATATTTAATATATACGTATAAAGAGGATTTGACATTAAATAACCTACAAGGGTTGATATGCCATAAAACCTAACCAAACCAAATCATATATATTTAATATATACGTATAAAGAGGATTTGACATTAAATAACCTACAAGGGTTGATATGCCATAAAACCTAACCAAACCAAATCATATATATTTAATATATACGTATAAAGAGGATTTGACATTAAATAACCTACAAGGGTTGATATGCCATAAAACCCAACCAAACCAAATCCTATATATTTAATATATATGTATAAAGAGGATTTGACATTAAATAACCTACAAGGGTTGATATGCCATAAAACCCAACCAAACCAATCCTATATATTTAATATATACGTATAAAGAGGATTTGACATTAAATAACCTACAAGGGTTGATATGCCATAAAACCCAACCAAACCAAATCATATATATTTAATA
Source organism: Sepioteuthis lessoniana (assembly GCA_963585895.1). Taxonomy (NCBI): domain Eukaryota; kingdom Metazoa; phylum Mollusca; class Cephalopoda; order Myopsida; family Loliginidae; genus Sepioteuthis; species Sepioteuthis lessoniana. The sequence continues at coordinate 2,781,462 of OY757945.1, read as the reverse complement.
TATACGTATAAAGAGGATTTGACATTAAATAACCTACAAGGGTTGATATGCCATAAAACCCAACCAAACCAAATCATATATATTTAATATATATGCATAAAGAGAATTTGGCATTAAATAACCTACAATGGTTGATATGCCACAAAACCAAACCAAACGGAATTATTTATTTGTTCTGGATATTTTCCTTATTTTTTCTTTTTTTTTTTGTTTGTTTTTATCACAAAATTTTCATAAAGACAACAAAATTGTTACACTTTTCAGATTTCTATATATCTGAAGATCTAAGGGAAAGTATTGTTACTATTGTAGGGAGACCATAAATAATGGTCTGCCTTGAAGGATGGGCGTGTCCGTTTGGGGATTCATGTCTTTGGTCACATGACAATCCTTGAATCGTTCACAGTATGTTTTGCCTCTATTTGTTGAACAGTAAAGACGTTGTCTTCTGCCTGATCAGACTGCTGAATAAAACTGGCATAGCGACTGTCTATATACCTCAAATAAAACTTTTTCCGTTTTTGTACCCTTTTCATATACTGCTTGTTCAAAGAACAACATGTGCATGTTATATTTGTTAGGACATATTTGTGTATTCTTTTCAGTACTTTTTGTATGTATATAATGCACGTATTTTATGGTTTCTGTCTGTGTAAATAAGCTTATCTTTCTTTCTTTCCGTTTATTAAGTATTAGTATATCACATTTAACCGGGCCATCGGCCTAATGAGTAGAGTGTTCGCCAATGGTCCGGGAAACCGGGGTTCAATCCCAGGTCGAATCATACCGACGACTCAAAAAATGGTACTTGATACTGCCTTGCTTAACACTCAGCATTATAAGATAAGAATCAAGGGCAAAGTGGGGCAATCTAGGGAATGGATTAGCGCTCTCACCTACACCTCAGTGTAGTAGCTATTAAAAAGGGTGCCTTTGGGTCACTCGCGACTAAGGTCGCCAACCTATATATATATATACCTCGGTAGAAATATCTCATCTACGACTAAGGTATCACAGATATACTAATGTTAAGATCAGTCTTTGGTAAATGGGTGCTCGACAAAAGATCCTTCGGACCACCAAGCGAATATATTGAGTCATGCTGATTTTTTTTTTAAATCTAAAGGATTCGCCAATGACCCGGGAGACCGGGATTCAAACCCTGGTCGAGTCATACCAAAAATGGTGCTTGATGCCTCCTTGCTTAACATTTAACATTATAATGTACGAATCAAGGGTAAGTATGGATCAAGGGTAAGTATGGATCAAGGAAAGGAGTAGCGCCTTCCCTTACACCTCGGTGTATTAGCCATTGAAATAAGAGCCTTCGGGTCACCCTCGACTACGGCTGACCTACTTATTTATGTGCATATATAAAGTCATTGATCGAATTTCATGGTTTTGTTCGGAAGACTTACCTCATAGTAAAACTGTTCCGGATCCTGGTATCTGAATCTTGTGTAGGGTACAATAACAGTTTTATTCGCTGATGAAAATTTTCTAAAGACTCGAAACGTTTCCTCTAAAGTCTCATGCACGAACCGGACCTTTTTTATCCAAGCATCTTCCTGGTGTTTTAAGTAGAGTGACGGATAGAGACCAGTGCTGGCTGAAAACATCCACCCCAGCCTGAAAGAAAAAGAAAGGAAAAAAATTTTTACTCATCAGTAAAATGCGAATTTCTTTTATCAGAATTAAATTAAGTCGAGAACTTCCTTATACATTTGTATAGAGGTTTGTTCTAAAATACGATAGATAGATATGAATAGACTGTCATATATATATATATATATATATATATATATATATATATATATATATGAATATTATTCGGTCCAGTTAAATCAGAGTTGGGAGTAATTCCTTCAGGACAGGATGGAAATAAATTTATAATCCTAAAGTAACCGGTCTTTGTTTTTTTCTTAAAGAGAGAATATATATATATATATATATATATGTGTGTGTGTATTGGAACAGAAACATATTTTAACAGAATAAGATAGATAGATAGATAGATAGTTTGAAACAGACAGTGATATATATATATATATATATATATATATATATATATTGGAACGGAAACAGACTTTAACAGAATAAGATAGATAGATATTAAAGGAGATGGATCATCATTATCATTATGTCGTGCAGATTGCACGAAGTTCCCTAAGTCTCTCTCTCTCTCTCTCTCTCTCTCTCTCTCTCTCTCTCTCTCAATCTGTTCCTATCGTCCATCGCTTTTGATAGGTTCTTCAGACTGCATCCAGTGTCCGCACAGAGCTGATGTATGTCTTTGCTGCTTGTATGTATCGGAGTCTATAAGAGAATGTCACTTATGAGTTCCTACTTACTTCTCCTGGTAGTACCTCATATACCTTGTTCATCTTACCTTGATGATTGGTGAGATTTGAGGTAAGTGGTCATTTGCTGTCTTGTTGGGTGTTGTTTCCAGGATTAGTTCAAAACAATCGCATAGCATTCTCGTCTAGTTTCCTTAGATAGATTTATAGATATGTATAGACTAAGATGGATGGTTAAGGGACAGGCAGACACACATACGAATTTATAAATAGATACTAACAAAATTATATATATATATATAAGCAGAAACCATTTCTTTTAAAGAATTTTGTTTTCTTCTTGGCATGCGACGTACATACAACCCGACTGGTGAGTACATTTCTATAGCCAAGTATTTTTTCTTTTTCTTTTTTTCTTTCGCGTAAACTGGAAGGTGTATCAGAGACTGAGCAAATCTGGTTGGGTTTGCTTGGTGAGGGGAGTATGATGTTGAATTTCCCGAAACTTCACAATGACCCAAAGAAAAACACATCACTGACGACACATTTCGGCGTTCCGATTGTGGTAAGACGTATATTTTTAAAGTATGCTTGTAAAATATTTAAAAAGAGGAATTACCTGTTGTTGTCGTGTCGTACTTTGGTGCAATGATTCTTGTAGCATCGGGGAAAACCATAAAAGCCCCAGCGACCCAAAGGACGCAAACTGGACGCCTTTAATAGTGTCGACTTCATGAAAAGCCTGAAAAGAAAAAGAAAGAAAGAAATCAAGAAGACAATTTAGTAATACATTAAACTCAAGGATACAGTAATGACACACCTTGTGAGGATCAAACTCTGAAAGTTGGATAACCCTGCATAAAAGAAATTGTTACGCTCTGAAATCAAATCTTCTTACAATTCATAAACTCTTCATTGCAATCAAAAATTATAACGGCTTGTCGGTTATTTGAGTTTACTGTCTGTCTGGCGGACGTAGCAGTGGGTAGTCAAGTGACTAGGAATTAAGTTTTTTTCGACCAATCGGAAGGCACCGCAAACTGAAACTGTTGACATTTTTTGAATAATAATCAGATCAAGAACATCAATTGCGTCGGTAATTTTAAGATTGGATCGAATGAATTCAAAAATATTGATAAGAAAAAAATTAAGAGGATATTTTTGGGAATATATATATATATATATATATATATATATATATTCTATGTATTTTTTTTCTTTTAAAGATTGATATGGGAAAATGGTAAAGAGGAAAGTTTCTCCAGGAGACAGGAAAAACAAAAAAAGCATATAAATAACACACTTCGCATTTTCACAATGGACCAATTCCTATTCTTGTCCCACTCCCGCATGTCATCGACATGCAGCAGTTCACACAATCACCTTAAAGTGCGAGACAGATAATACTCACTCTTGTGCATTTCTTGGCTTGATTTGGTTTCTTTGTTTAACGGCATATCAATCTTCATGGGCTACTTAATGCCAAAGCCATCCTTGTAGAAGAACAACAGTGATACTATTTAACCTATTGCTGTGATCTAAATTTTGATTCTGATTTCTTTGTTTAATGACATATCAACCTTCGTGGGTTATTTAATGCCAAAGCCATTCTTGTAGAAGAGGAGAAGTGATAATATTTAACCTATTGCTGTGGTCTAAATTTTGATTCTGGTTTCTTTGTTTAATGACATATCAACCTTCGTGGGTTATTTTATGCCAAAGCCATTCTTGTAGAAGAGGAGAAGTGATAATATTTAACTTATTGCTGTGGTCTAAATTTTGATTCTGGTTTCTTTGTTTAATGACATATCAACTTTCGTGGGTTATTTTATGCTAAAGCCATTCTTGTAGAAGAGGGGAAGTGATAATATTTAACTTATTGCTGTGGTCTAAATTTTGATTCTGGTTTCTTTGTTTAATGGCATATCAACCTTCGTGGGTTATTTAATGCCAAAGCCATCCTTGTAGAAGAACAGCAGTGATACTATTCAACACATTGCTGGTGGGATAAAGCTCTTTGTGAGAAGGTGAACCTAATTGGATGATTGGAGTTCGAACTCGCTAACTATGATATCCCAAGCCAGCACTCTAGCCACTACGCTCCGGCGGACTCCTACCTCTGTATATTTCTGTATATAAATTTAACTCTATTGTTGATTCTAATGAGATTTCTTATCGTTTTTTTTTTCACCTTTACTATCAAACAGGTTGTACGATATTTCTTGTCAGGAAGTTACCCCCCTTCTCTTCTCCCCCTTTTCTTCTCCCCACCCTCTCTCTCTCTCGTTCTCTCCTTTCTTGCATTACAATACGCAAATATAACGAATATATTAAAATGTTGTGCAGATTCCCCATTACCTTGGATTGCCCCATTAAACTCCAATGGTACGGAAAAGCATAAATGACAATCAAGTCCTCTTTATTTCTACGACGCGCTGCTTACTTAAAGATGGTAGATCAACGATCTGAGGATTGGGATAAAAAGCAATATAATTCAACTCAAAAAAGTTTTTTGACCGATTGATTTTAACTGCATGTCAATCTGTCTGGAGTTATTTCATGCGTGCATTTATAGTTACACTTACATTTTTTTGTGTAGTTGTTGTTTTTTAAGAGTTTTATTTCGTTTTAATGAAACGTCAAATTACCCTGGGATAGTTTCTTCCTTTGTATGATACTAATAATGTTTATGTTGACAGTTATCTTTGTCAATAAAGACAAAATATTGTCCTTGTCAATATTCTAAATTGGACATTCTGTGACAATACCCCCCCGCCCCCCCCGTTACATCAAGTTCTTTAAATCATTTCAATATTGGCCAGAGAATCATCTAATAGTTCCGATAGGGGTATCACACATTTCTCTATGGCCACAAGAAATACAATCAAGGGAGTGAGAGAAAAGAAACAAAGAACAAACGAACAATAAGGGCTTGGGTTAACTCAAGTGCAAGAGGGTGATTCTGTGACACTGCATTTCCTGTGCCCCCCGCTAGCGTGTATTTCTAGCGAAATTTCTACGAAGCCACTAGGAATGCCAACTCATCCTGACTGGCCTTCCCTCACTGCTTCTGGACCCTATCTCATGCCGACTGGTCTCTTCTGCTGTCCGGTGTCGACTGCCCCTCTGCGTCACCCTTCGCCAACTCCTCTCTCTCTCTCTCTCTCTTTCTCTCTCTGGCGCTCCCTTACCTACTTCCGGTTGCATCCGACATCTCGAGTCCAATCCCTTTGTCTGGTTTCTCGCCAAAACAGACAAAGGGATCGTCTGCTTGGTGCACCCCCTTCATAGTGTCACGCTTCATATCATTGGCGTTGAAAAAACTTTGTCAAATGAGAGGTAGCTCTCCGCATTCTATGAGAAAACGTTTAACAGTGTTGATGGGTGTTTGTCATTTTATACACTGAGGTTGTTCCACTTGTTTGAGTATAAAAGAGTATCTAGGTCTTGTGTGACCAAAGAGCAACCGAGATATAATAACTTGTTCTTTTCTCGATTTTAACAACGACAACTGGATCAGCTGAAATACAGGGCCTTTCATTTTGGAGTCTCTCTTTTGGGGATTTGCGAGATTTTAAATGGTTGTAGTAAAGCTGTCACAGAGAATCTCTCTTAAGTATTGAACATTCATTTCTCTGTAAATCAAAAATGAATTCAAAGAGTTCTATAACAGGTTTATAACATTTTCTTTTAATCTTTTAATATGTTTCATTTCGGAGTCCCGTTTTTGGGGAATGGAAAGTTTCTAAATGGTTAATTGAGGATATCGTTAAAAAAAAGGCTATTTTGGCAATTTGAAGTATTGTTAAATTACTCCATTCCCCACAAAGAAAAAGCGGGAAAATGTTTTTGCTTACTTGGCTGCTTTGTTAAAATTGTTCTTAGCTTTTCTTTTGATGTGATGCTTGCTCCAGTTTGGATGTTTTTGTTCTACTAATTCCTCAGAGAGATCTTGGTAAACCTTTTTGGAATCGAAATTGTGAACAAAGAGGGGTCGCCAACTTTCCCAGTCAATTACGGCGAGACCTGGGAAAGTCTCATTCGGAATCATATTGTTGATATCATTTGATGCAGCAGTAAGGTGCTCTTGAAGAGGCGCGAGCTGGTGAAAACAAAAAAATTATACATACATATATATATATATATTATTACTAATTAGCAAATCTCTCTCTCTCTCTCTCTCTCTCTCTCTCTCTCTCTCTCTCTCTCTCTCTCTGTGAGTGCAACAGGTTGGAATGATATTTGTTTGTTTGGATTTTATGGCATATCAACCTTTGTAGGTTATTTAATGCCAAAGCCATTTTTATACAAATAAACAGTTCTATTTCAAACAATTCAATCTTGCATAAGTACACAGTTTAAAAGTCGAAAACATTTCTATTTCAAGCTATTCCGTTTAGTCAAACAGTTCTATTTCAAACAATTCTGCTTGGTATAAGTGTAGTTTTTGTTTACACACAGTTAACTATAAAAACAGTTATATTTCAAACAATTCAGTTTAGCAGACAAAAACAGTTCCATTTCAAATAATTCAGTTTAGCATAAGTACGCAGTTTGAATGCAAAAAAAGTTCTATTTCGAGCTATTCAGTTTAGCATAAGTATGCCATTTAAATCTCAAAACAGCCCTATTTCAAGCAATTCAGTTTAGCATACGTACGCAGTTTAGTTCTATTTGACCCATTGATAGGACTCAATCAGATGCTACCACGCCGGGCCAGAGTGGACCTGGGAGTGATGGCAATAAAGAGATACTCCGCAATCCTCAAAGCTCCATCATTACTGACGCCTCACCATCAGATTGTTTAGTGTCATATCAAGGACACTCGTTGGGGAAGTTACTCCTCTGTAGAGATGCAGTCGGTGTATTCTACAGCCCCAGCCGATTAGGCAAAAGTTGCAATGAATGTAATCTCCGATTTTCAAGATTAATGTTTTAGACAACATTTATTAAAGCACTGCCTATTGTTATCATTATGTAATGATACAATGAATGATTTTTATCTTTTTTCCTTCAGATTATTAGAATATTGTTCTTAATCTTCTTCTGTATTCACCCCACCCCGCGCCATGTTCGTCCCATCTAAAGAACCTTTTAGGCACGTCTTACTCTATGAGTTTCATGAAGGTGTCATTGGAGAAAAATCCATTTAGGCTGAAGGGAACCCGTTGAGAAATTTAACAGAACACATGCGACTATCCTACGCCAACTAAAAATGGTCCATTCGGCTGTGGCAGCAGAATACACCGCCTACATCCCTGCAGAGGGATAAGACCCCTTCCCAATGAGAGTCCTGGATATGATACTAAACGATCTAATAGCGAGGCTCCAGTAATGCTGGAGCTTTGGGGAATGCGGAGTATCCCTTCATTGCCATCGCACCAACGTCCACTTGGACCCGTAGTGGTAACTAACACCTGATAAAGTCCTTACTATGGGTCAAATAGAACTAAACTGCGTACTTATGCTAAACTGAATTGTTTGAAATATAACTGTTTTCGACATCTAAACTGTACTTATGTTTAACTGAATTGTTTGAAATGCAATTTTTTTCAACATTTAAACTGTACACTTATGCTCAAGTGAATTGTTTGAAATAGAACTGTTTTTGACATTTCAAATGTACTTATGCTTAACTGAATTGTTTGAAATAGAACTATTTTTGACATTTAAACTGTACTAACAGTTAATTGAATTATCTGAAATAGAACTATTTTCGACATTTAAACTGTGCACTTATGCTTGACTGAATTGTTTGAAATAGAACTGTTTTTGACATTTAACTGTACTTATGCTTAACTGAATTGTTTGAAAAAGAACTATTTTTGACATTTAAACTGTACTAACACTTAATTGAATTATCTGAAATAGAACTATTTTCGACATTTAAACAGTGCACTTATGCTTGACTGAATTGTTTGAAATAGAACTGTTTTTGACATTTAACTGTACTTATGCTTAACTGAATTGTTTGAAATAGAACTATTTTTGACATTTAAACTGTACTTATGCTTAACTGAATTGTTTGAAATAGAACTATTTTTGACATTTAAACTGCGAACTTATGCTAAACTGAATTGTTTGAAATAGAACATAAACATGAATTTGGCATTAAATAACCTACCATAGTTGATATGCAATAAAACCAAACTAAACCAAACCAAACCAAGCCAACTAAAAAGGAGTGAAAATGTTTCTGCAGTCGGAAGATGAGTCCTCTACAATATGTGTCCAGAGAATCTGCAACAGCGTGTGGCTTGTTGTGAGTCAATTGTCTAAAGGTGTCTGAGAAAAAGCTCAGTTCGGAAAATTTGCTTCATCCTCCATATTCTCCAAAATTTGTTCCTTCTGATTATCCCCTTGTTTAGGGGAAATACCGAATTATTTGGATGATCTTAGGTTAACATCAGGAAAAGAAGTTGAACACTAGTTGATCTCGTATCAAAACCTGAAGAATTTTACAAGCACAGCAGTTATAAGCTGGTTGACAAATGGGATGAGGTAAACAATTTAGGTTAAGTATTAAATATTTCTATTGGCAGAAGTTCTTTCATTTATAATATATTCGCCCGTGGTGTAATGGTTATCGTCGTAGGAAATGGACACGGCGACACGAGTTCAAATCCTGGACGAGACTGATTGCATTTCACATAGCACTAATACCCTTGGGGAAAGGTATGAATCAAATTATTCTCCCTCCAGCTATGTATACATAGTAGGGTAGACTGTATTCTTCAGCCTTGCTGAGGTAACTAGTCTAGGAGAAGGAAAACTCTGAATTCAAACCTGTTAAACTTCGCTTAAAAATTGACCTTGTGTCATGTCCTGCCCGAGCGGAGGGGTTGTGTAAATATGATAATATATTCTCTAAAATCAGATATTACATTCGTTCCACCCTGTATCAAGAGTCTTCAATTATTGAATCAAATAATTCTTTCATGATTATCAATATTGCTACAGGGACCGTTTATTTCTTCAAGTCAAATTTATACTTGAACGTTGTTGTGTTCTTGTTTGCTATAGTTTCTAACTCAAATAACATGCAGCTTGTTTGTAGTAAGATAGCCCATAGCCAAAAAACACCAATAGCAGTATTACAAAAAATCATTAATGGTTGTCGGTTTTGTGGTGGGTACGTGTAAAAGGGTCAGTAAATACTGTGAAGCTCAGAAACATAAAATTAGGGACTTCTGCCTTTTTTGAGGTGTGTCCGAGAGAAGGAACGTGGCCCAGAGACGACCGGTGGCTCCAAAAATGCCTCGGTCCCCGTGGGCATTCCCCTAAAAAGGGGCACCTCAGGCGCTAGGCGATAAACCCAGCCCCTCCAAGGAGGGTTAGAGCCTTGGGGCTCGAGGAGGGTCGGCTGGGTGACGTGAATGCTGGGTTTCTCCGGCATCCACATCAGGTAGCTTCGACCGAGTGAAACACCACCGCCAAAGGCAGTTAGGATAATTTGCCTATTTGTCGTGCGTCCCACCAACCGGACGAGTTTGGCACAAGGCCTTTTTAAGGTGGTTCCGGCGAAGGGTGGCCGTAGCCCAGACACGCCTGGCGGCTCCAAAAATACTTTGTATCCCGTCGGTATTTCCCTAAAAATGGGACGTCCCAGGCGCCAGGCGATGATCCTAGGCCCTCCGAGGGGGTTTAAAGTCCAGGGGATAGCCCCCTGAGGCTTGAGGAGGGTCGGCCACGTGACGTGGATGCTTGGCTTCCCCAGTGAAACACCACCGCCAAAGGATAATTTCACCCCCTCACAATTGTGTCCAACGTATTTATGAGGAAGGGGACATACCCATTAATGTTCATAACAACTTCAAAGTACTAAAGTCTAAAATGCTTTCCACCCGGTAAAGACCCCTCGCCCAAATTGATTGATTGATTGATTGATTTTAATGCTGTGTCAACCCGCCTGAAGTTACTTTATGCCAAGAAGTTAGGGAATCCCGTTCATTATACATTTACGCTTTCATTTTTGCTGTTATTTCTTTAGAATTCTTTGCACACAGATACATGGTTTCAAGTATTCCTATCTAATACAAATAATTTGCACACAGTTAAATGGTTTCAAGTATTCCTATCTAATACAAATAATTTGCACACAGTTAAATGGTTTCAAGTATTCCTATCTAATACAAATAATTTGCACACAGTTATTTGGTTTCAAGTATTCCGATTGCGTATGAATAATTTTCAAACAAATCAATTTGACCCATTGCTTGGACACTAACAAATACTACCACTCCGGGTTAGAGTTACTACCGCTTCCTCATAACGAGAAGCAGCAGTCAGTTGCCGGGTCGCGCTTCGGCCGGCCGTACTGGCGGCGGCACGGATCTGGCCGAGTGTGTTTTGATGGCTGGATAATTTCCTTCTGCCTCAGGGGGCCTTCCCCCCCTGGATTTTACCCCCTTTCGGGGGAGGGGCGTTGATCGCCCAGCGCCTGAGGCGCCCCTAATAAGGGGAATGCCGACGAAGCCGTAGGCATTTTTGGGAAATGCCGGGTGCGTGTGGGCTACGGCCCCGCGCCCGGACCCACAAAAAAAAGGCCTTGTGTCACACTTTCACGTTCGGTGGGGCGTGGAACAAATACCACCCCTCCGAGTTAGAGTGAACCTGGGAGTAATAGTAATGAAGGAGCACAAATCTCTGGGACGAGAGCCTCAGCATCAGATACAGTTAAGTGTTATACCCAGACTACCCCGTTTTTTATCCTTCTACTTTTAGAGATGCAATTAGGGTATTCTTATTCTCGTCGGGGAATTTGAAGACAAAAACAAATAAAGCATTGCTGAGTTAGATTGTCAATTAAACAAGCAAAATACTTAAAATAATTCGATCAAACATTCTGAGTGAAAAAAAAAACCCTCACATTCCTCAGCAATAGGTTGTTACAAGGGTAACGTGAATGTTGTGTAACGAAATGTAACTAAATATTCTAACAAAAGAGGTTCTCGGACACTGTGATAAAAACACAAATACTGAAATGAATTTAAGATAAAACAAGCAAACAGCAAAACAAAGAACAGTAGTTAGAGTTAAAACATACGTTGATTTATAAATATTATTTATGGTAATGAGCAACAGCTTACAAAAGATATGTTGTGTGATTTTTAATCTTTATGTGTGCAGTAGTGTGGAAGGTGCTTCAGTCTAATAAAAAAGCCGTGGTGAAGGCAACTCTTCTAAGAGAAGTTAACTCCAAAATTCAAATTAGAGAAGGAATCTATATCGTTAAACCTCTGCTGACTTGAAGGTAACCTTTGACAAGAAATGTCTTAGACAGGGTAATCTGAAATAAAACCTGTAGTTTGCCTAGTTATTAGTTATCTTACTAAGCTTATCACTGGGCTGTCACAATATAGACCCAGAGAATGGCAAGCGTAAATCACTATAATCCAACAACGTACAGATGTCACGCTACTTCATGATCTTATAAATCTTGTACATTTTTCTTATTGCTATCAAATAGGATGTTTGACTTTTAATTTTGATAGCAAAGACGACGCCCCAATTAAAATGTGGCAGTCATTATGATATGTACAGTGTTTGAGCATTCTTTTTTAAATGCTTATTTGTGTGTCGGTCCTGAAATTTGTTAAAGGTAAAACTTATTTATTGTTGTGAAATTTTGGGGCCAATACTTTTGTTTCGTCTGTTGTCAGAGACAACTAGGGCTACTACACACTAGTGCGGGGGATTTGGGTCTTTTTAGACTCACACGCATTTTGGCGGTTACAAAGGGAAAGTTCTTTCCGGAAAAAATGATACACGTGGATTCTTTTTACCTGTTTTTAGATTAGGTGACACATGTCGGTTGATAACTGATACAACATAAATAAAAGTCTTTAAAAAATATTTACCTGGGGTATTCCTCCATTAACTTGATTTCCGTTTGCTAAAACACGCGGATATTTCCCGAGTTCAGCTTCGTAAAAAATTTTCATTTTGTCACCAGAGAAAGAATCGCCGCTATTGTCTACAATATTGTAGGCTGAAAAATTGAATTCTATTCCAAAGTATTGCCTGCAATTTTCAGAGGCTGCGTTCCATACCACCGAGAATGGTTCGTCTCCAAACAAGGTAGCTGGTAGACAAGTAATAGTCCAAGCGAACGAGTTTAACAAGTAAAAAGTAAAAAAGAGCTTGTTCATTTTTGTATTGTTTTTAAAAGGTAATACAAAATCACCAGTATGGGATACCTAATAAAGATCGAACTCACTACAGTAGGAGTGGTCAGCTAGATTGCATTTTTACCATTCCTCCACGACGTAACGCTGAAACCAGATCAAGGGCAGTAGAGCAGTTAAAAATTAAAAAGAAAAGGTTCTGTTTTGAGTGTAGAGACAAAAAAAAAAATATTGAATTAAAATCAAAAGCAAAAAAGACGTGGGAAAAAATGGTGAAGATAGTTGTTAAACCGATTACGAAAATTTTATCTGAAAAAAATTAATACGAGATAAAAAGATGAAAAACTTAGAATAAAAAAAAGAAAAAGAAAAAACTACCGATATCCACTAGCCAATAATCATTAACAAAAGGGGCTGAGATTTAATTCGTTTTAAAGAAAGACATACGTTTGACTCGAACTTTGTTCAGTATCCATTGTTTTGTTTTTTTTTCTTTTTATCTGTTGCTTTTTGTGGTTTTGTCTTTGTTTCTTTTTGTTTGTTTGTTTTCGATGGAACTAAGGAAAACTTCTCCTCTATTCTAGGTTGATTATAATTTACTAAGCTTATTTGCGTAGATGTGACCCAAGGCCATATGAATGAGGCAGACAGTGAGACTCGAACTCACTTGCTTGCTAACCACTATACTACCCGATTTTTGTTATTGTTTGTCCGACGGGACTTTTGTCTGAGTATCACAAATAACTATGTGGCTAATATTGTCCTTTGTAAATCTGGTTTGACGGAGATAACGTGTTAAGGGTCCACTTGAGTTGGAGAGCCGGACGGTCGAAATAGGTTAAACAGTGAACGGAGGTCAAGTTGTCTGACTATCACATCTGAAAGCGGTGCGTCGGTATACGAGTGAGTATGTGTCTATGGAAGTATGCGTCTGTAGATGTTTGTATGTGTGTGTGTGAGTATGTGTGTGTCTTTACGTAAAAGAAAATGAATGTATCTATGTATGAAACTGTGTATGTGTTTGTGTGTGGATGTATAAGTACATAAGAAAATGTGAATGTGTGTGGGTATGTGTGTGTAACAGAATGTGTGTGAGTATGGGTGTGTAATAGAATGGTTTTTGGAGGTGGCCGTGGTGTAATTGTTATCGTCGTAGGAAATGAACACGGCGACACGAGTTCAAATCCTGGACGAGACTGATTGCATTTCACATAGCACTAATACCTTTGGGAAAGGTATGATTCCAATTATTCTCTCCTTCCTGCTATAGGTAAATAGTAGGGCAGACTGATTTCTTCAGCCTTGGTTAGGCAACTAGGAGAAGGAAAACTCTGAATTCAAACCTGTTAAACTCCGCTTAAAATTGACCTTGTGTCATATCCTGCCCGAGCGGAGGGGTTGGGTAAATAGGAGAATGGTTATAAGATAATGTGCGTAAATATGTGTATCAGAGTATGTGCGTGAGTATAATAACCCGGGAGACCTGGGTTCAATCCCAGGTCGAGTCATAGCAAAGAATCAAAAAATGTTACTTGCTTAACACCCAGCATTATAAGGTAATGATCAAGGGTAAAGTGGAGCAATCCAGGGAAAGGAGTTGCGCCCTCCCTTGGTGTTGTAGCAATCGAAAAGGGAGCCTTCGGGTCACCCTCGAGTACAGTTGCCAACTTTACTTATGTCGGGAACATGTGTGTGCAAGAAAATGTGTGAGAAATTAAGAAACCTCATCTCAAAATGATTCCAATTAAAGACAAATAGAAGAAAATGTGTGTGTAAGACAATGTATATGAGTCTGTGTGTGTAAGAGAATGTCTGTGTGTGAATGTGCGAGGTTTTGTATGAGAGTAAATCAATAAATCCGTAGCCTGAATTTTGATTTGAAATTTTAAGAGAAAAGATTTGACCGGTAATGAATATTCAACATTGAATTAATTGCATAAAAGAAAAAAGTGACTATGTTGAAAAATAAACATTTGTCGCGAAAAATAAATGCTTTCTTCATCGTCCTTGCTTTGGATTTATTACCTACATACGATAGTGGGATGAAAGGTACATATAAAGACGTCATCATATCTGCTGTTGATGACTCTTTTGACCAATGGGTTCCAAATACTGCAACACCTATGGAAGAAGTATATGGACGGTGAGGGGGACTATGTTAAAAAATAAACCTCACTTGGTCCCATTCCATCAGAGTATCTTTGTCAGCCTAAGAACTTTTCAGCTGACTTTTGTATAAGTGTGTATATATGTATGTATGATTGTATTCGTATATATATATATATATATATATATGTGTGTGTGTGTGAGTGGAATTGTGAGTGTGTGTAAGTCGGTATTTACCCAACTTATCCGTCACAGACAGGATGTGATACAAGGGTAATTTTTAAACAGATTGGCATTATGGTTAGAGCGTTTGCCAATGGTCCGGGAGACAGGGGTTCAATCCCAGGTTAAATGATACCAAAGACTCAAAAAATGGTTCTTGCTGTCTCCTTGCTTAACTCTTAGAATCATAAAGTATGGATCAAGGGTGAAGGAGAGCAACCCAGAAAAAGGAATAGTGCCCCCCCTACACCTCGGTGTAGTAGCTCATGAAAAAGGAGTCTTTGTTTCGTCCTAGACTATGATCGACAAACTTACAACTGGAGAGAATTAGGAATTTTCCTTCTGTTATGAAATAGCCGAGGGATTTCGGTTCATGCCTTTGAGTTTAGTTAGGCTGAGAACCTTTCGGCTCAGCACATGGGTTGGTTGGGTGTAAAATTGAAGCAGGTGTTAACGCGGGTGCGCGCGAGCGGATGGAGGTGTCACTCAGATGTCATAACAGTCCGAGACGATACTGGGTGACAAGGTGCGGGTGACGTCATGCACCGGAAGCACGCGGAAGTTTATGTGAGAATTTGAAGAAAATAAGAGTCGGGTTTTTGGACGCCGAACGAGAAGGATCGATTTTGGAGCTCGCAGGCGCGAGGCGAACGTGCGCCCGATGGGGGCCGCTCGAGTTGGGGGCCAAATGAATAAGACAGCATAGAAGATTGTGTCTCTCCTCCTTACGTCGAAACCTTTAACTTTAGCAAGTTAATAAAAAGGTTTCGTACCTGAACAAGAAGTAGTTATGTGTTTTCGAATTCCGAGATTCCTATGTTCTTTATATGTTCTATCGTTAATGAACATTACATGTCTAGACCGGTTATTTTAGGATTATAAATTTATTTCCATCCTGTTTTGCGTTTCTGATGTGAAACAAAAACACGAATAAAAATATAACTGGACTTCTTCAGATCTTATGGATAAAATAAAACAGAATTGACACGGGGGGGAGGAAGAGAAGTGAAGAGTTATCTCCTCGTTTTATTAAACTTCCGTTTTTTTATTTACTTATTTATTTTATTTATTTTCCTAATTTTACCGTCGGTTGGAATTATGGTAATTTAACTTAACCGAATAATACCCCTATATATATATATATATATATATATATATATATATATATATATATATATATATAAGGTATTGTACATTTAGTCCTGGGCAAAGAAAGACCAGAAGAGGAGCTTTTAGACCGAGAGACAAACACACACAAAGGAGAGTTCCAAAAATAGCGTTAGGATTAACGTACAAAAGAAGAAAAATCAGGGTGATGACGAAGTCCCGAAAGCAAACATGATTTCGTACTTTCATGTGAAGAAACCGTAACTTATTCCACCTTTCCAAGAAATATAACAGGCTTTGTAATGAAGAAATTCTTGTTAGTATTCTTGATTTACTTCCTCTGATCGTAGAGCGGTCCTCATTTTAACCTCAACCACCTGTGGTCTGCTTTATAATCTGTTGTACGCTACGTCACAATTTTGTCGTGGACGCAAAGCTGAACTTCTCTGAAAATTCCGATTTAAAAATATGGAGTTTGTAGTTCGAGGACAAGAATTTTTAATTTAGTTTGGTTTGGTTTTATGGGACATCAATCATTGTATGTTATTTAATGACAAATCCATTTTTATACATAAAACGGTTTTATTTCCAACAATTCAGTTTAGCATAAGCACACAGTTTAGTTCTATTTAACCCATAAATAGGACCCTATTAGGTGCTACCACTCCGGGCCAGAGTGGACCTGGGAGCGATGGCAATGAAGGGGTACTCTACATTCCCCAAAGCTTGATCATTACTCGAACCTTATCATCAGATTGTTTAGTGTCATATCCAGGGCGCTCGTTGAGTGAGTCTTACCCCTCTGCAGATATAAAGTGGAGACGGAATTTATGCTATTATCCAGGGAAGAAGCGAAGAGGTGTTAGGTTGACGCCCTGGAGACGAGTGGAACCGCCAGCCCTAATTACATAGCGGCTTGTTACAGGTTGTGTGTGATTGAGTTATTTAAAGGAGACAAGAAGAGGATTGAAGGAGGTTGCTAGAAGGAAGTGTTAACCAACGCTGTCTTGTCCTAGGCTGTAGGTATAACTGATGGAATCTGGGCGTTGGCGACCCGGGAGGTATTAGAATTCTGAAAGTATGTGAAGGGGAGCCCACTAGATCAACAAAAATAATACCTCCATTTACCAGGGTTTAACTAATCATGGGATGTTCTACATCGGGATTGTCTCTCTATCAACTTTCATTTTATCAAATTGAAGAGAAGTTAGAGAAGAGAAAAGTCCTTATAGAATTAATTAAAACTTGAGTGACTGGGGAGAATTGTGGGAACCTCTGATCAAGAAATTCTCCGAAGTAACTTTGAGAAAAATACCTGAGTTACTGGAACTCCCGGAGAAAATAAACTTTTGGGAGTTAACGAAAAAATTAAGTAAAATAGAGGAAGGAAACCCGTCAAAGAAGAATAATTCAAGAATTATAAATTGGTCCGCTATGGTAGTGACCCTCATAGTAGTAGCGGTGGTGATATCAGCTCAATGAAGGCTGAGAAAACTTAGTAAATTAATCAAACAGAAAATACCTGCGAGTATAGGCATTGAAGACGAAAGAAGGGAACCGATAAGTGTTCCTTCACTGAACAGATTGAATTTAACCGATATGAACGCTACGGCAAAATCGAAGGTTGGTTGGTTGGTTGGGTTTTATGGCAATCAACCTTTGTAGGTTATTTAACACCAAATCCATTTTTATTCAAATAGACAGTTCTATTTCTAACAATTCAGTTTCGTATAAGTATAGTTTTTGTTTACACACAGTTAAATGTCCAAACAGTTCTATATAATACAATTCAGTTTAGTGTAAGTACAGTTTCAATGTCAAAAACAGTTCCATTTCAAACAATTCAGTATAGCATAAGCACGCAATTTAAATGTAAGTACAGTATAATTTTCAAAAACATTTCTATTTCAAGCTATTCAGCTAAGTCAAACGATTCTATTTCAAACAATTCTGTTTAGCATAAGTATGCTGTTAGTTCTATTTAACCCATTGATAAGGCCCTATCAGGTGCTTCCATTCCAGACCAGAGTGGACTTGGGAGCAATGGCAATAAAAGGGCACCTCGCATTTCCCAAAGCTCCAGCATCACTGGAACCTCACCATTAGATTGTTTAGTGTCATATCCAGGACACTCATTGAGGGGTCTTACCCCTCTGCAGAGATGCAATTGGTCTATTCTACAGCCCCAGTCAACTGGGCAATACAAAGAGTTAATGTCAAAACAGTTTTATTTCAGATAATTCAGTTTAGCATAAGTAAATGTCAAAACAGTTCTGTTTCAAACAATTCAGTTAGGAATAAACACGCAATTTGAATGCAAAAAACAGTATACTCAAGAAACCACGGTTTAGTTCTATTTAACCCATAGGTGCTACCATTCCGGGTCAGAGTGGACCTGGGAGCGATGGCAATGAAGAGGTACTCCGCATTCCTCAAAGCTCTAGCATTACTGGAACTTAACCATCAGATTATTTAGTGTCATATCCAGGACACTCGTTGAGGAGGTCTTACCCCTCTGCAGAGGTGCAGTCGGTGTATTCTACAGCCCCAGCCAACTGGGCAAAGAATCAAAGGAGGAAACCTCACCTGCTGAAATAAAAAAAATAAGACCACCACCCCCCAGGAGAGAAGGAGGAGAAGGGCTCAGGTGGCCTCTCTGCTCACAGAGGAAGAACTCTCTTGTATGGTGAAGGTAGAGGGCAGCCCACTGAGGGCATTAGTAGATAAAGGGTCGATAGTTAGATCGGCCAATATTTGATCCTTCATTGGAGCAGTGACCCGCCGGTGGTTCAGGTAGACAAGTGGGTGACATGAGAAGAGAGTTTAATCAACTCATTTATTGTCCAATGTTGCGCCAAGTTCTTCTAATCAGGTTTAATACCGTACAGATTCGCGTATTGGTCGATCTCGTGTATAGGTCATCAGATCATTTATGATTTCTGTTTGAGATGAAACACACGGTGCAGTGAATAAAGTGTTGGTCTGCAAGGGCTTATGAGTGAAATCATCCTGAGGTCCTAGGTTCAATCCCACCTACAAGTAATATAACAAAGAATACTAACTATAGCTTAACGCTTGTACTCGGCCATAGTTAACGGAATTAGAACAATCTACCTTTGTAGATTAAATAAAAGGTTCAGTTTGAAGTTATGTGTATGCTCTCGAGTTTGACATAATACACCTGAAGGAGGGCGTATCGGCCGAAACTTTATGAGTTTAGCAATGATGACTAGTTTGAATATTCTAAGTGATAAAAAATATGATTACTGGTTACGTCTTATTTTTAAATTATCTTACCAACTGAAGTACAGTGTTACCTTTAGTTTAGTAGGGTTAAGTAAATACATATGTTTATCTTCTAAAAATAACAAAGCAGCGACAACACAAAGGAATGGACGCTCAAATGGGGCTAGTGAATGATGCAATCTTTCCGACTGCGAAATACTGTTGTCTGGAGTAAAGTAATGTCATCTGACTTATAATTTACGTATGTAAATTTGCATATGTAAATTGTACCCAATTATCAGTTGGTTGGTTGGTTGGTTGGTTGGTTTTTTGTTGTCCAGTTGGTTGGATGGTTAATTGGTTGGTTGTATTGTTTGGTTGTTTGGTTGGTTTGTTGGTAGGCAGGTTGGTTGGTTGGTTTTTTGGTTAACTGGTTGGTTGCTTGCTTGGTTGGATGATTGGTTGTCTAGTTGGCTGGCTGGTTGGTTTGTTGTTTAGCTGGCTGGCTGGTTGGTTGGTTGATTGGTTAGTTGGCTGATTGGCTGGTTGTTTGGTTACCTGGTTGGTTGGTTATCTGGTTGCTTTTGACAGTATGTCAACCTTTGTTGGATTATTTGATACCAAAATCTTCATTAAAGTTCCACAAGGCTAGGTAAAGAAGTGTCATTGTGGGGTGATTCATTTTTACTTGCTTATATGCAGGCATATTTGATCATGCACAAGCAAACAACTTCATGACACTTCTTAAAAATGTAAACCTCTCACAAACTTTCATATCTTTCAGGAACTTCATGCACACGCATATAAAAGACATTTCTACACACACTGTCACGAAACTTCTCCTGCTGGTTTACTGTCGGCGAAGGTGACAAGCTTTTGAACTCAACCCTTTTACCTACACCTATCGCTATTTACATAAAAAGGGATTTGGCGTTAAATAACCAACAAAGTTTGATATGCCATAAAACCCAACAAACCAAACCTACACCTATTGCCCGGACAACGCCAAGCGTATTGCTGGTATTAGGTCGGACAATATTTTATTTCGGGATGTCATTCAACCACAAGCGAACAGGGAAAACTATGAAACAGAGATTTTCGAACAAGCCGAAAATGGGGACAACACGAGATGCACTATTTAAAATACAAATTATTTTATAATCAACCCAAAATAAAAATAAAAATAAAGGCATGGATGCAAAGTAAGATTGTTTGAGCGACAAAAATAAAAATGCTTATATGATAATGACTTGGGGACGATTCACCTAGAATTTTTCTTGTGATGATGTATGCAAAAAATTCTTTTGGATTGTTTTGTGTGCTGTAAGAACGGGGTAAGCAAAAAGGAAAAAAAATAACATTAAAATGAAAGCTTATCTTACTTATATATATATATATATATATATATATATATATATATATATATATATATATATATATATATCTTCTTTCTGGTGTTGCTTTTCACCGACAGTTAATTTTTCTTTCCTCCTTTCTCTAGAATGTTCAACTGGGCATTCTTTATATTCATAATCCGTCTCATGCTAGGGACAAGGCAAGCCATTTCTCTTTCTTTCTTTCTTTCTTTTTTCTTTGTATATCTTCTTCAAATCGTTTCTTGTACTTTGATTTTTCTCGTTGTCAGTCGACAAACAAAATAGTCGCACGTTTCTTATCTTTTTTTGACGGCATTTTAATCTTCCTATATGAGCTGGCCTGGGGAAGACAGTTTACTCTTTGCGCCACAGACACATCTCCCTGTTACGGAATCTCTTGGCCAACTGACACGTCTGGTTTTTCCTCTTTCTTGATTCGACCTTCCCGCTGCCTCGTATCATGTGGGCCTATTGGTCAATCGGCATTCAGCCTTCAAATAGGTCGCTTGTTGCTAGGTGCTGCTCGCCAGTTCATATTAGTGAAACTTGACAGTCAATCGGTCAGCACGCGACCTTGACCCAAATTCAACTCTTGAGACTTCTCGTCTACTTCTTCTAGTTTGCGAGGGAAACAAGAGAGAGAGAGAGAGAGAGAGAGAGAGAGTGTGTGTGTCTATATTTACAATTAAAATATGAATTTGACTATCCCTAGGTTCCAAATTCATAACAACACACATTTCTACTCACTGCTTTTGTTACCAGCAATAAAATATGTTATTGTTAATTTGTGTAATATTTTTATATTTATTCTTGAGAGGAAACAACATTTCTCCAACTAAAATTCGTCTATAAATTGGCATTCCACCGAGCAGGATGTGGCACAATACTATTTACCAACCCCTCCGCTCGGGCAGGATATGACACAAGGTCAATTTTTAAGCGGAGTTTAACAGGTTTTAATTCAGAGTTTTCCTTCTCCTAGACTAGTTGCCTAACCAAGGCTGAAGAACCTAGTCTGTTCTACTATTTACCCATAGCCGGAGGGAGAATAATTGGATTCATACCTTTCCCAAGGGTATTAGTGCAATGTGAAATGCAATCAGTCTCGTCCAGGATTTGAACTCGTGTCGCCGTGTCCATTTCCTACGACGATAACGACTACACCACGGGCACAATATCAGTTTGTGGCACAATATCAATTTGTTTGCGGATGTGGCACAATATCAATTTGTTTGCGGACAACAGTTGATTTGAATTCAAAGTTTTCCTTGCAATTTCAAAGCTAGAAAAAAGTCTATCCAACTATTCACCCATAACAAGTGTGTGTTGGGGTGGGGGAGAACAGAGAGATTAATGTCTTTTCCGAAGGGTTTATAGGAGTGATATTGTGTTTATTTTTAGCGAGAAGTGTTGTTACATGCGTGTGTGTGTTTACGTTGAGTTCTTTCCTCGCTAAGTTTTAAGAGTAAATAAAGGAGAGAAGAGAGTTGTACGAAGTCGAAATGTTTTTAGGGATAGTTTTTAATTGCTGCATGGAATATTTAGTTTGCTTTTGTGCTGCAAGCTTCGTGGAAAAGGAAAGATGTAAAGAGACGAAATGGAGATATGATAGAGTTGAGAAAGCAGCGCGTATCGTTGGACGTGCGAGGGATTGTGTTCGCGGTAGTTTAGCGAAAGTCTTGTTTGCTGTTGGAGGAAATAAACTTTGGAGTCAACGTGAGTTTTGTGTGTCTGGTGATTTTAGGGAGAGGCGTGCGTGTCTCCATTAATGTTGCCCAGAGGTGAAATGAGAGCTAGGTGCCGGAGCGGGATTAGTCATCGCGTCGACATAGCCAGTTTTGGGGGTGACATAAAGTTGTTCCTGTGTGTAGCGTATTGAATGTATCTAACCCATATTCAACTGGGATCCCTTAGTCTAAAAAGAATAGACAAGGGGTCCATAGATAGATAGGTTCCCTCATGTGTCCATGCTGCTGCTGCTGCTATTGAAGAACCACCAGTGAGACATCTGCACTGGACGGAGTTGTTCAGCCAAAGAGAGTGTGTTTGGCTGCTTACCCTTTCTGCCGCCCGGAAAGGAGATCCGGGTTGAATAGTATAAGTCATCCTGAGTGGGTGAAATTATGCATCGAATTAAATTGCGTGCCAAACCAAAATACGGAAATTTCCTTCCGCTACAGGTATTTGCGGGATATAAAACGGTAACAGCGTCGTTAAGGATTCTGAACTCGGGTCGCCGATTCCATTTCCTTCTACGATAACTGTTGCGCTATGCGCGTAAGATATTCACTGGTGTTGTGCTCTCTGCGGACGAAAACGTCAAAAAATATTTTCTATCCATGTTATAAGCACGACTTGATGATGATGATGATGATTACATTTTTCTCTTTTTTACCCTCCCCCACACACATACGGTCCAATAACATGGTGTTATTGGCATCTTTTTTAAAGGAAGATTTATGGATATTAAACTTTTCTTTAAATGTTCTCTCTGGGGGAGACTGCAGTGGCGTAGTGGTTAACGTGTTTAACTGCGGCATCGTAGTAAGAGAGTTCGATCTCGTGTCCCGCTATTACGTTTACTATTGGACTAGTACCTTTGTGAAAGATATGAACCTCCTTATCTCCTTCCTTATGGGTTAAAGAGTGACCCTGCTAACGTTCTACAAGGATGGCTTTGGCATTAAATAACCAATGAAGCTTGATATGTCATTAAACAAAGAAATCAAACTAAACCCAAACCAATAATTGCACAGAAGTGAATGATATCTGTGCCTGATCTTTGAGACGAGCTAGGGAACGACTGCAACTCGAAGATACGCAAAGGCTGTGAGAATTGAGAACTCGTCCATGCTGGAATGCGGACTGTTGTTTATATGCTCTTTGTTTATATATATATATATATATATATATTAAGTTGGTGAGACAAGTAGTCTAGGAGAAGGAAAACTCTGACATCAAACCTGGTTAACTCCGCTTAGAAATTGACCTCATATCATATCCTGCTCAAGCGGAGGGGTTGGTAAATATGTATGTAAATAAAAGTAAATTTGGCGACCATAGTCGAGGGTGACCCGAAGGCTCCCTTTTCTATAGCTACGACACCAAGGTGTAGGGAAGGGCGCTACTCCTTTCTCTGGATTGCTCCACTTTACCCTTGATACGTACCTTATATTGCAGAGTGTTAAGCAAGAAGGTATCAAGTACTATTTTTAAAGTCTTTGATATGACCCGACGTGGGATTGAACCCTGGTCTCTCAGACCATTGGCAAACACTAAGTATATATATATATATATATTAAATAGGATATATATATATCTTATTAGTCCACATACACGCAAATATGTACACATACACACAAACACATACGCACAAACATGTGCACACACATACAAACACATACATACATACATACACATATATACGTACACATATATACATTCATACAAGCAAATACACATACACACCAACACATACGCAAGCACACACATACACATACACACCAACGCATATACAAACACATGCACACATACAAATACATATACGTGTACACACCAACACATACATTCTCCACCACCTTTATTTTTCATCAACATTTAGTGAGGGGATAACAACCAATGAAATACCAACGCTACCAATGAAATACCAACGCAACCAATGAAATACCAACGCAACCAACGTAATACCAACACAACCAACGCAAAATCAAAAACCTAATAATAATAATAATAATAATACCCCCATTGCTATAAATGGCGGCCTTCCGACTTGTGAGAAGACGCAACCACATATAAAAACAAATTAAATATACCACTACAAAATGGAAATTAAATATCAAAACACAATCTCACCTCCTACTTATACGAAGACAAACCTTCAAATCGTCAATACCATAACCCATTGCATTCTGGGAAAAATGAATCTTCAAATTGCTATAAAAAAACATCTAACTAATGTAAGCCATTTACTGTGACGTTACTGAAAAGGGTTGAATTTGTTGTTTGGATTTGTCTATTTGGAACTTTGCTTGGAATTGAGTAATCTTTATCGATTCTGTTAATGTACTGCACTAAAACATTCATCTTCTGCGCATGATCACACACCGGATGTTACAGTACCGGTCGCCACTCGACGAAAATAAAACTGCTGGATAACACGCTCCGTCGTTCGGCTCTATTATTATCTATTATCTACTAACCCATAACACTTCAGACTCAGGACTTGAAACCACTCATTTGTGAGTTAACTGGAACTAAAAAAAAACTTTTCACAAGTTTATTCGCTTTCCGTTTAATGTGGGTCACCTTCCAACATTCATTTCTTCTGCAATTACAATTCTGGTCGAAGATGTTGTGAACGCGAAAATGGGCAATGTTTTGATATTGCTGCTACTACTTTAGTTTGGGTTCGATCGACGCCACAGCAAGCAGGGAAAAGAAAGTGCAAAGGTGAACAAGATATTTTTGTTTGTTCACTGCGTATTATTATGGCGTCTTGGAGACAATGAGACAAACACAAAGACTTCGTTGCCAGAATATATATATAGTTAATAGGTTGGTTGGTTGGTTGGTTTGGAGTTTTATGGCATATCAACCTTTGAATGTTATTTAACGCCAAATCCACTTTTATACAAATAGTCAGTTCTATTTCAAACAATTAAGTTTAGCATGAGTATCCAGTTTAATTGTCAAAAACGTTTCTATTTCAAACTATTCTGTTTTGTCAAACAATTCTAATTCAGACAATTCAGTTTAGTATAAGTATAGATTTTCTCCATACTCAGTTAAATGTCAAAACAGTTCTATATTAAACAATTCCGTTTAGCATAAGTACAGTTTCAATGTTAAAAACAGTTCTATTTCAAGCAGTTCAGGTTAGCATAAGTACACGGTTTAATTGTCAAAAACATTTCTATTTCAAGCTATTCAGTTTAGTCAAACAGTTCTAATTCAAACAATACAGTTTAGTATAAGTATAGATTTTGTTTACACACAGTTAAATGTCAAAACTGTTCTATATTAAACAATTCAGTTTAGCGTAAGTACGCAGCTTAAATGTAAGTACACAGTTTAATTGTCAAAAACCGTTCTATTTCAAGCTATTCAGTTTAGTCAAACAGTTATAATTCAAACAATTCAGTTTAGCATAAGTATGCAGTTTAGTTCTATTTAACCCATAGATAGGACCCTATTATGTCCTACCATTCCGAGCCAGATTGCACCTGAGAGCTATGACAATGAAGGGGTACTCCACATTCCCCAAAGCCTCAGCATCACATGAGCGTCACCATAAGATTGTTTAGTGTCATATCCAGGACACTCATGAATGGGGGGGTCTTACCCCATTGCAGTACATAAGTACACAGTTTAGAGATCAAAACGGTTCTATTTCAAGCAATTCAGTTTTGCATAAGTACGCAGTTTAAATGTCAAAACAATTCTATTTTAAACAAACCAATTTAGCATGAAACGCAGTTTAAATGCCAAAACTAGTAAATTCAAACCACGGTTTAATTCTATTTAACCCATAGATTGGACCCTATCAGGTACTAACACTCCGAGCCAGAGTGGACCTGGGAGCAATGGCAATGAAGAGGTACTCTGCATTTCCCAAAGCCCCAGCATTACTGGAGCTTCACCATCAGATTGTTTAATGTCATATACAGGACACTCGTTGAAGGGGATTTACCTCTCTGCAGAGAAGCAGTCGGTATATTCTACAGCTCCAGTCAACTGGGCAAGGTTAATAGGTAATTTATTGACATTTACATACTGATGAGGATTGATATCAATAAGTCGACATTCACTTTGATGTTAGTGAAAGAAAGTCTTTGTTGTATTACACGTACTTGTGTTATATTGTCATCTACAGCATCATAACGACACAATAATAAAGACGCAGGAAGACTTCTTTAAAAAATATGTACCTCTCAATTCATTTGCAAGGGTTCGAAAGGGTTGTGTGGGGTTTTACTGTGAGAGGGAGTTGGAGACCGAACATAAACTTCAATATTTTGACCTCCACTCTTATGGCTGGCAACGTTGTGTCTTTCTCGTTCTCCTGATGTTCAACCGGAGGCCCAGAGGCCCACTCTGCTGGATGATGACTTTCTTTACTGCATCTTATCAGCATCTTCACTGGACCCCAATTCAATTGGGGCCCCAAGGCCCCTTCGGCCTGATGTGGCTTTCCTTACCACATCTAGTCTATAACTACGTCCGATCTCTAACTGTAATTCTGACTTCTGTCTTGACTGAGTTATATAATAGTTCAACGTCCACTCAGTCGCCTACTCGATCTTTGAAATCGCATGTTTGATCGTCATCAAGCGGAAATAACTGTCATGCAGTTCACAGGTCACTCTCTTCCGGTGAATCAGTCTATGAGTGTACCATGGGAATTTTTTTTTAGCTCGTCCCATTTCATCAGCCAATTCCCGTCCACGCGATTTCTTCTCATAACTGCCATTAGAATGTGTCACTTCCTTCCGGTGCATCACTCTGAATGGCATTTTTGGCCGGCTCGAAGGTCAAAATACAACACTTGTCTTATGACGCGCTTGCTCATATATATATATATATATATATATATGGTTGTGTGCGTGTGTGAGTGTGTGTCACGTATACTAACATCTCATCAAGTGACTATATCTTACGATATGTAAAAGCTTCATTAACTTTTTCCTCACATTTCCGTCTGTGTAAAACAGATGAAACTTAAAGTGACGGACTTGTAATGTCCATAATTCTACTATTTAAAGGTTTTCTTAGTGCTCTGCCATAACAGCATTGAGCACTCTTTTTATGCAAAAGCTTTTCTTGTTTTCAGCTCTTTTATCATTATATATATATATATATATATATATATATACCCACTCTTCGTAAGTAAATGTACACACACAGACACAGACACACGCGAACACACACACACACACACACACACACATATATATATATATATATAAACACGAAGTTCCTTCAAAAAGTTCTTAGCCTAACTCAGAAAGAAACAACTGAACATTTTTGTTGTAAAAACACACTCCGACTTCTTATAAAACTCGAAAAACAAATTCAAATTTCTGCCTTAATTACTGTGCTAAAAATCTTTAGGGTGAATAGAATTTACAATATGAACGAAATTTAAAAGAATGATATTTTCAATATAAAAGAATTTAGAGTACAAAATTTTAATATGAAGAAAATGAAAACTCAAGCCAAATTTAGTATTTAACTGGGTAATGCTTTTCGGGGACTTTAGTGTGTAATTTTAAACGGTAAGTTCTGCAGCTTTCTAGTTTGGATATTGATTCAAAAAGATAACAGACAATAAAGTTTTTTTTTAAAGGAATTGTATACAAAAGAAACAACAAAGAAAGGGATAAAAAAAAAATAAAAAAAAGATGAAATGATGTAAATTTTAGTATAATTTGCGGCAACTTGTCTGAGAGAGTGTCCGGAAAACAAAGTTCTTCGAATTTGCGTATTTTTTCCTTTTAGTTTTGTCGAAATGTTTCCGTTTTCATTTAATTTTGAGTCTTCTGAAAAGTTGTTTTTTCAGCAGAATTCACGGGTTGGATTTTATCTTTCAGTTGATTTTAATTAAATCTTTTAATTTTTTTTTTTATTTCAATTGAGTCTTCTGTAAAGCAATCATTTCAGCAGAATTCTCGAGTTGAATTTTCTTTCTGCTGGTTTTAATTGAATCCTTTTAATTATCATTTAATTTCAATTGAGTCTTCTGTAAAGTAATCTTTTCAGCAGAATTTTCAGGTTGAAATTTCTTTCAGTTGGTTAACTTCGTAGAATTTCGGTAGTCGATTTCCGTTTGATTTTAGTTTTATTTCTTGGGAAGCTTCTTTCTAACCTGTTTTAAATACTTATCGGCTATTCAAGAAGTGAGTGACGAAATACTTCTGCAGGTCACTTTTTCCTGCCTTAAAGTCTGGTCCCCGTGTTCGTATTGAGGGTCCAATAGTAGTTTTCGATAAATAGTAGCAGGTAGCTTTTTGGTGCCGTATTGTCTTCGATTACTTCTCCCTTTTCGACTCTGGCCAAATCTAGTGCCGCACGTGGTCGGTTTGTTTCCTTGTCTGAAATAAATTTTTATACTGCAAGGTAAGGCTTATACAAAAGTGAGAGGTGTACAACTGATCTAAAATCTTGGTAAGTCTTAGAACTTTTTGTAATAAATCCAGTTAATCCGGCATTGGGAACAATTACAAGCAGGACAATTTAAATATTCAAATATAGAATATTAAAATTTGGTGGTCCCGAGCAAGAGCTCAATGCAAATAAAACCTACCGAGCAAATTATTTTTTCAAAATAAAAAACCAACAATCGGTCACATTAAGATCATAAATTTATTTCCATCCTGTTAAAAAGCATTGATATTCATCAATGCTCAAAAAATTAACAAGACTTCGTCAGATCAACTCAAAAAAAAAAAAAATTGAAGAAAAGAACTCTATCCTAATTTACAACCAGAACAAACTTAAAAATTTTGAAAATTAAAAATAAAAACTTTTTTTTTTTTGCCAGCATAAACCTAACCCAATTCAAACCAAGTAGCCTTATGTATAAATTTATTTTGGCATGTATAGAACAACATCAGGTTTTATCACACTTCAAATTGAACAGGGAAATTTACAGCTGCAAAATTACATATGTCTTACTTTCCAATACATTATATATATATATATATATATATATTTATATTTATATATCATCATCATCATCATGTCGGATCATCGCGGATCTCCATGATCCTCTCCCGCTACTCTTCTCTATCGTTCATCGCTTCCAATAGGTCTTCAAGGCTACATTCTGTATCGGCACTGAGCTGTTCTATGTAGGTTCTAGCTGGTCGTCCTGCCTTTGCTCGTCCATGTGAAGGGGTCCACAGGAGTATGTCACTTATAAGTTCAAGTGACACACACACACACATACACACACACACACACACATATATATATATATATATATATATATATATATATTATTTTCTATCTAAACTAATGTTATTCACAGTAATACCCCCAATATATATATATATATATATATTATTTACAAAAAAGTTTAATTAGTAATTTACAATACTATATCAGTGTTAAAATTTCCCGATATTAATTCAAATTTTAATTCATTTATCAATTTAATAAGTCACATTTATTTATTTATTATTTATTTTATCCATTATTTTTCTAAACCAGTCTAAATTTATTTCTATGTCTACATCTTATATATATATATATATATATATATATATATATATATATATATATATATATATATACACACTAATGGAGGAAAGAGAGTTGATGATTGTTTTAAATAAGCTGTCCACTGGAAGCCATCTTTTTTTTCAGTCTCAACCTATTTTTTCAGTTTCAAGTGAGACACGTACGGTTAATCATGTTTTTTTAATCAAAATCAATCTCACTGGAAATTAGATTATATAATCAATAAATAAACAATGTTCGTAGTCAGTGAAACAAGTTTTAAGGAATCAGATTAGATTCTCCAGTCATAGCGCAACGGTTAGCAATCCCGTTTTGCTACTTTGCTTGTATGTATTCACCCAACCCCTCCCTTACGGGCAATATGTAACACAAGGTCAATTTTTTAAAGCAGATTTTAAAAGGTTTCAATCCAGTATTGTCCTATATGGGGTTTATGATATTTTGGTTGTTGTTTTTATCTGACTCCATTTTGGTTTCTCTTCTTGTTCTATGAAGGCTGCAAATGAATTATAAGGAAAGAAGACAGAAAAAAAAAATCTTTTAATTTCAAATGTATTGCTTCTAGGATTTTTGCATGAATTTTGTAGTGAGGAAATATCTTCTTGGATTATTTAAGAACTGTCATTTTTCCCAAATCATGCGTTGAAATAAAACGAGTTTCTTTAGGGAATAATAATGCAATTATTCGGTGTTTTCAATTGTATTTTGCTAAGTCCATTATACGGTGTTTTATTTGTGGATTGTTGATAACAGAAACGGCTGCTACGCGTGGAAAGGTTAACCAGCGTGCCGCATAAAAACGGACACGTGAGGCCTTCCACCAGCAGCAAAAAAGATTTAAATGTCTTCACTTCACCAGTCACAACTGAAAAAGAACGGGATCCTTTCTTTTTCCGAGACGGTGTTGTATAGCCACATACATATACATAATACATATACAAATGTATGTGTAACATAATCAAACATAATGTCAAGCTTCAATGAACGAACGAACACACTTCTTTATAAAAATATATCTCTCACACTTTATTCTCGAAAAGGTCGATGTTGGTTGTGTGTGAAAGGTGAGTTGGAGACGGAGACAGACTGCAACATATTGACCCAAGTTCTTCTGACCATAGCAGCACTTCTTTCTCATCTTGGCTGGGGTTGCTCAACCATGGGTCACTGAGGGCCCAAAGTCCTCTGTCTGCCGCTGGCTCTCAATTCGGCATCTGGTCCCCAACTGACTCCAACTGACTCAGACCGTCTGTGCGCCTGGTTATATAATTGTCTAACGTAAACCTGCTTCCGCTGTTCTTCTGCTTATTTACACAGGTGCATCTCTTGATTGACGGCTCGGCCGAGGGTCAATATGTTACAACGGTTCCTTTATTTTTACCTCATGCGTCGCTCTTTTTCCAGTCAGGGGCTTCTGGGAGTTTCTGCATTTTTAGATATTTATTTTTTAATTTTATTTAATTTTTATATTCCTCACCAAGGCTAGTTGTCACACCAAGGCTGCTCTCCTATTTGCCCATAGCTAGAGGGAGAACAATTGAATGCATACCTTTCCCAAGGGTTTTAGCGTTATGTGAAATGCAAATAACCTCGTTCAGGATTTGAACTCCGATCACCGTGTTCGTTTCCTATCACATTAACCGTTACGCCACAAACACCTCCATAATGTATTTATATGAGTGTATGTATGTGTTTGGTTTTAATAATACCACTAGTGTTCTTCTACAAGGAAGGCTTTAGCATTATATAACCCTCGATGGTTGATATGCCATTAAACAAAGAAACCAGACCAAACATTGCCTCACAGAATTGTTGCATCCATAGAAATTTGGGGAACAAAAAAAAAAAAAAAAAAAAAGAAGAAGAAATGGACATTGTATGCCAATTCTGTGGTCCTTCAATTTAATCACCGTGACGCCCCACGGATAGGAAATTTAATAAATGTACTGCATCAGCCAAATTTCCCTCAATATTCGCACAGATTTAAGTTTGGTTTCTTTGTTTAATGGCATATCAACCTTTGTAGGTTATTTAATGCCAAAGCTATTCTCCTCGAAGAACAGTAGTGGTACTATTTAACCCATAGCTGGGAGGATAAGAGGGTTCATACCTTTCCCAAGGGTATTTGCCCGAAAGTGAACGGAATAGCGCACAGATTTAATGAATAATCCCTAGAAATATAGCATATAACATGGAAATTTTAAAGACAGCATTAAATCCAATAATTCAGCTTTTCCCTTTACATTGGTTGAGGTGCTATACAGAATAGCCCGCTGAAAAAAATTATTTCTGTGGTAATGTACAAAAATATCGTGTAGAAATGAAATATTCATTTTCATTCCCCAGATAAAAGTAAATTTCAGATTTATTTATTCTTAAACTTTATTTAATTTATTTTTTATTAATCAGTTTAATCTAAAAATTACAACTTCGATTCGCTACAATTCTGTCATCAGTGATATATTTTAGTTTTCTTCACACTCTCGCCGGACTTTACTGTAAGTTACTGTATACCCTACAGAGGGATAAGACCCCCGCCCAAAAGAGGTGTCCTGGATATGAAATAGGATGGTGAGGTGCCAATCCTGGAGCTATGGGGGATATAGAGTATCCCTTCAATGTCATTACTCCCTGTTCAACTCTGACCCGAAGTGGTTGTACCTGTTAGTCTCATCTATAGTTCAGATAGGTCTATTTAAAGATATCAGAGTTCGAGAGGAATAATTTGTATATAACAGTAAATTATTAGAATTAAGAACAGTTACTTATAGCATCGTTCGTTTACTAAGGATAATTATTATTTGTTACTTGAAACCATATAACTCTGTCCAGGTTGACATGTCGTTAAAATTAATCAATGAATCATTTAAACTTTCTCTCCACAAAGAAGATGCCGAGTTATGGCAGATTTCTGCTTTTTGTAATTTTACTGTAACTGCTTACAAATAAATTAATAAATGACTGAAACTTATTTTTCTGGATGGTGAACGTAATATATTTCAATATAAATTTTTGTTTATTACCACAGAAATAACGGAAAATATCATCGGCAGGCTTTTCTAGACAAGCACTTCCCCATGAATTAACAAATTATTGACTCAATTGGATATGGTCATCACTACCTCAGAGTTCAGGGTCAAACCCATCAAATTAGACCTCGCAGGAAATAAATATCAGGCCGATACTTAAAGCGCTACCTGACGGTTGATTGTGAAAACAAACACGGGAATCAGGGGCGAATAACTCTATTGTCTTTGCTTCTCCCCCTCTTTCTTCCTCCAGGCCAGAGAAAAACGCAATAAAACTATTTGTCATGAGAAACATTGCGAATGTCAAAATAGACGGAAAGGTCGGACCTGTCAAAAAGTTTAATGGGATATATGAACCCGCGGGAAGCAAGTAAGTAAAAAGAAAAAGAAAAGAAAAAAATAAAGAAAAAATAAAAAAAAGAAAAGAATGAAAACCCTTTCTAAATTTTTTCTATTTGCTTCAGTTTTTTTAAAGTAACGAGAAAAAGGGAAAAAATAACTGATAACATGTACTTGGTTAAAAAAAAAAAAAAAAAAAAGAAAGAAAAATTAATGATTTAATTATCTGAACGTGTAACATCTTGAAAAGTTCGTGGCTTGTTCAAATCATTATTCATTGTATAATTATGTAAATTTTAAAGTGAATATTGTATTTTTATTTTACTTTTAAATTCCGTTTTTCTTACTTCTGAAAAGTTTGTTATGTTCATCTTATATATACATAAGTTAAGGAAATCCTTCAGAGTAATTCAATTACCTGTTTGTTATTTCCTTAACCACAAATTGATTCAAAAGTTTATAAATAAATATCACTTGATATCTGTTAGAAGTAACCAAAAAATTTGAATTCCAGACTAATTTGTGGCTGATTTCGTGGCCTACAGGGTGCTCAGTTGTTGTGACCATGTGCCAGACTAAAGCTAGGCGGCACGTATACACGATAAAGATTAGTCTTGTTTGCGATTATATTATACTAATTTTCATTCATTATAAATAGTTCTATTTAACGACTTTTTTTTTTTTCGGGTCATGGTTTTAAGTACTTGTGGTATCCTCATGGGTGTGATTAAATTACCCTTCCCTATGCTAAGACTGTTGTAAATAATGATACTGGAAGATTGTTATACCAATCATTCAAGTCAAGAAAACTTGCTAACTTTGGAAATTGAACAACTTTCGCCTCTGGGTTGGAACATAGACATCTGAAACGAAGATAGAAAACATTAGCAACAATTATTTATTCATTTATTTTTTAAACTCTTCGTTGTTTTCGAACATAATTTTTTTTTATCTACTTTCGTTTCCGTTGCAAATATCACGTTTTTTTTGTTTTTCTTTGTTTTAGTTTTTTTGTTTTGTTTTGTTTTGTTTTTTTGTGAATGTTTTCCATTTCCGGAAATGATTAGAGTGAATTTTATAATTCACAGCAGTATCTTGAAAACTGATTTTTTAAGGATCTGGTGCTTGTACGAAATAGCCCCCACCATCACCACTACTTCATTAAAATTTACATTAAAAAGTATGAACAAGTGTCATCCATAATCCAGATAAGATTAATTTTCAATAATTTGCTTTTTTTTTTTTTTAACTGATCAGTTAAGTCCCATAAAATACGATTTTATCTAATTACAACTCTACCATCAGCCATATTTCTTTAGTCTTTCTTTCCCCCGCTAAGATTGTGTCGGTATGGAATCCAAGTAAAAAAAAAAAAAAAAAAAAAGAATATTAAACCAGAAGTGTTTACCCGATAAACCCTTTACATCTCATTAGAAGAAAAAAAAGGGAAAAATAAACCAACATTTTTCTACAAAATTTAACCCTAACGGGCCACCAAAAATGACTTGTGCCTTTTTCTCCGATGATTTTCCCCGCCACTGTCAATATATCACCTACGAGTTATGGCGTATTTGTTATTTTGTAATTTAACTATTATAATCATTTTTTTTTTTTTAAAAGAGAAGTAAATGAGTGAAAATTAGTTTCATCTGGGTTGCAGAATGGAAATTTTAGACTTTAATTCAAATCAATACAAATTCTAAAGAGAATGCTATTTCATGGAAGTACTATAAATCCTAAGAAAAATTGACTTCCCATATCAAGGAGATGGGCGATGCTAAGTTTTTCTTTTTTTTTTTTTTTGGCTTTGAAGTGCCTGGTAATGTTTCCATTTAGAGCAATAATTCACAAAACCACTGCTCCATGTCGATACTTGAAACTTAAAAAAAGAATTTTATGTCAAAATTAAATCCAAATATATATCTACCCAACACCTTCATCACAGTCAGAATGTGACACAAAGTCAATTTTTAAGGGGAGTAGAGCTAGTTTGAATTCAATTTTCCTTATTGGTTGCTCTTACCAAAGCTAAATAACTCTGTCTTCCCTAATTATTGGGGGAGAACAGATGGCTTCATGCCTTTCCCAAGGACATTAGCATTTTTAAAAAAAATGCTAACAGCCCCATCCTGGAATTGAACTCTGGTCCATTTCCTTTGACAATGACAGTTAGGCTATGTTTACCTACCAAGATATGATGGGTAGTTATTGATTATAGTGAATAATGACCTCTGACCTGTCTACCTAAAAAGTTCATCAAGCTGTCATGCTATGACTTTAAGGACAAAGAGAACTATTTCTCAGTGGCTCTCTCCTCTCCAAGTGATAGGAGTCAGAGTGTATTGGGTTACATGGAACTGGTAGCAAGGGACCCCCCCCCCGATAAGATCATCAAAGCAATATGCTGGCATCTTTAAAACAAGAGATGTTCCTTGGCAGCACCCATTTCCTTTTTCCCTCATGTAGACCTTGTCTTAAACTAAATCCAAATAAAAGGTTTACAAATTAAAATATATTTTTAAAAGAAAATAAAAAGAATTTTCCTTTACTTCATAAATTGAACTTTTTATTTATTTCCAGTTTTTGTTTTGTTTTTTGTAAATTAAAAAAGAAGTTGGATGAAACTTGCCAAAATATTTTGAGAACTTATTGTATAAAAATAATAACATGGTAAAACTTACCAATAAAAATAGTTTTGAAAAAAAAATATGGCTGATATTGATTTTCTTTTAATGTAAACAAACACTATTGTAGACAAGTTTGACCATTTGACCAATGTCATGAAAAAAGTTAAATTTATTGTTACTTAATGGTTCTACTTTTTTTTCTTCAGTACGAAAAATGTCCCCTAAAATTAAAATTATTGCATCTATTAATAGATTCATTGCATCTATATTATTGCATCTATTAATAGATTCATTGCATCTATTGAAAAAATATTGTCTGTCTTCTCAAAATACTAAATGTTTTTATACAGAAGTGCCAAATATTAAAATGACGAGTCGACTGGGGCTGTAGAATACACCGACTGCTTCTCTGCAGAGGGGTAGGACCCCCCCACCCCCACCAACGAGTGTCCTGGATATGATACTAAACAGTCTGATGGTGAGGTTCCAGCAATGCTGGAGCTTTGGGGAATGCCGAGAACCCCTTCATTGCCATTGCTCCTAGGTCAACTCTGGCCCAGAATGGTAGCACCTGATAGGGCCCTATCAATGGGTTAAATAGAACTAACGGCATACTTATGCTAAACTGAACTGTTTGACTAAACTGAATAGCTTGAAATAGAAATGTTTTTTGATAATTAAACTGTACTTACATTTAAACTGTATGCTTATTCTAAACTGAATTATTTAAAATAGAACTGTTTTTTGACATAGAAACTCTATTTACACTAAACTGAATTGTTTAACATAGAACTGTTTTGATATTTAACTATGCGTAAACAAAATCTGTTCTTTTACTAAACTGAATTAACTGAATTAGAACTGCTTGACTAAACTGAATTACTCAAAATAAAAATGTTTTTGAAAATTAAACTGTATTTACATTTAAACTGTGTGCTTATGCTAAACTGAATTATTTGAAATTTAACTGTTTTTGACATGGAAACTGTACTTACATTAAACTGAATTGTTATATATAACTGCTTGAATAAACTGAATAGTTTGAAATATAAATGTTTTTGACAAACTGTATTCATACGAAACTGAATTGTTTGAAATAGAAATGATTATTTACATAAAGATGGATTTGGCGTTAAATAACCTACAAAAGTTGATATGCCATAAAACCAAACCAAATTTTAAATTCATCTTTATAATAAAAATCATTGGCCAATGCATTTTTATGGTAAAAATCATTTCCTATGCATTTTACTAATAAAAATAATTTCCAATTCATTTTTATAGTAAAGATCATTTCCGATGCATTTTTATAGTAAAAATCATTTCAAATGCATTTTTATGATAAAAATCATTTCAAATGCATTTTTATAGTAAAAATCATTTCAAATGCATTTTTATAGTAAAAATCATTTCAAATGCATTTTTATAGTAAAAATCATTTCCAATGCATTTTTATGATAAAAATCATTTCCAATGCATTTTTATAGTAAAAATCATTTCCAATGCATTTTTATAGTAAAAATCATTTCCAATGCATTTTTATAGTAAAAATCATTTCCAATGCATTTTTATAGTAAAAATCATTTCCAATGCATTTTTATAGTAAAGATCATTTCAAATGCATTTTTATAGTAAAAATCATTTCCAATGCATTTTTATAGTAAAAGTCAATTTCAATGCATTTTTATAGTAAAAATCATTTCCAATGCATTTTTATAGTAAAGATCATTTCAAATGCATTTTTATAGTAAAAATCATTTCCAATGCATTTTTATAGTAAAAGTCAATTTCAATGCATTTTTATAGTAAAAATCATTTCCAATGCATTTTCATAGTAAAAAATCATTTCCAATGCATTTTTATAGTAAAAATCATTTCCAATGCATTTTTATAGTAAAAGTCAATTTCAATGCATTGTTATAATAAAAATAATTTCTAATGCATTTTTATAGAGTTTGTTTGTATTCTTTAGATAGTTAAATGGTTTGCTGAACCATCCATATTGTTATGCATATTTACTGAATCAAGAGAAAGGTGTCAGTATAAAGAAAAAAATCTTCGTCTTGTGGAAAGAGGAAGGACTTAGAGTGGGTCTCAGTATTTTAACTTCATAAAATAAAATATAAGAAATGATCTTTACAAGCCGAGTTTTGTCTGCAGCTTATTATTTTGAAACCACCTCATGCAGTGTGTAGCATCTCTTTAACCAACTATTTCAATCAGTTCATATTTATACAAAATTATTCACACACAAACATTATGAATTATACCTTGCTTTGTCAGGAGGGCTTAGAATACACTGACTGCAGAAGGGTAAGTCCTCCCCTCTCCTAAAGAATAGTGTCCTAGGTATGTCACTAAATTGCATCTAGTGGTGTGGCTCCAGTTTTGGTGCTCTGGAAAGTAAGGAGTCACCCTTTTTGTTGCTATTACTTCCAGGTCCATTAGCTGAGTCAGCTGCATCTCTGTAGATACCTCTTCCAACTGGGTGCCCTGGGTATGAAACTAAACTATATCTCATAGTGAGGCTCCTGCCCTGGAACTTTGAGGGATGTAGAGTGCTCATTCACTGGCATTACTCCCAGGTCCACTCTGACCCGGAGTGGTTGTATTTGTTAGGGTCCCATCTATGGGTTAATCATTTACTATACTTGAAACCATTTAACTGTGCAAATCAATGATTAATATTAGACAGCAATGCTTGAAACCATTTAACTGTGTGCAAACAAATGAGCTCTCACTTACAAACTATTCACTTAAAAATTATATATAAACAAGATTTGGTATTGAATAATCCACATTGGTTGATATGCCATGAAGCCAAATAACTAAACCAATCTACCCTGACCTGGAGTGGTACGACCTGTTAGCATTCCATCTATCGCTCAAATAGATCTGTTTGAAAATTATTTGTTGTAGTGAAATTGAAAGGCAGGACCCGCAGACTTCTGCCTCCGATGAGCCAACTGGGGTTCATCGTTCAAAGAGACAATGCTGTATATGCAGGCGGAACAGCCAACGTTTATGTAAATCCATCAACCGTCCACGGCTGGATAAAAAAACAGGTGGTGAGCCGGATGAATGAACGAGAGAAATGAAATGTGACAACGAAGCTGTGTGAATTGAATTCCTTTCATAGCAACTCCGAAAGAAAGAAACAAGAGTGACGAGCGAAATGGCCTACCTCAAAGTTTGAAAATGGCGTGAATGTGTCTTGCGTGTAGAGTACCAAAAGTACAGAAAAAAGGAAGCATGAGCGTCGTTGGGAATGCAATTTGTATTAATTAACTAAGCTTTTTGCTTAGATGTGGCACAAGGCCATATGAAAGGGGCACCCAATGAGACTCGAACTCAATCGTGTAGGTTTGCTAGTCGAGCTTGCTAACCATTACACCACCAGAGGCGCCCGGAAGGCAATTTGTAGCTCATGTGTCTCGTCTCGTCTCTGGTAGGATGGGGTTTGCGACATATGCAAATTTCAGCCAGCCAGAACCGATAGCATTGTTAGGACACATTTGTTGCTTCACAGCAGAATTGTGCAAACCAGTGTATTGACGTGGCAAGTGAGAGAAAGAAACAGAGAGACAGGACCAGTGGCAAGCAGTTAAAAGGTTTCAAGTAAGAGGGAAAGAGAGAGACAGGACTGATAGCGAGTAGTTAAAAGGTTTCATTAGTATAAGATAGGAATACTTGAAACCATATAGCTGTGTGTGAATTATTTGTATTAGATAGGAATACTTGAAACCATATAGCTGTGTGTGAATTATTTGTATTTGATAGGAATACTTGAGACCATATAGCTGTGTGTGAATTATTTGTATTAGATAGGAATACTTGAAACCATATAGCTGTGTGTGAATTATTTGTATTAGATAGGAATACTTGAAACCATATAGCTGTGTGTGAATTATTTGTATTAGATAGGAATACTTGAAACCATATAGCTGTGTGTGAATTATTTGTATTAGATAGGAATACTTGAAACCATATAGCTGTGTGTGAATTATTTGTATTTGATAGGAATACTTGAGACCATATAGCTGTGTGTGAATTATTTGTATTTGATAGGAATAATATTTGATTTCATATGACTTTGTGAACAAATCATGATAAACAAAATGAAAAAACAATTTTTTAAAAAGTGTCATGGTAAATATTGTTAGGATTACAATCAAACCTTAATGCATGAATCTGGCTCAGTCAGCTGGGGTTGCAGAATACACCAACTGCATTTCTGCCGAGGGGTAAGACTCCCCAAACAAGTGTTCTGGATATGACACTAAACAATCTGATGGTGAGGCTCCAGTAATACTAGAGCTTTAGGGAATGTGGAGTACCACGTCATTGCCATCACTCCCAGATCCACTCTGGCCCAAAGAGGTCACACCTGATAGGGTTCTATCTGTGGGTTAAAAAGAATTAAAACTGTGAACTGAATTGCTTGAAATAGAACTGTTTTGACCTAGTTGGCTGGGGCTACAGAATAAATCGACTGCATTTCTACAGAGGGATAAGACTCCCCCAACGAGTGCCCTGAATATGGCACTAAACAATCTGATGGTGAGGCTCCCGTAATGTTGGAGCTTTTGGAGTACCCCTTCATTGCCATTGCTCCCAGATCCACTCTGGCCAGGAGTGGTCACACTGATAGGTCCTATCTATTGGTCAAATAAAACTGTGTACTTATGCTAAACTGAATTGTTTAAAATAGAAAAGATGTCAGATGATAACAAAATATTGCCATGTTGGATTCTGAATTGCACAGGAATTAGTGGAAACTATCAAGTTGATAAAGCAGCTAGATCTGCCTTAAGTATGGTTCCTGGAAAAAAAAATTGAGTTTCCATATACGGACTTAAAAATCAAAATAAACAAATACATACAACAACAAAGATAGCATTCCTGGAGTAACAATAAATATGACAAACTTCTCGAAATCAAAACTATATTAGAAGAATGGAAATAAATCTTTAGAAAAAGCTGAAAGGAAGAAATAGTATTATCCAGACTGTGCATAGGTCACACAAGGATTTTACATTCCTATTTGCTTAAAGAAGAACAGCAACCAAATTGCCATGGATGCCAGACTGCATTACACAATAAAACATGTTTTCATTGAATGCATTCATCTGGCCCCGACAAGAGAAACTTTTTACAATACAAACCGTATGAAAGACCCATTTTAAAAAAACTGAAGTGGATGCTATAAGGTCTTCCTTAAAAGCAATGGGCCTATATGGAAAAATTTAAAGACCTGACCAATAAAAATATAAATAATACCAAAGTATATAAAAAAAAAAAAAAATCAATATCTGAAAATTACTAAATAAAATCAACCACACAGAAATGTACACCATGAATAGATATTTGAAGATATGAAGACCTTGAAACATATAAACTTTTATCAAACTCACTTAATTTGGTGTTAAATGACCCGAAAATGTTTGATACTCTGTTAAACAAAACAACCAATCTAACTTTTTCACATGAATCAAATTTCAGCATTAAATAACCCATAAAAATTTGAATTGCCATTAAAAAAATGAATAAAACCAAACTTGAAGCAATAATTATTTACAAATGATTATGGTTGGTTGATGTTTTATGGTATATCAACCCATGTGGGTTATTTAATACCAAATTCTGTTTCTCTCTCTCTCTCTCTCTCTCTATCTATCTATCTATCTATCTATATATATATATATATATATAAACATGTTTGGTCGACTACCTTGGATTGTTTCTTTTTAAAACTCTTTAAGTGAAAACATTCAAGTCTTCTTGCTATTCTTCTTATGTCTGGGTCAAGATGGTAAAGTAAAGTACCCTATCTTAGCCCAAATGCTTTCGACTATTTTGCTGGTCATCCTCGGGGGTTGTGTTAGATCATTTGCTGCTGTGACTTTTATTTATATTT
Organism: Sepioteuthis lessoniana; assembly: GCA_963585895.1. NCBI lineage: Eukaryota > Metazoa > Mollusca > Cephalopoda > Myopsida > Loliginidae > Sepioteuthis > Sepioteuthis lessoniana. Next base: position 2,739,847 of record OY757945.1, on the reverse strand, counting down.
ACTTGGAGTGTTTTTTTGTTTGTTTTTTTTTTTTAGATGGGGTTGGCTCATTTTGTTAGGGTGGATGGTTAGTTATTGAATATGATTAAAACGTTAATACCTGTGTTGAATGCTATTTTATTTTTGTTGATTTTTTTTTTTATTTTTATAGTTATTGCTTCGAGGATTTGCAAACGGTTTTTATTGTTATTTTTATATATGATTTTTGTATTGTTAATTAGGATCTTTCTTATGTCTGAGGATTTGATTTTGTCAGCGTCTTTGTTATGCTTTGTCATTATTAGCTGTTTTATGGTGCTTATATCGGAGAGCTTGAGCTAGTATAGGGTACTTTCTTCTCCATCTTGACCAAGACATAAGAAGAATAGCAAGAAGACTCAAACGTCTTCACTTGAAGATTTTGAAAAAGAAACCATCTGTGTAGTATTCACCCAAACATGTTTAGATGACGACTTGCTGATTTTATATATATATATATATATATATATATATATGTGTGTGTGTGTGTATTTTGGCAGCATTTCTTGGTTGATACAAATTTCATTAAATATAATAGACATTTTATGTCTACATATTTTCTTCTGGATCCATTCGAATTCCCGTATTACTTTTATCGTATTCGGGGGGAATTGATTTATGTATTGTCCATAGTTGTATGTATCCCTTGTACTTTCTGCCCGACTTTGGGCCATCATCAGGGGAGGATCTATTACAAAAGTGATGTAACTTTTGTTTTAGCATATTACCACTATGTAAGAGCGTCTTTACCGTTGAAGATGATGGCATTTGCTTTTAAATGGAATTCTATAATTAGTATCAGTAGCTAAAGACATTTAAGTACATTAGCATGGGTTTGAAAATTAATTCTATTAAGTGTCGGTTGCATGTTTCTAATATGTAGTGCGTCGAGAATCTGTAGTTTTTGTTTATTATTTTGATGTTCTAATATTGTTGTGTTGTCAGTGGGAATTTTCCGTAATTGTGTTGTTGGGCATGAATGTTTTTTTAAATGCTCCCCAGATAATGGCCCAAAGTCGGGCAGAAAGTACTAGGGATACATACAACTATGGACAATACATAAATCAATTCCCCCCCGAATACGATAAAAGTAATACGGGAATTCAAACAGATCCAGAAGAAAATATGTAGACATAAAATGTCTATTATGTTTAATGAAATTTGTGTGTATATATATATATATATATATATATATATATATATATATATATATATATATATAATGTATTATTCAGTCCAGTTAAACCAGAGTCGGGAATAATTCCGTTAGGACAAAAAACATTCAACTATGAACATTTAAATTTTCCTGGTAAAGAGCTCAATGTAACTGACATCACAAAGCAATAATTCCTTTAAGAAAAACAAAGAACGGTCACATTATGACTGGTTTTTGTTCTTCTTAAAATGTGTGTGTGTATATATATATATATATATATATATATATATATATATATATATATATGATTTGTAAGTGATTAGTTTGTAGGTAACTTTATTTTTTGAACAGTCTAGAAAATTCTTATAAAAAATCAGAAACTTTCAAAGAAATTGCAACACAACAGATTTTGACAATCCTTTGAGTCTTTAAAGATATATGAGCAAAGAATCTTGGGGCAATGCTACGGTTTGTAGATTTCTCCAAAACCTTTGATTCTATATCAAGTCTACATCAATAATTGTTTCTGATAGATATCACATGCTTTTTGCCTTTTTTTTTTTTTTTTAGCACAAAACGTTTTCTTTTGTTAGATCTATTGACAATTGTAGCATGTAATCTAGGCAGATTAGAAACCAAAACAGTGCCAGTGACAGTGTCAAAGAAATCAGTAACTACCATGAAGTAAGCAAACCATTACTTTTATGTTTTTGGAGAGCATCATTAAAATGGTAACAGTTTCTTGGGGAAGATCATATGCCAGAAGTATTTTCTCTCATCTCTCTGAATGAAAGAGTAAAATGCTTAATATAAAAATAGAGCTGCTAAAAAGCTGGGTATTTTTTTCTTTTGTTTTTTGGTGGGGATTATTGTACTTGAAATAAGTGTAACTGCAGTTTCTTTATTAAAGTTAACAATTTTATTTTTGAAAAATTGTCAATTTATAAATTCAGGTTTCAGAAGACTATGTCCTGTTTAATGACACCATAATTGTGAAGATCATGTCTGACGTCATTGCTTAAAGATCACTTGCTGTGTGAAATTGTGGCTGTAATCAACATTTTCTTTCTTTTTTTTTTTACTGTTACAGTGTGTGTAACTTTCTCTCTGCATATGTGTATCTATCTTTGAGTTTATGTGCATATGTGTGTTTTTCTTTCTCTATATATATATATGTGTGTGTCTTTTTTCTGTGTGTATGTCTTTATGTGTATGTGTGTCTGTCTGTCTTTCTGTGTGTGTAAAGTATATTCTGGCTGCAACTTTTTATTAAAGACTCCCAACCAATGTTTGTATTCCTACTTTGATTTAAATTTTATAGCTTCCTTTCCACCCCCAAGATATATATATATATATATATATATATATATATATATATATATATACACACAGTGTAACCCAGATATAAGAGAGATTTTCTCTGGTCCCAAATTAGAGCCTGTGTTAATGTATATAAAATAGACCAAACTCGGATATAAGAGACTTCTTCTCCGGTCCCGACAACTCACTTATATCCAGGTTACACTGATATATATACTAGACAGACTATGAGTTCATCAAGTTCTCATTGTAACAGAGGGGGAATCGCCTTGGTGTAGTGGTTAACCTGCTAGACTGTGACATCATGCCGAGTTTAAAAGCCAGTTGTGCTATTATGTTCACATTCAGACTACCACTCTTAACAAAGGCATGAACCTCCTTATCCCTCTGGCCCAGTCTGCTGCTGGTGTAGAATACACTGACTGCATCTCTGCACAGGGTTAAGATCCCCACTAACAAGTGTCCTACATATGACTCTAAACAATCTAATAGCATGGCTCCTGCCTTGGAGATTTGGGGAATGTGGAGTACCCCTTTATTGCCATTGCTCCCTAGTCCATTCTGACCCAGAGTGGTAGCACCTGATAGGGTCCTATCTATGGGTCAAATAGAACAAACTATGTATGCAAACAAATGAGTCATGTTAAATTGTGACTGTTATATAGCAATACTTGAAACTATTTAACTGTGTGCAAAAAGGAGCTCAGGCTCATTCAAGAATTTTATTCACAAAATGTGTTTGCAAATCATGTATATCTAATATATGTATGTAAACAGTATATGGCATTAAATAAGCAATGATAATTGATATGCCATTTAATAAAGAAACCAACCAACTAATCAAATCTTTTACTCTTGAGATAAATTTTCCATTCAGGCAACAAGAAGTCATCACCCATCATGCAAAGTGTTTGGTGGGTAAGGAGAGTGTTGCATTTGTACAAACCTTTTCGTAAATAAACTGCGGTTAAAACAGTATGGATCGTTGGCCCTGTAGATGTCAAGACAGCATCGGAACTTTGATTTAAATTAACACATCACTCAATAAGTCCCAGGCCTGACATATGAATGGCACCACTAATAGAAAATCTGACTTTTATTAAGTACTAACCTTCAAATGGCTCATGTCAAAATTTGGGCCCAATCGGATTATTAGTTTACAAATTACAGCTATTTAAGTGAAATTCTGTTGAAAGTTTTCAAAACAATGGAAAAAATCTGAATTTCGTGTGTTGATAAAGCATTGCTTTCTGATGGGGGAAAAATACTGTTCAAGCAAAGCAATGGCTTGATAAGTGTTATTCAGACTCTGCTCAATTTGAAACAAAGCTTAAGAGGTGGTATGCTAACTTTAAATGCAGTCATACAGATGCAAATGATGCTGAATGCTCAGGTTGCCCAAATTTGGCAGTTATCCTGGAAAACAAAAAAAAACTTCACAAACTCGTTTCGGCCAATCATAAATTGAAGTTGAGTGAGATAGCAAAGAAGTTGAAGATATCAGAAGGCAATGTATTCACCGTTTTGCATGAACATTTGTCAATGAGAAAACTGTGTTCAAAGTGGGTGCGACATTTACTCAGAATCGATCAAAAACAACAATGCGTTGACGGTTCAGAGCATTGTTTGCAACTGTTTCAATGCAATGAAGAGGAGTTTTTGCATAAATATGTAACAATGAATGAAACCTGGATCAATCACTTAACTCCAGAGTCAAATCAGCAGTCAGCTGAGTGGACAGCCACAGGTGAAAGCCATCTGAAGTGACCAAAGATGCAAATATCAGCTGGCAATGTTTTGGCCTCCATATTTTAGGATGCACAAGGCATTTTGTTCATCAATTACCATGAAAAAGGAAGAACCATTTATAGCAAATATTATATAGCATTATTGTTGCATTTGAAGGAAGAAATTGCCAAAAAATGGCCACAAATGAAGAAGAAAAAAGTGCTCTTTCACTAAGACAATGCACCATGTCACAAGTCGATCGCAACGGGGGCAAAACTACATGAATTGCACTTCAAATTGCTTCCACACCCACCCTATTCTCCAGATCTGGCCCCCAGTGACTATTGGCTGTTTGCAGACCTCAAAAGAATACTCCAAGGAAAGAGATTTGGCTCTAATGAAGAAATGATATCAGAAATTGAGGCGTATTTTGAGTCCAAAGACAAATCGTTCTACAAAAAAGACATCAAATTGTTAGAGAAGTGTTGGAATCAGCATATTATCCTTGAAGGAGACTATGTTGATGAATGAAGTCGAATTTTGCCTAAAATTTATTGTTTTATTAGTTAGGTCTGGGACTTATTGAATGATGTGTTAAAAGAAATTTAAAGATCCAGTCCCAATTTTTTTTTTTTTTCCATTAGACTTCATAAAAATAAGAATGATATAAACCAGCAAAAATATGCACTCTCCACCAGGTGCGATTATTTAAGGTTTAATGTTATAAAGATATTATCAAATTATATTAAATTTGAAAAACTGATGAAATTAAATAAGAACTCATATAAAAAAATTATTTTTAACTGGTTTCTATATAAAATTATTCATTGGATTTGTTTTAATAGATTTGAGAATAAAACAAATATTAGAAATTGCTAACACCAAATAATTATTAATTAAACCTGGTTTTATTATTGGCCTCTGTGTCAATGCACACAAAACTGAATACATGTGCTATAATCAAACAGGTGACATTTCCACACTATATGGAACCGCTCTGAAACTGGTAGACAAATTCACCTACCTAGGAAGCAGCATCTCATCAACCAAAAAAGACATCGAAACACGGCTAACGAAGGCATGGACAGCTATCGATAGGCTTTCGATCATATGGAAATCAGACCTGACCAATAAAATGAAATGCAGTTTCTTCCAGGCAGCGGTCGTGTTGATACTGCTATATGGATGCACTACTTGGATGCTAACTAAACGGCTAGAGAAGAAGCTAGACGGCAATTACACAAGAATGTTGTGAGCAATATTGAACAAGTCCTGGCAGCAACACCCCACAAGACACCAACTATATGGCCACCTGCCTCCCATCACAAAACTATCCAAGCTAGACGAACCAGACATGCAGGACACTGCTGGAGAAGCAAGGACAAGCTCATAAGTGATGTACTCCTATGGACCCCCACATATGGCCAAGCAAAAGCAGGATGGCCAGCTCAAACATACATACAGCAGCTATGTGAGGATATGGGATGTAGCCCAGAAGACCTGCCAGAGGCGATGAACGCTAGGGAGAAGTGGCGAGAGAGGGTCAGGGATATCCGTGCTAGTGGCATGACATGATGATATATGATATAAACACTTATTTCTAAGTGAAATATAATATACATTGCAGGATTTTAAACGCATTAATACCATGGGCTAACCCCATGTTGGTTTTCCAGGGTCCACTTGGTATTTATGCTGGTTGGGTGTTATAGGGCTAACCACCTGATCCCAGGGGGTCATCCCCACCTGGGAATATCTGCTTATCCTGGCTGAGTTCATTGCTTGATACCAGAGATGCCCCCACCCAAATGAGGAATGCCAATGGGTTCAAGCATTTTTTTGTGATGACTAAGCATGAGTCTTGATACATGCTTGGCCCTCAATATGAAATGACCTTGTGTCAAATCCAGTCTTGTGGGAGATTGTGTAAATATCACACACATTAGTAAGATGGACAGTTTTGAGGCAACTCTATTATTTAATAATCATGAAAAATATAATGTAAAATAACTAGGGGAATTGTAACTTCGGTGGTAACGTTTCCACAATAGACACATAATCTTCATTGTAATTGTTTGTATGAGAGAGAGAGAGTTAAATTACATAATACAATTTGTCCAAATCAATATTTTTTTTTCTAGAAACCCAATTTGAAAGAAACTTGAAGATAAAATTATTTGTGGGTCAGTCGCAGGTGATTCTTTCCCAAGAGAATAAAATAAAAAATATTAAAAAAAGATATGATTCAACAGATTTTTTTCATAACTGATATTAATTGCATGTTTGTGGGTGAGGATGGGGAGGGGAATAGGTAGGGTCAGGGAAATAAAGAGGGTGGGTGAGGAAATGTGAAATCATTACTAGACAATAAAATTGTAAGCAAGCAGTCAGTAACATGTGTGTTCCAGGTAAATAAAGAAACAGATGGGACAGCTGCTCACCTGGAGATTGTAATAGAGAAGTGTAATGTCCACATTGGGGGGGAGGGGCTTCACGACCCACTGTCTACCACCTTCAAATTTAGAATAAAATCAAGAAAGAAAGACACTTTATATTTGACAGAAGTTTGTTTTTGTTGGAGGGACTAACAACAAAGTAATTCACTAATATAAATCTATTTTGACAGTTATTGGACTGACAAGATATTTCCTCTGTGTGTGTGTGTGTGTGTGTGTGTGTATGTGTGTGTGTGTATGTGTGTGTGTGTGTATGTGTGTGTGTGTGTGTGTGTGTGTGTGTGTATGTGTGTGTGTGTGTGTGTGTGTGTGTGTGTGTGTGTATGTGTGTGTGTGTGTGTGTGTGTGGACACAGAATACCATTAACAGAAACAGATTTTCTCTCTTTTTTTTTAAATTTCATTTAACTAATAAAAGATTTGATTTGATACAACATTTCAATGTCCTAATGAATGTTTTTGGCCCAGTCGAGTTGGCTAGGAGGCTGTAGAATACACCAACTGCATCTCTGCAGAGGGTCAAGACTCCCCCTCAACAAATGTCCTGGATATGACACTAAACAATCTGATGGTGAGGCTCCAGTAATGCTGCAGCTTTGGGAAGTACGGAGTACCCTTTTTATTGCCATCACTCCCAAGTCCACTCCAGCCTTAAGTAGTAGCACCTGATAGGGTCCTATGTATGGGTCAAATAGAACTAAACTCTGTACTTATACTAAACTGAATTGCTTGTATTAGAACTGCTTTGACATTTAACTGTGTGTAAACAAATGACTGATGTTTAATTGAATTGTTTGTGATACATAGCAATACTTGGAACCATTTAATTTTGTTGACTAAATTGAATAGTTTGAAACAGAACTGTTTTTGACATTTAAACTGTGTACTTATACTAAACTTAATTGTTTGAAATAGAACTGTTTATACGTATAAAAATTGATTTGGCATTAGATAACCTACAAAGGTTGACATGCCATAAAACCAAACCAAACTGACAAAGGTTTAATGTAAAAAAAACAAATGAAACATTTAACATCGGCTAATAATTCTAGCTATAAATAAAATCATTCTTTGAAGACTTTGTTTTTTGGGTTTTTTTTATATTTGTACATTTTCATAGCATCAGATTTTCTTTCATTTTCCCCTGATATATATGAAGGTTGGCTGAAAAACTTTCATAGATGGATCAAGATAATCTCATGGAAGGTGACCAAATAAGGTTTAGTGTTGTATACTCAGCTGTGTCTTTATTAACAATGAGGAACATAATTAAAGAGAATAAATGAACTAAACACTTTTTGTGATAAAAATATATCTCTCATTTTATTCTCAAAAAGGGCCCACAGTTGTTAGTTTGAGAGATAGATGGAGAGACATATACTCAGAGAGGAGACTCCTTCTTGTCCCATACTTTCTTCCGGGAGCCAGGGGGTGCCAATGCTTGCACCCCCTTGCACCATATCATCAGAGACGACCTAACGCCTCTGATCGGCTGCCTGTCCCTCACTCGACTCCCAATTCTCTGCCCTCTGTCTAAATCTACCCATGTGGTTCTCATCACGTGGTCTCCTTCCAGTTACACACCTGTTGGACCTGATTGCCCTGACGCGCTGCCCTGTTTACAAATCACAACGTGACAGCTTGTCAAAGCACACGGGGTCACTAGGAATGAACCGAAAATCCATGTAATATGTTATATAACATTAGGAAAGTTGACTGAAAAGTTCATAGTCTAACCAAGGTATTTTCATGGAATTACCATTATAGTACATGGACACAGCAACCTGTGTTTAAATCCTGGACAAAATTGTTTGTATTTTCTTATGGTACTAACACTCTTTGGGAAGGTATGAATCGAAGTAGTAGGACAGACTGAACTCTTTAATGTTGGTATGGTAACCAGTCTATTGGTCATCTGGTCATCAACAGTAGATCATCATCATATGAACATGTCAGTTACCCCTACCCACCGCTGCCCCATCATCATAGTGTTTAAAAAAATTTAATAGAATTTTGTAATCTAATAACTTGATAGGCGGTTTAAACGAAAAACTGGAGGTGTCCTCATGGTGTAATGGTTAAAGTGATGGACTGCTGAATCGTAGTAAGCGAGTTTGTACTCCAGTCGCGCTATTACGTTCACTTTCAGCCAAATACCCTTGGGAAAGGTATGAACCTCCTTATCCTCCCAGCTATGGGTTAAATAGTACCACTACTCTTCTTCTAGGAGAATGGCTTTGGCATTAAATAACCTACAAAGGTTGATATGCCATTAAACAAAGAAACCAAACTTAACTGAAAAATCGACTTTTTTCAGTTTCATCTTCATGCCGTGAAACCGCATTGAAATTTTTTATGAAACCGAAACCCGAGGTGGTTGCCCAGCTTGTAAACGAAATGAGAGTGCTGATCCAGGAGATGAAAATAGTCATAGAAGCAGTTACTGAAAACTCTCCAAAGACTCAAATGTTAAAGTTGCAACAAGCCAAGAGAGACATGTAAAGGCAAAGAGGAAGAGCTCAGGGGCCCTTACTTCTGAGGTGACTTCTATTGCTGGGCCACTTCAGACCCCACTCAAAATTGAAACTACAGGGACCCCCCCCCACATACCGATTAGCAGGAACATGGTACAAAACAGGAAAAAAATAGATCCAGAATGAGAATAGGAAAGGACAGATTTGAGCCTATGGAAACAAAGGAAATGGAGGCTTCCTTTTGCCAAGTTGATTTGGTTGGTTTGGTTTCTTTGTTTAATGGCATATCAACTCTTTTTAGGTTATTTAATGCCAAATCCATTCTCCTAGAAGAACAGTAGTGGTACTATTTAACCCATAGCTGGGAGGATAAGGGGGTTCATACCTTTCCCAAGGGTATTTGCCTGAAAGTGAACGTAATAGCGCGACTGGAGTACAAACTCGTGTACTACGATTCCGTAGTCCATCGCTTTAACCATTACACCACGAGGACACCCCCCACCAGGATTATTGTAAAAAGATATAGCTAGTTTTTCCTCCATACACAAGTGGCAATATTTATCACCAATCTTATATTTATAGCATTATTTTTTTTATTATTTCCTGTTTTAATACAGGATCTATACCTTGCTTCTTTTTAATTTCCTTCCTGTAGTTAAATAAAATAGTTCTATGTCTATATACAGCTACTGATAGGCTCTCGATCATATGGAAATCAGACCTGACCGATAAAATGAAACGCAGTTTCTTCCAGGCAGCGGTTGTATCGATACTACTATATGGATGCACTACTTGGACGCTAACTAAACAGCTGAAGAAGAAACTAGACGGCAATTACACAAGAATGTTGAGAGCAATATTGAACAAGTCCTGGCGTCAACACCCCACAAGACACCAACTATATGGCCACTTGCCTCCCATCACGAAAACTATCAAAGTTAGATGAACCAGACATGCAGGACACTGCTGGAGAAGCAAGGATGAACTCATCAGTGATGTACTCCTATGGATCCCCGCATATGGCCAAGCAAAAGCAGGACGACCAGCTCGAACATACATACAGCAGCTATGTTAGGATATGGGATGTAACCCTTGAAGACCTGCCAAAAGGGATGAATGATAGGGAGAAGTGGTGAGAGAGAGTCAGGAATATCCGTGCTGGTAGCATGACATGATGATGATGATGTCTATATATATTTTGTGTGCAAATCTACTTCTATGATTGTAATATCTTTTTTTGAAAGACAAATTTTTTCCTCGGATATCAGTTTGTGTAATATTTTCTTTATTTACAAATAGTATCATCTGTGTTTTTTCACATTGTCAGAAGTATAGAATAGGTACAAATATAATATATATTGTTCTAGTTCGCTGAGACATTCTTTAAATATTTAGCCAACTTTTTTTTTTTATCTAAATCATTTTAGCACACCCATTGATGCACACACACACACACATACGTATATATATATATATATATATATATATATATATATATATATATATAGTTGTTGTCATCCACAGACAGACTGTTTCATTCTATCAGAATTCTTCAGTGTGGCTAGACACACAGGACGCTTGGAGCCGGGATCGAAACCCGTCCAACTTTACGTTAGACTGTGATTCAGACCACTCGTCCACCATATAATGAAGGATTGTACAAGCAATGGGCACAAGAATGAAAGGTAGGTAGAAAATGATAAAAAGAAAAAAGACAATGATTCAAATTGAAAAAAAAATACGAACAAGAAAATCAAAGAAGAAAAAATAGAAAAAAAAAAGACTAGGAAAAATGTTTTAAAAGAAATGATGAAAATAAAATGAAATGAAAAAGAAAATTTGAGGTAATCAGCCACGTCAAATGGTGACAAAAGTGAAAGCATTTTTTGGGCCCTTCCTTCCAACTCTTCATCAAAGAATGAACTCTCCGCCTGTCCTTCATAACAGACAAAATGGGATTGGTGATAAGCTGTTTGTGTTGATAGGCAACCAGCTGTAATTGTTTGGAGGGAAATGCTCCTAAAATATATATCCCCTTTGTATCGGATCCATTTTAAAACATCGCTCCTTAGCTAGAAACTATTTTATTGAGTTTAGATCTTCTGTTCTTTATAAATAACACTTCTAATACTTGAATTTATTTTTTCCAATTAATGATACATAATATTTTTGTATTATCAACTAGAATTTTTTTCAAATATTTGCAGAGGTGTTGCGGTCCTCTACATTTTCAAACCATCACCAAATTTCTATGCGTTCACACATTATATCACCCACACATGATGAATTCAAAAATTTCCCAAGTACAGAATTAATCCAGCACTTCTCAACACAAGAGTGCCCTCATCCTTGGCAATGGCAGAAGATGGTGAAAGTACCCATATTTGGACTCCTCTAGCAGATTTCGGACAGTTTTTAAACTGTTTACATCAACAGCTGCAACATTTCATTTGCCAATAACAAAAAAAATAAATAAATGAATAATAAATAAAAAGCTAAACATGAATTCCTTGTCTGTTATTTTCAATAAAGTATGCCTGCAAGAGAATCTGCTACCTAAACACACACACACACATATATATATATATATATATATATTATTTGAAAATTTATTTCTATAACTCTGATGGCATGAAAAAAAATAGATGATGCAATTCGTAAATAAGAAAAATATTTCACAAAGTGATATCTGGGGGTGGGGGATTAATAAAAAAGAAAAGACTAAAAACATCTGTACTGCTTGAAAATAATCAACCAGTATTACAATGTCTAGCTGAGTTACCTAAGTGAAGTGCTTAATACACTAAATGTGGTTTGGTTGGGTTTTATGGCATATCAACCTTTGTAGATTATTTAATGCCAAATCCATTTTTATATAAATAATCACTTCTCTTTCAAACAAGTCAGTTTAGCATGAGTACACAGTTTAATTGTCAAAAACATTTCTATTTCAAACTATTCAGTTTATTCAAGCAGTTATATATAACAATTCAGTTTAGTGTAAGTACAGTTTCAATGTCAAAAACAGTTCAATTTCAAATAATTCAGTTTAGCATAAGCACACAGTTTAAATGTAAGTACGGTTTAATTGTCAAAAACATTTCTATTTTAAGCTATTTAGTTTAGTCAAACAATTCAGTTTAGCATAAGTATACCATTAGTTCTATTTAACCCATAGATAGGGCCCTATTAGGTGCTACCACTCCGGGCCAGAGTGGACCTGGGAGCAATGGCAATGAAAGGGTGCTCCGCATTCCCCAAAGCCCCAGCATTATTGGGACCTCACCATCAGACTGTTTAGTGTCATATCTAGGACACTCATTTGGGGGGTCTTACCCTCTGCAGAGGTGGAGTCAATGTATTCTACAGCCCCAGCCGACTGGGCAATACACAGTTAAATGTTAAACAGTTTCATTTCAGATAATTCAGATCAGCACAAGTACACAGTTTAGATGTCAAAACAGTTCTATTTCGAGCAGATCAGTTTAGCATTAGTACGCAGTTTTAATGTCAAAACAGTTCTATTTTAAACAATTCAGTTTAGCATAAATACACAGTTTAAATGTATAAAAACAGTAAATGCTAACCACTGTTTAGTTCTATTTAACCCATAGGTAGGACCCTTATCAGGTCAAGAGTGGACCCTTAGTTTAAACAATTCAGTTTAGCATAAATACACAGTTTAAATGTATAAAAACAGTAAATGCTAACCACTGTTTAGTTCTATTTAACCCATAGGTAGGACCCTTATCTGGGCAAGAGTGGACCTGGGAGCGATGGCAATGAAGGGGTACTCCGCATTCCCCAAAGCTCCAGCATTGCTGGAACCTCACCATCAGACTCTTTAGTGTCATATCCAGGAGATGGGGGGGGGATCTTACCCCTCTGCAGAGGTGCAGTCGGTGTATTCTACAGCCCCAGCTGACTGGTCAAAATACACTAAGTAAAGAAAAACTAGAATATCTAAACAGCCAGAAGCTACCTACGTAAGTTTTACCTAATTGATCATCAGGATAGTTCTGACAGCTATTTTTTTTATATATATATTCTACAGAGGTGCCTGTGGTGTCATGGTTACCATTGTAGGAAATGGACATGGTGACTGGAGTTCAAATCCTGGATGATGTTGTCTGAATTTCTTATAGCACTAATACCCTCGAGAAAGGCATGAATCCAACTATTCCTCCATCTATGAATTAATAGTAGTGCAGGCTGGACTCTTTAAGCTTGGTATGGCAACCAGTCTAGGAGAAGGAAAACTAATACCATTGGGAAAGGCATGAATCCAACTATTCTTCCTCTAGCTATGGGTAAATAGTAGGGCAGGCTGGACTCTTTAACTTTAGTATGGCAACCAGTCTAGGTGAAGGAAAACTCTGAATTGAAACCTGTTAGACTCGGCTTAAAAATTGACCATGTTTCACATTCCGGCCATGCAGAACTGTTGGGTGTGTATGTGTATGTGTATGTATATATATATATATATATATATATGGCCTAGTGGGAAGAGTGTTCACCAATGATCTGGGAGACCTGGGTTCAATCCCAGATTGTGTCATGCCAAAGACTTTAAAAATGGTACTTGATACCTCCTTGCTTAACACTCAGCAATACAAGGTACATATCAAGGGTAAAGTGGAGCAATCCAGGGAAAGGAGTAGCGCCCTCCCCTACACTTTGGTGTAGTAGCTATTGAAAAGGGAGCCTTCAGGTCACCAACTTTACTTTTACTTATATATATATAATCTCAAAAGAAAAAAAAACATTTCAAGAAATGTTTATATCAAAAGACTAAATCTGCAAATTTATAGACTTAAATTAGAAATAAACTTTCATTAATAATCTTCAGTTGACAATTGTCTTTAATGTCTGTCGCATAGAAAAAGGTTTATTGGCTTCCAACATGTTACCACCTTTGGAAAGAAGTAAAATAAATTGCTTGTCAGGTTTGAATTTCAGTTTTAAATATGAATCAACATTTGTCTTATTACTTTAACGAATGATTAAGAAATTTCTCATTGTCTTTAATCCTATCTCCAATGTTCTGATTCTGAATGTGGTTTTATGGCACAGTGACTCTTCTATAATGGTCATGTAGTGCCAAACAAGGATTTTCAAGTAGATTTTCATTGTCTTTAATCCCATCTGCAATGTTCTGATTCTGAATGTTTTTTTATGGCACAGTGACTCTCCTATAATGGTCATGTATTTTCATTCTCACTAATGCTCTTGGGAAAGACTTGAATCTATATCTTCTCCCCAGCCCCTCTATCTTTAGACAAATAGTATTTTAGACTAAGCTCTTTAGCCTCGATACAGCAACCAATTTTGGAGAAGGAAAACTATCTGTATTCTTTTTAAAAATTAATCTTTTTGTTGCATCCTGCCTATGATAGAGCAGTTGTTGGAATACTTTGTAGTAGACTTTAATTCCATCTCCATGGTTCTAATTCTATGAAGGGTTTTATGGCACATTGACTCTTCTACAATGGTCATTTGATACTACTTTTAATATAAATGAATAATCATAGTTCTTAATTATATATTCAGGTCTATTTTCATATTTTTAAACCCTTTCTCTCAGAGCAATGGAATGGTTACTTGGCAGTGCCCATCTCCTTTCCAAGTAACATGGGACTAACAACAAAGAATGATCCCTGTCTCACTTTCCTTGCAACGATGACATGTCACTAAGGAGATTGAATTTAGATGTTTTTCTTTTGCTAGATTAATTTACCTATCAGTATGCCCCATTATTTATCCATGTTTTTGGGCTCTGGATAATGAAATTTAAAAATTAAACTTTTTATTTATTTTTTTTGTAAAAACAAATTTACCCATTTTTATTTACATAAGGTAAATAAAATACTAATCAAAATTTGCCTGAAAATAAACAAAAAAATATTTAATAAGTTCTAGAAAATTCTCTTGGTTACTCAGCACTGAATCTACCCAGAATGTTCTCGAAATTTTGAAACTTTCGTTACCTCGGTCCCAAAAGCCAAGTTTGAAGAGAAAAAAATAGGGCTTTTTTGTTTATTTCAAGTATAAAGCAGTTAGGAAATAATAGTTTCTGCCTAGGAACAAGATTTCCCAGTCGGCTTGGGCTGTAGAATACACCGACTGCATCTCTGCAGAAGGGTAAGATCCCTCCTATAAGTGTGCTGGATATGACACTAAACAGTCTGATGGAGAGGTTCCAGTGATGCTGGGGCTTTGGGGAATATGGAGCACCCCTTCATTGCCATTGCTCCCATGTCCACTCTGGCCCGGTGTGGTAGCACCTGATAGGGCCCTATGGTTAAATCTATGGGTTAAATAGAACTAACGGCATGCTTATGCTAAACTGAATTGTTTGAAATAGAATTGTTTTTGACAATTAAACTGTACTTACATTTAAACTGTGTGCTTATTCTGAACTGAATTATTTTAAATGGAGATGTTTTTTGACATTGAAACTGTACTTACACTAAACTGATTTGTTTAATATAGAACTGTTTTGACATTTAACTGTGTGTAAACAAAATCTGTACTCATACTAAAATGAATTAGCTGCATTAGAACTGCTTGACTAAACTGAATAGCTTGAAATAGAAATGTTTTTCACAATTAAACTCTACTTACATTTAAACTGCCTACTTATCCTAAACTGAATTGTTTGAAATAGAACTGACTATTTGCATAAAAATGGATTTGGCAAGAGTTGACATACCATAAAACCAACCAACCAATCATCATCTCTTTTGAAATAGTTTAGTTGGGCATGTATGCAGCAATAAAACAAAAGGTACTGCTCACAAAACGGTTGAAGAAAAAAACTGTACTACATTCTGTTCTTAATTTTTAAATTTCCTGAATTTTTGTTATATTTCTTTTTACTTTACGCATATAAATATCTATGCTTACTCCAATGCATTTATTTCTATATATGTGTATGCATCAGATTGTGGGTATGAGGAAGGGTGTGTGTGGGTATGCACCCAATTGTGAACGTGTGTGTGTGTGTGTGTGTGTGTGTGTGTGTGTGTGTGTGTGTATGTATGTGTGAAAGCATGTTTGTCTATATATGTGTATGCATCTGATTGTATGGGGAGGGACATGCACGTGATTGGATGTGTGTGTGTGGGGGCATGCACTCAATTGTATATGTGGGGGTGGCATGCACCTGACTGTATGTGAAAGCATCTATCCGATATGTATGTATGCTTTTGATTATCTAAATGTGTGTGTTTGTATGTCATTGAGTACATGTGTCTGTGTGTGTGTATATATATGTGTCTGTGTGTGTGTATACATATATATCTGATTGTGTGAATATGTGTGTATGTATCAAGCTTTTGTTTTACAGTATGTGTCATTGCCTACTCCCCACCCCCACCCCTCATGAGCCAGTTGCTAAGAAACTGGCAGAAGATAGAACAATAGAATTATTCAACCTCAAACGTCACAGATTCACATGCACACTCAAATGAAGCAATTGTCCTACATCTACTAAGTTGATTAAAAACCTTCTACCAACGACAACGACAATTCTGTTGCTGTTTTGACCTCGGACCTAAAAACATAAATCTGGCTAGACATTCTAAATGGCCTAATATGTTAAGGATACAAAAAAAGGTATTTTAATTTTTGATTAAAAAAAAAAAAAAAAAAAAATCATAATTTCAATGAAAAATATAGCTAAACATTGATTTTAAAAGAAAAAGTCAAATTTCTGTTTTTGCCAAGTCAGTTAGCGTTGTAGAATACACCGACTGCGTCTCTTCAGAAGGTTAAGAACATCCCCTCCCAACGAGTGTCCGGGATATAACATTAAACAATCTGATGGTGAGGCTCCAGTAATGGTGGAGCTTTGGGGAATGTAAAGTACCCTTTCATTGCCATTGCTTCCAGGTCCACTAATAGGGTCATGTCAATGGATCAAACAGAACTGTTTGATCATTTAACTGTGTGTAAACAGATGACTGATGTTTAATTGAATTGTTAGTGAGACATAGCAATACTTGGAACCATTTAACTTTGTTGACTTATGCTAAATTGAATTGTTTGAAATAGAACTGTTTGATCTTTTAACTGTATGTAAACAAATGACTGATGTTTAATTGAATTGTTAGTGATACATAGCAATATTTGGAATCATTTAACTTTGTTGACTTATGCTAAACTGAATTGTTTGAAATAGAACTGTTTGATCCTTTAACTGTATGTATCTACAAAATGTGTTTACGAAGCATATATCTAATGTATATGTGAAAACAGGATTTGGCATTAAATAACCAACAATGGTTGATATGCCACAAAACCATACCAAATTTTTATTTGGAGGTTTTATTAGAAAATGTTGCAATTAACCAAAATCTATGTGCATGCAGGGTGTATTTTCAGCTACCAAATTCTACAAGGCTCAAAAGATGCTAAATGAAACCATTGAAATGAACAAAAAAAAGAATAACATTTTTCTGGTGGGGATATTGCAAGAATTTTCTAAAAGAACCAAATTTTAGTGTTCATGTCTTTTGGTGGATTAGATTAAGAAATTAATTTATTTGTGAAAGATTGACAAATGTGATTGCAGGTGTGAGAATCCATTTTCTTTGTGTGTATCAGCACACATATATTTCAGTGCTTATGTATATCAGTGTGTGTGTGTGTGTATATAATATATATATATATATATATAAGTCTGTGTGTTGGTACATGTGGGTATATCATCATCATCTCATGCTTCTTGCATGGATTTCCCTAACTCTCTCTTGCCATCCGTCTCTATCATCCATTGCTTACAGCAGGTCTTCCAGGCTACATCCTGTGTCTGTACAGAGCTGTTGTAGATAAGAGTTTCTTGCTGGTTGTCCTACACTTGTGCCATGTATAGAGTGAAGGGGCCCATAGAAAAACGTTGCCTATGAGTTCATCTTTGCTCCTTCCAGCAGTGTCCTGCTGTCTTGTTCATCTAATTTAGATTGTCTTCAAGATGGGTGATATATATACACACACAAAATTACATTTTATACATATTTAAGTATAGGGTGATATGTGGAAAAAATATATAAATAACATAGGTTAAGATGTTAATGATATTGAATAATCACAAAAAGTTTATTTAAAAAATTACTTTTATGTTTTATACATACTCAAAGTTCATATAAGGTTGGTTAGGTTTTATGGAATATCAACCTTTGTAGGTTATTTAACACCAAATCCATTTTTATGTAAATAATCTGTTCTATTTAAAACAATTCAGTTTAGCATAAGTACACAGTTTAATTGTCAAAAACATTTCCATTTCAAACTATTCAAGCAGTTATATGTAATAATTCAGTTAAGTGTAAATACAGTTTTAATGTCGAAAAACAGTTCTATTTCAAATAATTCAGTTAAGCATAAGCACGCAGTTTAAATGTAAGTACGGTTTAATTGTCAAAAACATTTCTATTTCAAGCCATTCAGTTTACTCAAACAATTCAATTTAGCATAAGTATGCTGTTAGTTCTATTTAACCTATAGATAGGGCCCTATCAGGTGCTACCACTCCGGGCCAGAGTGGACCTGGGAGCAATGGCAATGAAGGGGTACTCCGCATTCCCCAAAGCTTCAGCACTGCTGGAACCTCACCATCAGACTGTTTAGTGTCATATCCAGGACACTCGTTGGGGGGGGGGTCTTACTCCTCTGCAGAGAAGCAGTCAGTGTATTCTATAGCCCCAGCTGACTGGGCAAAAAGTTCATATAAGTTTTATGTACAAGAATTGTATATGTGTGTATGTGTGTGTATATATATATATATATATATATATATATATATATATATAATATCATAAGAGTGTTGGTCGTCACTAAATCACTTTGTGGTTATGTGTCGAACCAAGTGCAATATAATATGAAGAGTGCTCAATATCGAGGATAGAGCTATCATATAATAATGATAATAAATGAATATATATTAGATATCTACATATTTATTTATTATCTTTATTATATATATATATATATATGTGTATGTAAAAAATTTTTTTCTTTTTTGTTGATCATTTTCTCTGTGTATGTGCATATATTTGGGTGTTCATGCACACATTTGGAGTGCGCGTGTGTGTGTGTGTGTATGTATATATATATATATATATATATATATATATGTATGGGTACATGTGTGTATATGAGTTATTATATGTGTGTGTATGCTTCTGTATATATGTATTTATATGCATATATGTAAGTATGAATAATGTGTGTGTATATATATATATATATATATATATATATATATACATACACACTACATTTTATACATATGGAAACATACATATATATATAAATATTGGCTGGTGTGTGTGTGTGTGTATGTATATATATATATATATTCACATACGTTATAAAGCAAATGATAATGAATAATCATAAAAAATTGACTTTTATATATCAGCTATACACAGACTTCATATAGAACACACACACATATAACAGTGTTGGTTATCTCTATCTCACTTGGTGGGTTTGTAGCAGACCAAAGGCAGTATAATTTGGAGAGTGCTCAATACCTTTAATAGAGCTATTATATAAAAAAAACAATTATTCGCTCAAAACCTTGTCTGTTGCGACTTTCACTACACATTGCAACTCCTATATTCAGGAGACAACCTCAAATTTACCGCATGGGACATCTATCATCACACACACACACACATACTAACAATCACTCATACGACCACACACAATAATTCGCAAATATAATCTCCACACACACACACAAAATGAGTTATACACAACAATAATATTTTCTTACTGTATTTTTCGATTTTTTTTTTTTTTTTTTTTAATTTTTCCAATCTCTTTCTTTCTCTGCCTGATGATTATCATTTATAAGATGGCATGAAACCACTGGTTGCAGATAAGCATCCATCCTATTAAATATATATAAAACTAATTTTTATTCATTTATTTATTATATATATATATATGTCATCATCATCATCATCATGTCACACCCTCTCTCACCACCCCTCCCTATCGTCCATTGCTTCCAGCAGGTCTTCAGGGCTACATCTCGTATCGGCACAGAGCTCTTGTATGTAGGTTTGAGCTGGTCATCTTGCCTTTGCTCGTCCATGTGAAGGGGTCCACAGGAGTACATCCCTTATGAGCTCGTCCCTACTTCTCCAGCAGTGTCCCGCATGTCTGGTTCATCTAATTTTGATAGTTTTTGTGATGGATGGTATGTGGCCATACAGCTGCTGCTCTGTGGGGTGCTACCTCCAGGACTTGTTCAGTATTGCTCGTAGCATTCTTGTGTAGTTGCCGTCAAGCTTTTTCTCCATTCTTTTAGTCAGCGTCTATGTAGTGCATCCATATAGCAGTATAAACACAACCGCTGCTTGGAAGAAAATGCATTTTATTTTATCAGTTAGGTCTGACTTCCATATGACCAATAGCCTATCGATAGCTGTCCATGCCTTTGCTAGTCATGTGTTGATGTCAGTCTCAGTTGATGAGACACTGCTTCCTAGGTTGGCGAATTTGTCTACTAGTTTCAGAGAGCTACCATTTACTACCCATACACACATTCAGTTCCTTTTGTAATTGCAGTCCATAATGTTGATGGTATTATTTTTCAAGGAGTGAAGAATTCTAATTATAACTTCATGGTTATTTTGATTATCTGAAGAATTTATATAATTTAAGAATCTTCAGCATACACATAGCCCTCCACAAAATTTTTCATCAGGTGCAAATTGCTTTATTAACAAAATATTTTAAGTGTATTGCTCTTTCAAAAATCTCTATTCTGTGTCATTTTTTACTATGTTATGGTTATGTATATATTCACTGTCTACTATTCTGAAAACTTTTACCAACAGACTGCTCGTGATGAACGTGCTCGTTCAAAATAGTCGTTGATGAAGGTTTAATGTTTTCATATTTAAAAACCAAAACAATGTCGGCAAATAAGTTGACCTTAGTCGAGGGCGACTAGAAGGCTCCCTTTTCGATAGCTACTACACTGAGGTGTAGGGGAGGGCACTACTCCTTTCCCTGGATTGCTCCACTTTATCCTTGATACGTACCTTATATTGCTGCGTGCTAAGCAAGGAGGTATCAAGTACCATTTTTAAAGTCTTTGGCATGACACAATCTGGGATTGAACCCAGGTCTCTCAGACCATTGGGGAACACTCTTCCCACTAGGCCATATATATATATATATATATATATATTTATATACACACCCAACAGTTCTGCATGGCCGGAATGTGAAACATGGTCAATTTTTAAGCCGAGTCTAACAGGTTTCAATTCAGAGTTTTCCTTCTCCTAGACTGGTTGCCATACTAAAGTTAAAGAGTCCAGCCTGCCCTACTATTTACCCATAGCTAGAGGAAGAATAGTTGGATTCATGCCTTTCCCAATGGTATTAGATTTCCTTCTCCTAGACTGGTTGCCATACCAAGCTTAAAGAGTCCAGCCTGCACTACTATTAATTCATAGATGGAGGAATAGTTGGATTCATACCTTTCGCAAGGGTATTAGTGCTATGAGAAATTCAGGCAACCTCATCCAGGATTTGAACTCCAGTCACCATGTCCATTTCCTACAATGGTAACCATGACACCACAGGCACCTCTGTAGAATATATATATATATATATATAAAAAATAGCTGTCAGAACTATCCTGATGATCTATTAGATAAAACTTACGTAGGTAGCTTCTGGCTGTTTAGATATTCTAGTTTTTCTTTACTTAGTGTATTTTGACCAGTCAGCTGGGGCTGTAGAATACACCGACTGCAAGTACCATTTTTAAAGTCTTTGGTATGACACAACCTGGGATTGAACCCAGGTCTTCTGGATCATTGGCAAACACTCTACCCACTAGGCCAATGAGCCGGTTTTGACAAACAATTTGAACTATAAATGAAATCATCCCCAAAAGACCTTATGTTTTTTGCATATTTGTACATTTTTATGCTGTCAGATTTATTTTCAGTTTTCTCCATAGAAATATACATCTATACCTATAGTCGACTCATAATTATACACGTATGTACTCGCACATCAAACCTAATGTACTGACACACCTTCATCTAACCCTGTGTACTAATACACTCAAGGTCCATAGTGCCATACCCACCCCATGGGTAGCATTTACCCTCATCGTTCAAAAGGCATAGGGTCTTATTCATTGCCTGATGCCTAAAGTTCGCCTAAAGGAGAATACTGACAGAACTAAGCTACTTTGGCCATCTTTACAAGAGAGGGTCTCCACTTTAAAAATAACATTTGTTGAAATCTGACTATATTTTCAAAGTAAAGTAAATATTCACTCACATTTTCTTGCTTGGATGTTATATTATTGTTGTACACAAACAATATAATGTCGAGTTTAATCCTTCTCTTCCCTTATTTATCCTACACCCCACCAGCATAAGAATCTGGCACAAGGCCATTTAAGGTGCCCATACGCGTCAGGTAGTTCCAAAAATGCCTCCGACCCCGTCAGCATTCCCCTTTGTGGGGCGCCTCAGGCACCGGGCGATAAACCCAACCTCTCCGAAGAGGGTTAAAGCCTGGGGGGATGGCCCGCTGAGGCCAGAGGATATCTCCAGTGCCGAGGCACAGCCGACAGAACCGTCCAGAGGTAGAACGGCCTACCAAATGAGACCCAACAACTGGAGAGGAAAGATCATACACAACCTCTAAAGAGTCCACGTAAACCTCTTCCCTTGTTGGCCTAGTCATTGTAAAAATCCTTTTTACACTCTGAGACGTCTGGGTGTTGTATTGTCATCTACATACATGCAGAATGAATCACAACGACACAATGATAAAGGATAAGCGAAGACTTCTTTATAAATATATTTACCTCTCACTTTATTCTAAGGGTTCGAAAAGGTTATTCAAGTTTTGCGTGTGAGAGGGAGCTGGAGACCGAACATAACTGCAATATTTTGACCCCCACTCTTATGGCCGTCTGCATTGAGTCTTTCTCGTTCTCCAGGGCTGCTCAACCAGAGGCCCAGAGGCCCACTCTGCTGGGTGATGACTTTCTCTACTACATCTTTTCAGCAACTTCTCTGGACCCCAACCAAGGGCCCCCTCCACCGGGCTTTCTCTACCACATCTTGTCTTCTAACTCATCTGATCTCCAACTGATCTGACTTTTTGTCTTGACCGAGTTATATAATAGTTCAACACCTACTCAATCGCCTACTCGATCTTTGGAATGGCATGTTTGATCGTCATCAGGCGGAAATAACTGTCATGCAGTTCACAGGTCACTCTCTTCCGGTGCATCAGTCTATGAGTGTACCATGGGAATTTTAGCTTGTCCCATATTGTTAGCCAATTTCCACCCATGCGATTTCCTCTCATAACTGCCATTGGAATGTGTCACTTCCTTCCGGTGCATCACTTTGAATGGCATTTTTGGCTGGGTCGAAGGTCAAAATACAACATGGGGATGATTGGTCTTTGGTGTCTGAGACCAGAAATCAAGGAAGATTGTATGGATCTATTCAAAACAGTCATTGTAAACATGGTTAGCCAGTTCAGTTTCTGGTGTAATTCAAGTAAAAATGCCGCATACCAAAAGAGAAAACGAGCGTTACCCTGAAGATTTAAAAAAACAAAACAAAAAGAAGTGATCATTCTATCAACAGTTAAGATGCATAAAGATGTCTTGAGTCATCAGTTCAATATTGATTTGATGTGGTTTCCTTTGTTTTATGGCTTATCACCCTTCATGGGTTATTTAATGCCAAAACTATACTTGTGGAAGAACAGCAGTGATACTATTTAACTTATACCAGGAGGGATAAGACAGTTCATACTTTTCCCTTGGGTATTAGTCCAAAAGGGAACATAATAACATGACTGAAGTTCGAACTTACTACGATGTCACAGTCAAGCTCCTTAACCACTATGCTACTCCCCCTGCTGTAGTGAACATTTATTTCTCTCTAAGTCAAAAAGGAATGAATGGAGTTATATTTTTCATGAAAGTTTTCTTCAACCAGATTGGCTGAAATACTATGTCTTTCTTTTTAAAGTCTCTTTTTGGGATTGACAAGGTTTTAAATGGTTGTAGTAAAACTTACGTAACCTTACTGAGGCTTTGTAGAATGATGATTACACATCTCACAGGCTGTTTGTGTTCTCAGCAATGTGGTGACAACTACAAGAAGTAGACTAATTTATGACTGTTGTAAATGCAACCAAGAACTTACAACAATTATTTCCTATTCAACCTGGGTGTAAGATCTCATTTTGAAGAAATTTTGCAGGGCACCTTGTTGACCATTTCAAATCTCATCAAACCAGAAAAAGAGACTCCAATAAAAAGACACCAAATATCCACTAATCACTTTAAAATTTGACTACTGGAACTATTATTAATGTCATTCTACTTGGGACCATTGTTTTGGACATGTACTCAAAAATTATAGTCATTCTCCACACTAATTATGACATCTTTTTGACACTTTCTTTCAACTGGATTGACTGAAATCCACTGCCTTTTTGTTGAATTATCTCTTTTTGGATTGGCCAGGTTCTAAATGATTATTGCAAAATTCTCACTTGAACTGATTAAGTTATTATTTAAGAACAATTTCACATCTCCCAAAATATTGTGTTTGAGGTTTTTTTTATAGAAAATAGAATAATAATGATAATAAAGGGTGTATCAAGCCTGCATGTTGGAATAAAAAGCAACAATATTAAGATGGAGATAGACTAGCAATAAAATAGTATACAGACCCACTAAAAATGTACACAGATAAAAAAAAAAAAAAACAACCTAAAATAGAATGAAAATATTTTTGGAAAATATTTACTGATGTTTGGAAAAAGAAAAAAAAGAGTGCATGTATTACACTTTGTACTAATGCTTTTGAGAAAGGCATGAATCTACTTCTTCCTGTGTTCTCACCCATTGCCTAATGTCTTGACAAAAAGATCTTGATATGATTGGTTATTGGCAGAGAAGAGGGTGAGCGAGCAATTCGATCGACTCCTTTCCCACAAAAACCTTAAACAAAGGTTATTACTCCCATTGTCAACCTTGATGGCAATCAATCAATCAAGCTATGCAGCAAATATCGATATATGACTGGGATTTTTATTTTACAGTAACACATGTTTCATAAATTGGATGGAATTTAATTAAAAATCTTCCATCTACCCAATATCAAATTGATGAATTTATAAATAGCCACGTTTAATGGCGAGTCATTCTATTTTTCTTATGTTCAAATTTTGAAAATTGATTTTCATTTATTTCTAATGTTAAAGAGAAAGTTGTGTAATCGAACATTGAAGAAAATTAGGACATTAAAAGAGGAATTACTTTTATGAAAAATATTATCAATAAGTTTTAAAGGAATGAAACAGTTTTTTTAGTTATTTACTTTATCTGCTTATTGTCCTGCTATGTTCGGGGGCTGTAAAATACATCGACTGCAACTCTGCAGAGGGGTAAGGTTCCTCCAACCCCAATGAGTGTCCTTGTTATGACACTAAACAATCTGATGGTGAGGTTCTAGTAATACTGGAGTTTGGGGGAATGCGAAGTACTCCTTCTTGCCCTCACTCCCAGGT
Organism: Sepioteuthis lessoniana; assembly: GCA_963585895.1. Lineage (NCBI taxonomy): Eukaryota > Metazoa > Mollusca > Cephalopoda > Myopsida > Loliginidae > Sepioteuthis > Sepioteuthis lessoniana. The sequence continues at coordinate 2,714,103 of OY757945.1, read as the reverse complement.
CCACTGTGGCCTGGAGTGCTAGCACCTGATAGGGTCTTATTTATGGGTCAAATAGAACTAAAATGCGTACTTATGCTACACTGCATTATTTGAATTAGAACTGTCATGCTAAACTGAATTGCTTGAAATAGAACTGATTATTTGTATAAAAATGGATTTGGCATTTAATTGTAATATAATTGCGGGGAGATTTTTTTTTCATATTATCATTTTTCGTTTTATATATCTTGCCTTTCGGTTTAGTTAGGCTGAGAACCTTTCACTTTGTGCATGGGTTAGTTAAGTGTACACATTGAGTGCAGGTGTTCACACGCAGACGGCGGATGTGACAATCAGAGATGTCACAATAAAAACCCCAGATAGGAAATGGGACCAGGGACGTGAATGACGTCATGCCCGGAAGCACTGAGGATTTTGGAATTTGAAAAAAAACAGTTAGTTGAGATTCAACGCTAGAAGAAGATAGACAATTTTCGGAGCTCGCCAAGGCCAGACCAGTCGTTTGCGGCGGGGTTAGATGGAAAAGTCAGCATAGAAAGAAATTGTGTGTCTCTTTCTCTCTCCTCATGTCGAAAAACCTTAAACTCAAAAAGGTAATAAAAAGTTTTGTACCTGAACCAATTTTGTGTATTTCGGGATTCCCTATGTATATTTCACATGTGAATATCTTTGTTTAATGGCATATCAACCTTTGTAGGTTATTTAATGCCAAAGCCATTCTCCTAGAAGAAGAGTAGGGATGCTATTTAACCCATAGCTGGGAGGATAAGGGGGTTCATACCTTTCTCAAGGGTACTTGCCCAAAAGTGAACGTAATAGCGCGACTGGAGTACGAACTCACTTACTACGATCCCGCAGTCCATCGCTTTAACCATTACACTACGAGGACACCCCCTGTGAATATCTTGGTCATATTTTTGGACGTGGATATGCTACATAATAAGCTACAAGTTTATATGCCATAAAACCCAACCAACCAACCACAGTATCTTTGTGATTCATTCAAAAAGTTCTAAGCATCTCCCAGGAAGAACATCATAGCGGAATATTTTTGTCATCATAACGTACTATCACTTCTTATAAAACTAGAAAAATCTGAATTATTTTTATGAAAAATATTCTCACCATGTTTTATACGAATTTGTCTTTTTGGTTGTTTATTTTTATCTGTTTTATTTATTCAATTTGTTTTTTTTGTTTTTTTTTCCAGCAACCAATCAACTAATTAACAGATAAGATACAAAATTATTTTCTTTAATAGCTGAATATTCTGGATTTATAAAATATTCTTTAAACGAATTTGATTAACTTATCAAAATGATGTAATTATTTCCAAACCAAGCAGAGAAAACATTGGCAAAAGATTGAAATTAATACTTCATTACCCCTTTTCGAGTTTTTCTGACAGTCTTAATTCTTTCAGCCACGGATTTCACTAATTTAACGCAATATTCCTCATCAAAGTGGTTCTAACTTTCCCAAATGACAATTTACAAATCTTCTTTGGTGAAGAAAACCTCAAAGATAATTTTTAAAAAAATATCTACCATAAAATTTAATGGATTTAGATCCGGTATGTTTGCCATTGGCCTAATGAGTAGAGTGTTCACCAATGGTCCGGGAGACCAGGGTTCAATCCCAGGTCAAGTCATACCAAAGACTCAAAAAATGGTACTTGATGCTGCCTTGCTTAGCACTCAACATTATAAGGTACAGATCAAGGGTAAAGTGGAGTAATCCAAGGAATGAAGTAGCGCCCCCTCCCCCCACTACACCATGGTGTGGTAGCTATTAAAAAGGGAACTTTCGGGTCTCCCTTGACTAAGGTCGCCAACTTTACTCGGGCCATTTGCCTAATGAGTAGAGTGTTTGCCAATGGTCCAGGAAACTGGGCTTCAATCCCAGGTCTAGTTATGCCAAAAACTCAAAAAATGGTACTTGATACTGCCTTATTTAGCACTCAGCACTAACAAACAAATTTGAAAAGTAAACGCCATACACAACAACAGTACAGACGCTCTTCTTACAAAGTAGTAATGTACATAGAAAAGTTACATCACGTTTGTAATATATCTTTCCCTGATGATGGTCCAAATTTGGGTAGAAAGTACTCGGGGAAATAACTAATTATGGAAGATTTATCAACCAATTCCCATTGAATATCATAAGATCAATACGGCAATTCGAAAGGATTAACAAAAAAATATGTAGACAAAAAATGTCTATTATGTTCAATCAAATATGTATTAATGAAGAAATGCTGCCCAAACACACACATACACACACACACACATATATATATATATATATATATATACTTGTAAAGTAACATAGAAATGATTTTGGCAATTAAACTGTGTACTGATGCTTAACTGAATTGTTTGAAATCATCATCATGTCATGCCACTAGCACAGATATCCCTGACCCTCTCTGGCCACTTCTCCCTATCGTTCATCGCCTCTGGCAGGTCTTCAGGGCTACATCCCGTATCCTCACATAGCTGTATGTTCGAGCTGGATTAACAAAAAAATATGTAGACAAAGAATGTCTATTATGTTCAATGGAATATGTATTAATGTAGAAATGCTGCTAAAATACACACACACACACACATATATATATATATATATATATATATATATATATATATATATATATATATATATAACATAAGAATTTTTGTAATATATACTATTTCAGTACTGATTATTTTATTAAAATATTGTCATCTGTATTAAGACTTAAATTCAGTGGTGCAAGAGCCAGAGAGGGTTCTGGTTATTTTTCAACATTTAAGATCCTGCAGCTATGACCCGTATGAATGCGGAGGGATAACTCTCCATTTTTTTTTTTTTTTTTTAATAAAAACAATTGGTTCATATTCACCAACAAAGTTTGTTGTTTTTTTTTTTTGGGGGGGGGGGTCTGATAAAAAAATTTTACCAATTTAATATTTATTTTTTAAACAGCCAAATGCCAAGTTGACACAAGTTCTACAGTCACAGCTAACAATCACGTAGAATGGACAAGTCAACTGTTCTCCTTTTATCGAAACTTCACACTAAATCAGGAAATTTTGGCACAGCGATCCGATTAAAGTAAGTTTTTATTTGGGCTATTTTAAATGCAAGCACTTGAAAAATTTTGGCCAATGCATTTTTATAGTAAAAAATCATTTCCAATGCATTTTTATAGTAAAAATCATTTTCCAATGCATTTTTATAGTAAAAATCATTTCCTTTTCATTTTAATAGTAAAAATTATTTTCTAATGCATTCTTATAGTAAAAATCATTTCCAATGCATTTTTATAGTAAAAATCATTTCCAATGCATTTTTATAGTGAAAATCATTTCTTATGCATTTTTATAGTAAAAATCATTTCCAATGCATTCTTATAGTAAAAATCCTTTTCCAATGCATTCTTATAGTAAAAATCCTTTTCCAATGCATTTTTAGAGTAAAAATCATTTCCAATGCATTTTTATAGTAAAAATCCTTTTCCAATACATGCTTATAGTAAAAATCAGTTTCCAATGCATTTTTATAGTAAAAATCATTTCCAATGTATTCTTATAGTAAAAATCCTTTTCCAATGCATTTTTATAGTAAAAATTATTTCCAATGCATTTTTATAATAAAAAACATAGGCCTATGCATCTTCATAGTAAAAATCATTGGCCAATGCATTTTTATAATAAAAATCATTTTCAATGCATTTTTGTAGTAAAAATTATTTCCAATGAATTTTTATTTTTTTATTTTTTTTTTTTTTACAGCTATAACTTATAAAAAAATCTATTAAAATCGTCAAATCAAAATTATTAATTCAAATTAAACAAATCCACTCAGTAATTTACAGTCTACCTTAATCAGGGATAGAATTTAGCAAATTATTCTTTCATACTATTTTTGTTGTAGTAACTTAGATCTTCTCTGTGTGCTTCATACTTTTTGTCTTGTATCTAGCTAAACTTCCCTTAGTAAATGTTTTATATACTTTGTTATATTACCATCAAGATAGAAATCTTCTTTAACCTTTGTTTTATTTATTATTATTATTTATTTATTTATTATTTATAGGTCTTACATTGAAGCTGTTGGCTTCCAATGTCTCCTCAAAGACCCTAAACTGCTCCATGCTGATAATTTCTCTGAATTTCTCCAAGACAATGATGTCGACATCATTTTTGCTTTGCATGCTTATCATTCTGGCAGAATCCTCAAAGGTAAATTAAATTTTCTCCACAATTTATTTGGAGTTAGACAGGTGATGTGTGAAATATTTTAGATCAAGTAACAATAAGTATGAAATGATGAGAAGATTAAAAAAAAAGTGCAGAATTTACAAACAAAATATCAGAACTTAAAATTGTGCTTTGTTTATTTTTTAAAACAAGTGAATTTCTTCTTTGTGTATTTCAAATTGTCACCACAACATTTCAATTATTCCATTCTATATTATCCTCTCTGTATAAAAAGAGAGGGTTTTTTTTTTATTGCAGTGTAAAATGAAAGAGAACTGCCCAGTAATTTGGGGCTGTAGAATATGCCAACTGCACTATTGCAGAAGGGTAAGACCCCCTCCCCCACATCACCAATGAGTGTCCTGGATCTAACCAAGGACACATGGCACAGTGGATAAAGGCGTTGGTTAGATCCAGTGACATACCCAAAGAGTGTGAGTTCAATACCCGGTGAAGGCAGTGGAGAACTTTCAGAGGGGAAATTATAACTGATAACTGACATCCATTAAAACATGGCTCGTGGAACTAGAACAGTCTACCCCGGTGAGCGAAATAAAGGGCTAAGTTCGACATTACAACCACCTGAAGAAGGCTGGAGCATACAATGGCCGAAACGTTGTGATAAACATGGCCACAAAGATGAGGTGAATAGTCCGAAAAATGTAAATAATGTATATAATACCTCATCTCAGAAACGTAAATAGAATTATATTAGTGTAAGATAGGAATGCTTGAAACCATTTAACTGTGGGTAAACTAATGACCTCTAACAACTTGTTTAAAAACAAACTATTCAATTACAAATCATATATGTGGGGCATTCAATAAGTTTCCAGACTTTTTTGTACAGGCATTTAAAATTGGCGTAGACTCTTGAAAGTTCAGCTTGTTACAGTAGGAATTCAAATACACCCTACTAAAGCTTGATTGTCACAGCTGGGAAATTTCAAAAATGCAATCTGGACTTTAGAAGAACGATATGCAATAAAATTCTGTTTTAAACTTGAAAAAAATGCCATGCGATGAAAGCTGGATCTACTGCTATAACCCAGATACCAAGAGACAGAGTTCCCAGTGGAAGCATGCTGGCTCTCCCAGACCCAAGAAGGCCAGACAGAGCAAATCAACCCACAAACTTCTGATGATCCCTTTTTTTGACAGCACTGGTATGATCTACATGCACTGGGTTCCCACTGGACAGACAGTTAACAAGGAATACTATGTTGAGCTTTTAAGGGAGTTCAGGAAGAGATTCCGTCGGAAGAGGCCAGCACTCTTTAAATCGGGTCAGTGGCATTTCCAGCAGGACAATGCACCAGTCCACAACTCCATCCTTGTCACAGACTATTTGACCAAGATGGGCATCAAGACAGTTCCTCAGCCTCCCTATAGTCCAGACCTTGCTCCCTGTGACTTTTGCTTATTCCCTAAGCTCAGAGGCTATTGTTATGAGACAATTGAGGAAATGAAAGAGGCTGTGACGAAGGTCATTGATACGCTCACACAAGAGGACTTCCATGGGGCCTTCCAGAAGTTGTTGGAATGGTACAAGTGCATTGCAGCCGGAGGAGATTACTTCAAAGGGGACTAGAGTTTCATGTGTGTACTATCAATAAAAGTGCCCATACGAAAAAGTCTGGAAACTTATTTAATGATCCTTGTATATATAACAGGATTTTACATTAAATAATCCATAAGGGTTGATATGCCATAAAACTTGTACCAACCAAATATTTACCTATAAATGATATGCAGGGGAGGTGTTAACAGTCGAGCTTTTGACAGCTGAGAGAGACCAGAGACCTTGTGCAATGAAATGAATTTGGTGCAGCAAACTGAGATAGAAAGACCCTTGATTTTAAATCACATTGGGTACCCCTTCATTGTTATTACTTCCAGGTCCACTCTGACCAGGTATGGTAGTACCTCTTAGGGTCCTGTTTATGGGTCAACTAGATCTTTGAAAATTATTCATATTTGATTGGACCACGTACAAAAGAAAAGTCTGTTAGGAAACAACTACACAAAAAAAATTGTCTCAGTCAGCTGTAGAATACATTGACTGCATCTCTTCAGAGGAGTAAGACCCCCCCCCAGCAAGTGCCCTGGATATGACATTATACAATCTGATGGTGAGGCTCCAGTAATGCTTTTGAAAATATGGAGTACTGCTTCATTGCCATCATTCCCAGTTCCACTCTGAGCTGGAGTGGTTGCAGCTGATAGGGTCCTATCTATGGATCAAATAGAACTGCTTGACATTTGAAGTATGTAAAAACAAATGACATGCTAAGTTGAATTGTTAGAAATAGAACTGTTTTACCATTTAACTGTATGTAAACAAATGACTGATGTTTATTTGAATTGTTAGTGATACATAGCTATACTTCGAACCATTTAACTTAGTTGACTTATGCTAAATTGAATTTTTAGAAATAGAACTGTTTGATCATTTAGCTGTATGTATCTACAAAATGTGTTTATGAAGCATATATTTAATATATATGTAAAAACAGGATTTGGTATAAAATAACCAACAATAGTTGATATGCCATAAAACCAAACTCAACCAAAATGCACAAAAAATGTGAAGGAACATGATTTATTAACTTCTAGGCATAAAATAACCCAAGAAGGGTTGACAAGTCATTTAAATAAATCAATTTTGTATATAATTTACAGTTTTCAGGTTGCAAACATAAAATACTTTATACTTTCTTCTCCAAAAAGACTACGTTTAGTACTGTGTGGCAGGACTTGAAATTTGCTGACTGCATCCTCTGTCAGAGATTGAAAAAAGTTTGGGTGGGGTGGTCTTGATTATAATATTAAACTGTATCTGGTAGTGAAGCTCCTTTTTTAAGATCTGGAGAGTGTAGATATACGATTGTTGCCATGAATCCAAGGTCCCTTCTACCACAAGTAAAGTGTTATTAGTATTAAATAAGAATACTTGAAGCCATATAATTGTGTATAAATTATTTGTATTTGATTGGATTACTTGAAATTGTAATTATTTACTAATGATTATTATCATTATGAACGGAAACTGTTTTTTTGGCATTTGATAACCTAATTTCCATGCTGTACAAAACTAACCAAGAAATGATTCTTTTCAATAAAAAATTCATGTTGCAACAATTCTCAACTAGAAAAACACTTCTATTTTAAGGGGTTCATAAGAACAAATAATTCTATTTTTGAAATAAATTAAAAAAAAAAAATATATATATATATATATATATATATATATATATAATAACAGAGAGCTCATCAGAATGATGCTGTTCCAGATAGAAAATCTATACTGCCATAGGTTGAAAATTTCTGGCCTACTTGTTTCTCAATTATAAGAAAGCTGCCTTGAAGTGCTCAAACTCCAGAAAATGTCCAGACTGTAAGAGTATTTGTTATGTGTTGGTATTTAAAAAACATGGCCGGTTCAAACCATGATCAATACTGATCATATCTGAAAAGTAAAAATGTTAACACATTATCTAGATGGAGCTACCATTGCCACTTGCTTCAGTTCACTTGCACTCCACAGGTGACAGTTTAAAAGGTGGGAGATATTTTTATCGAAGCCTGTATTAATAATGTAAACAGATCCCACCCGCATTTAAACCATAAAAAAATAACTTTTTTTCCAAATCTGACTAATTAGGAGTGGAAGGTCTTCTGAATTCTTAGAAAGAATTCTAGTTAGAAAAAAAATTCTTTTTTTCCACAAGAGTGAGACAGAAGTAGTCTGGTTCAGAAGTGCCCAGCAACGATTGTGGGACTAAAAGTCTGATTAAGTTGACATATATTCAATTCAATCTAAGATTTAATAAATTTAAAATGACAAAAATTCTTTATCTTCAACATCTGCCCAACCTTTTGAAATCATTTGTGCCACATAAATACATATGATATACATCTATTTACTAACGTTAGCTTAGCTGTGGTACAAAGACCAAAATATGGGGCAATCGGGATGAAAATTAATTCTAATGGTCTGTTTGTCTAGCTTGTTAACCATTACGCTACATGTCCTTACTTTGCTTTTCTGCTGAAGGTAAAATCTGAGACAAGGTCATTTATATTAAGGCAGAGTTCCTCATGTACACCATATGCCAAACTGGGGGAAAGGGGCAAAAAGAGCGGAAGTATGGGGGTAGTTATAGTCTGTTTGTCTAGCTTGTTAACCATTACAGCATATGTAAGGTGCTCTAAAAATTATATAAGTTTGCTAAGTTGTGGCACAAGCCCAGTAGTGGTAATTTACTAAGCTTTTTTTTTTTTTTGCTTAGATGTGGCACAAGGCCATATGAATGGGGCACCCAATGAGACTCGAACTCACTCTTGTAGGTTTGCTAGTCTAGCTTGCTAACCATTACACTACCCGAGGCACCCTTTTAGTAATTTACTAAGCTTTTTGCTTAGAACAAGCCCAGTAGTGTGGAGCACTCATTGAGAATCAAACTCGTTTACAATGATCTGCTAGCCAAGCTTGTTAATCAATACACCAAGTGGGAGTCCCCTGTGGTGTAGATGCTAATATGCTGGGTGGTGATCTTGTAGTAAATGAGTTCAAACTTCAGTTGTGCTATTACATTCACTTTTGGACTAATGCCCTTTGGGAAAGGTATAAACCCCCTTATCCTCCTTGCATCTATCAGTTAATAGTATCACTACCATTTTTCTACTAGGATGGCTTTGGCATTAAGTAACCCATGAAGGTTGTTATTAACCAAACCAAACCAAACCAAACCAAACCAGGACACCCTTTTTTAGTGTGTGGCGGGATCTTACTCCTCCGCAGGGGGTACAGTTAGTCTATTCTAAGCCCCATTAACTTGGTGTCCTTTTTTGCGAGATTAAAAAATAGTGATGATATAATTACAAGGTACCAATGGCCAATTCAGAAAAGTCAAGAATTTTTTTCCAAAGTTTCATTGCCAAATTCTGGGAGGAAGTAACCAGTGGCATAGTGGCCAAATGCTGGATTGTGACATTGTAATTACCATATTTACCAACTCCTCTGCTCAGGCAGGATATGACACAAGGTCAATTTTTAAGTGGTGTTTAACAGGGTTGAATTCAGAGTTTTCCTTCTCCTAGACTAGTTGCCTCACCAAGGCTGAAGAACCCAGTCTGTCCTACTATTTACCCATAGCTGGAGGGAGAATAATTGGATTCATACCTTTCCCAAGGGTATTAGTGCAATGGGAAATGCAATCCGTCTCGTCCAGGATTTGAACTCGTGTCGCCATGTCCATTTCCTATGACGATAACCATTACACCACGGACACCTCCTTACAACCCCTCCGCTTGGGCAGGATATGACACAAGGTCAATTTTTAAGTGGTGTTTAACAGGTTTGAATTCAGAGTTTTCCTTCTCCTAGACTAGTTGCCTCATTGAGGCTGAAGAACTCAGTCTGTCCTACTATTTACCCATAGCTGGAGGGAGACTTATTGGATTCATACCTTTCCCAAGGGTATTAGTGCTATGTGAAATGCAATTAGTCTCATTCTGGGTTTGAACATTGTAATGACTGAGTTCAAACTCCAGTTATGCTATTACATTCACTTATGGACTAATGCCCCTTAGAAAAGGTATGAACCCCCTTATCCCTCCAAATCTGAGTTAATTAGTATCACTACTGTCCTTCTACAAAAATGGCTTTGGCATTAAATAACCCACAAAGGTTGATATGCCATGAAACAAAGAAACCAAACCAAAACATTTAACTATATAGGAGGATGTGTAGAGTTTATAGACAAATACGATGTCATTTTTATAGAACTGGCTCATTGGCCTTGTGGGTAGAATGTTCACCAATGTCCGGGAGACCGGGGTTCAATCCTATATCGAGTCATACCAAAGACTCAAAAAATGGTACTTGATGCCGCTTTGCTTAACACTCAGCATTATAAGGTACGGATCAAGGGTAAAGTGGAGCAATCCAGGGATTGGAGTAGCGCCCTCCCCTACACCTCAGTGTAGTAGCTATTGAAAAGGAAGCCTTTGGATCACCCTCGACTAAGATCGCCGACTTTACTATATAAGTTGTTTGGAAAATTCTGTCTGGTTTTTGTATAAACTGTTTAAATTCTATTCTAACATTTTATTTTAATTGTATAAAAATTCACATTTCTAATGATTAAAATGTCTTTTTTTTTTTTTTTTCAGAATTTGATTTTGAAGGTTATATGAACGTTTTATATGATGTCATTTTTTAGAAGCTACTATTGCAGCAATCCATTTCTATAAAATGTATTTCCCAAAAATATATACTTAATATCTATACTGAATATTATCACTACTGTTCTTCTATAAGGATGGCTTTAGCATTAAATAACCCACAAAGGTTGATACTGTCATTTTTATAGAAGTTACTATTACAGCAATTTATTTATATAAAATGTATTTCCCAAAAATATATACTTAATATCTAAAATGAATAGTACCATGACTGATCTTCTACAAAGATGGCTTTAGCATTAAATAACCCACAAAGGTTGATACTATGTCATTTTTATAGATGTTACTATTACAGCAATCTATTTATATGAAATGTATTTCCCAAAAATATATACTTAATATCTATAATGAATATTATCACTACCGTTCTTCAATAAGGATGACTTTGACATTAAATAACCCACCAAGATTGATATACCATTAAATAAAAACAAACCAAATTCTTGATATACTTTTCTTTTACCCTTTTAATTCCAGATCTTCCACCAAATATTTGCTATGTCATAATCCTTGGAGGAACAGATATTAATGAATTTTGTCATGACAATGAAAAGATGAAAACTATGACACAAGTGATAAGAGGGGCAAGGTATGTATGTGTAAGGAGGCTTACAATTAGCAAGTTTCCATTTCTGTTGATTTTATGACTAATTTTTGCCCAATGGATTTTTTATTGCAGCACATATGTTGTATAGTCATATGCTGCAACTATACACATATACATGCGGAATACACATTTACGCAATGAATAAAGACAAGCGAAGACTTCTTTAGAAAAATATACCTCTTACTTTATTGTAAGGTTTGCGTGTGAGAGGGAGTTGGAGACTGAACAAAGACCGCAACATATTGACCTTACCAGCCCCTCCGGACATAGCCATGTGTCGTTCTCATTCTCCTGATGCTCAACTGGAGGCCAGGGGGCTCAGCTTTCTGCTGGCTTTCTCTACCCCATCTTGTCTCTAACTCATCTGATCTCCAACTCAATCGGAGGTCCCAAGGGCCCCTTCTGCTGGGTGGTGGCTTTCCCTACCCCATCTTGTCTCCGACTCATCTGATCTCCAACTCACTGACTTCCTGTCCTCACCGAGTTATATAATAGTTCAATCGCCCACTCAATCTTTGGAATGGCATGTTTGATCATCATCAAGTGAAAATAACTGTCATGCAGTTCACAGGTAACTCTCTTCCGGTGCATCAGTCTATGAGTGTACCATGGGATTTTTACCATGTCCCATTTTTTCAGCCAAGCCGCCTACACGATTTCTTCTCATAACTGCCATCGGAATGTGTCACTTCCTTCCGGTGCATCACTTTGGAATGGCCTGTTTGACCAGGTCGAAGGTCAACATACAACACATATATGAAGACATTCAAAAAGAAATAAGGTGAAATATTGCCTAAGGATTTGGCAATAGGAAGCACTTGTTTACAGTTGTACCTTTTTCAAGGAAATCAACAGTGATGGGTTTTTTTATGTCATAGAAGACTGTCAGCATGACCTTCTTTACTGACTGCTTTGCCCAGAACTTTTTCTTTACTTGAGAGTCATTGTGTTTCCACTTCACTGTTTTGACTCAGACTTGTGGAAAACCTGTGTTTAGCCCGTTTGTAAATATTTTTTTGACTAAAGCATACTTCTCCGAATGCATCACTCATTCTTCTGTAAATTTCACATGGCTTGATCTTTTCAGTCAGCAAATATTTGATGATAGATCTCTGTGTATTATATTAACGTGACCTGCAGATGTTGTTGACAGATACATTGATAAGATCGGAGTGATTAACGGAATGTCACCATGCTCTGCAGGTGTTATATCAGCGGATGTTGTTGACAGCTTCATCCGGCCGAAGATGATATCAACAAAGTGATTACCAGAATGTCACCATGCTCTGCAGGTGTTCTTATATCGACGGATGTTGTTGACAGCTTTATCTGGCTGAAGATGATATCAACAAAGTGATTACCAGAATGTCACCATGCTCTGCAGGTGTTCTTATATAGGCGGATGTTGTGGTCAGCTTCATCCAGCCGAAGATAATATCAACAAGGTAATTATCGGAATATCACCTTGACCTATGGACGTGGTTAAACCCAGTGACTGGTGGCAGATACGTCTGCCCATAGAAGTGAGTTGAGCAAGTGGCCAATGGGAGACAAGCAACACATGGACATGAACTGTAACCAATGAAAAACAGAAGTGAAACGTGGGTGTAACCCTAACCAATAAAAAAGAGGAATTGCTGCAGGTCACATGGGAGTTATAGATTATATAAGTTCCCGAATTTTGGCTGAAGTCAGTTGTTCACTGGCTCTTCCGTCTCCCGACAACCTCTTCATGTGCTCAAACTCTCTGCGATTGCTTTTCTGCTCCACACAAGTATCATCATCAAGAATAAAAATATAATCTTATATTTTTATATATACACTGAGTATACAACATCTGTTCAAGCCTGGAGTATTATTTGATTTAGTGCCATTTTGAATAGCCTCCAAACAAATATTTCTGTGAGATTAAAATAGTTTTTACTATGAATCAAATTCATAACAATGCAGGGTTTACATTTATAAAAGAAATTTCTAGAAATAAAATTTTCCTTTTTTCCCAATCATTCCCCTTATTTATTGAATGACCCCCCCCCCCGAATATATTATTGGTCCCTCCTCAGTCAAAAAAATTCCCCTTATTTATTGAATGACCCCCGAATATATAATAGGTCCCTCTTCAGTCAAAAATACCCCTTATTTATTGAATGACCCCCGAAAATATAATTGGTCCCTCTTCAGTCAAAAAAATTCTCCTTATTTATGAATGACCCTTGTATATATGCAGTTTTATATTTTTTAATTTAGTTGAAATGTAAACGTTTGGTAATGAATAATAATGATATTCATTTTGATTGTATAATTTTCCACGAGAAATAAGATCCTTGTATTTTTGATTTCGATGGAAACCGAAATTTTATTAAAAAGATTGTTAGGAGTGTACCTGTGTGTGTGTGTGCACACACACACACACACACACTATATATATATATTTATAAGTTGACTGACCATAGTTGAGGGCTACCCAAAGGCTCCCTTAATCAATACCTGCTATGCCGAAATGTAGGGGAGAGTGCTACTCCTTTCTCTGGATTGCTCCACTTTACCCTTGATCTGTACTTTATAATGCTGAATGTTAAGCAAGAAGCTATCAAGTACGATTTTTTGAGTTTTTGACATGACTTGACCTGAGATTGAACCCTAGTCTCCCAGACCATTGATGAATACTCTACCCACTATACCAATAAGCCAGTTATATATATATATATACATACACACACACACTTTTCAGTGAAGAATGATGCAGTAATGTGGTATATACTTACCCAAACAACACTCCTCGGTTTTTCAAGTCATTTTTTCCTTTTCCTACTTGCCTTACCCTGCTATTTACCCATTCGTGGAGAGAGAAAAGATTGTTTCTTGACTTTTTTAAAAGCATTATCCATTTGTTTAAGATTTGATCTTGTCCTGGTGAGTCCATTTCCTACAGAGACAACCGTTACCCCAAATACAAGAAAGATACTTTAAAGTATACGTATGTCTTTTATATTTTCAGATATATCGTTGGTTTTAGTAAAACTATGATTGACAAGGCTAGAAGACTTTGGGTAAGCATGAAAATATCTTTTGAGAAAAACATTTTTTTAAATCATTCATTTTATATAAGTTGTCAGCAAAAGTTCCCAGCATCCTCCTGGCCCATACAGCTGGGGCTGCAGAATACACTAACTGCATCTTTGCAGAGGGGTAAGACTCACCCAACAAGCATCCTGGATATGACATTGAACAATCTGATGGTGAGCCTCCAGTAATGCTGGAGATTTGGGGAATGTGGAGTATCCCTTTATTGCCATTGCCCCCAGTTCCACTCTGACCCCAGAGTGGTAGCACCTGATAGGATCCTATCTAAGGGTCATACAGAACTAAGCTCTGAACTTATGTCAAACTGATTGTTTGAAATAAAACTGCTTGATCATCTGTGTGGAAGCAAGTGACTGATGTTTAATAGAATTGTTAGTGATACATGAGAATTCTTGGAACCATTTAACTTTGTTGACTTGCTGAACTGAATTGTTTGAAATAGAACTGTTTGATCATTTAACTGTGTAAACAAATGAACTCAGGCTCATTTAAAAATGTTATTTACAAAATCTGTTTTGAAACCATATATTTAATGTCATAAAAGAATTTGGCATTAAATAACCTACTATGGTTGATATACCATAAAACCAAACCAAATCATATATTTTTAATATATATGTATAAAGAGGATTTGGCATGAAATAACCTATAATGGTTGATATGCCATAAAATCCAACCAAATCAAATCATATATATTCAATATATATATACATATATATAAAGAGGATTTGGCATTAAATTATTTACAAGGGTTGATATGCCTTATAACCCAAACCCAAACCAGCACCCTCTTTTTTTTTTTTGGTGTAGTGGCTAACGAGCTGGACTGTGACATTGTAGTAAATTATGTTCATTTTTGAACTAATACCCTTATCCCACTCTGCTATTGATTAAATAGTACCCCCCCTCATCATCATGTCCCACTGACAGCACAGATTTTCCTGTGGAAGGCATATAATAGACATTTTTATGGCTTTATTTTAATGTTTTGTTGTTCTTTTTAATTTTTTTTTTTTTTTTTTTTTTTTTTTTTGACAGAATTTTATTGACTCGAGCTATTTTTTGGAAATACCTCAAGGTAAGTTTTGCTAAAGACAATTTAATATGCTGGTTTAACTTGGTCTTCAGATGAAAAGTTAAGATGAGGCATCCATCTATTTATTTCCTTTCTTCATTTTTAGAACTCAAATATTCAGTATGCATCTATAAACATAGCCCTTCATGAATATGTGAAATAGACATCTTCATACTGGTACGCAAAACGTTCATAATGTCCATAACGCACATAGATAACATAGGAATCCCGAAACACAAAAAACACTTACGACTTCTTAGTTCAGGTACGAAACTTTTTATTACCTTTGAGTTTAAAGGTTTTTCGACATAAGGAGAGAGATACCATCTTTCTATACTAACTTTTCCATCTCCCCCAAACCACATGCGACACCTGCCACAAGGCCACTGGCCTGGCTTTGGCGAGCGAGCGAAAGTCAACCTTCTTCCTCCGAGGCAGAACTCAACTCTTTTTTCAAAATCCCCAAAATCCTTCGCGCGCACTTCCAGTGCATGACGTCATTCATATCTCCTGGTCAAATTTTCTATCTGGGATTTTTATTTTGACATCCTCCCCGCATGCACGTCAACACCTGCACTCAAGTTAGCACCTAACTAACCCATGCACTGAGCCGAAACATTCTCCGCCGAACTAAACCCAAAGGCAAGATATATAAAACGAAATCCCTCGGCCATTATATTACACATCTACCCAACCCCTCCACTGCCGCAAGTGAGATGTGACAAAAGGTCTGTTTTTAAGTGGAGTATAGCTGGTTTCAATTCAGAATTTTCCTTCTTTTAGACTGGTTGCTTTAGCAAAGCTAAAGATCAGTCAGCCCTACTATTTATTCATAGCTGAGGAGAGAACAGATGGATTCATGCCTTTCCCAAGTGTGAAGTGAAATGCGATCAACCTTGTCTAGGATTTGAACCCTTGTTGTCATATTTTTTTTTTTTTTTTGTGACTTAAAATGACAAAAAACAACAAAGATAAGGATAATAGCTTTCTTTTCCCTCTCTTTTCTGTTCAGCTGTGGTTACAAATCCTTCTGATTTCTCCCTACAAGTCTATTTGGAGATGAATTGTCATGGACTTTCGAATGTTGATTCACTTGACATCTTTTTGCTGGTTGGAGGCATTCGCCCAGTGAAGGATCCGTTATTTCTTGTTGAAGCATTTTCTGGTAAGTTGATAAAAAAGAATCTAAATTATTATTGCAAAACAAAGTGTAGGATGACAATAAATAATTACCTCTCTTAGATAATTTACATGTCTGTTGGGGGCCCTCATAGGATGTCACATGACATTCTTAGAAACCCTTTCTCGACCTCTTTTTGCCTTTATTCTTTGACCAGTAGAGACCTTATCCCTGACCCTGCCAGGTAATAGGCTGGGGCTGTAGAATACACTGACTGCATCTCTGCAGAGAGGTAAGTGTCGTGGATATGACACTAAACAATCTGATGGTGAGGTTCCAGTGATGCTAGAGCTTTGGGGAATGCAGAGCACTCCTTCCTTGCCATTGCTTCCAGGTCCAATCTGGCCCTGAGTGGTATTACCTGAATGGGCCTTATCTATGGGTCAAATAGAACTAAACTGTATACTTATGTTAAACTGAATTGTTTGAAATAGAACTGTTTGACTAAACTTAAAATAGCTTGAAGTAGAAATGTTTTTGACAAATAAACTGTGTACTTACATTTAAACTGCATACTTATGCTAAACTGAATTGTTTGAAATGGAACTGTACTTACACTAAACTGAATTGTTTAATGTAGAACTGTTTTGACATTTAACTGTGTGTAAACAAAATCTGTACTTATACTAAACTGAATTAGCTGAATTAGAATTGTTTGAATAAACTGAATAGCTTGAAATAGAAATGTTTTTGACAATTAAACTGTGTACCCCTTTTACATACTGCTTGTTCTTTGGATAATATGTATATCATTCTACCATGAGACACGTTTTGTGTATTCTTTCTTTTGCTATTATATATATATATATATATATATATATATATATATATATATATAACTGGCTCATTGGCATAATGGATAAAGTGTTTGCCAATGGTCTGGGAGACCTGGGTTCAATCCCAGTGTATATTCAATCAAAAAATGCCACTTGATACCTCCTTGTTTAACACTCAGCATTATAAAGTATAGATCAAAAGTAAGTGGAGCAATCCAGAGAAAGGAGTAGTGCTCTCCCCTACACATTGGTGTAGTAGCTGTTGAAAAGGGAGCCTTCAAGTTGCCCTAGACCATGGTCAGCCAACTTAAATATATACATATATGCATATATTATGTATATGAAAGGTTTGTGTATGTGTAAATGAATTTGTCTTTTCTTCTGTTTTGATAAGTAGGGACATAACTAAAATATTTTCCAACCCAGTTGGCTGGGGCTATAGGATACACCAACTGCATCTCTGCAGAGTAGTAAGACCCCCAAACCCCGCCCCAACAAGCGTCCTGGATATGATATTAAACCATCTGAGGGCATGGCTTCAAACTTTGAGATTTAGGGAATGTGGAGTACACCTTCATTGCCATTTCTACTTGGTCTACTCTGACCCGGAATAGTAGCACCTGATAGGGTCCTATCTATGGGTCAAATAGAACAGACTGTGTGCAAACAAATGACTGATGTTAAATTGTGACTGTTATATAGCAATACTTGAAACCAATACTTGGCTTGTTTAAGAATGTTATCTACAAAAGGTGTCTACGAATCGTATATATATTTAATGTATATGTAAAAAGAGGATTTGGCATTAAATAACCTACAATGGTTGATATGCCATAAAACCTAACCAAACCAAATCCTACATATTTAATATGTATATATATATATATATATATATATATATATATATAAAGAGGATTTGACATTAAATAACCTACAAGGGTTGATATGCCATACAATCCAACCAAACCAAATCCTATATATTCAATATATATGTAAAAAGAGGATTTGGCATTAAATAACCTACAAGGGTTGATATGCCATAAAACCCAACCAAACCAAATCCTACATATTTAATATATATATATATATATATATATATGTATATAAGTAAAGTTGGCGACCATAGTCGAGGGTGACCCGAAGGCTTCCTTTTCGATAGCTACTACACCAAGGTGTAGGGGAGGACGCTACTCCTTTCCCTGGATTGCTCCACTTTACCCTTGATCCGTACCTTATAATGCTGAGTGTTAAGCAAGGAAACATCAAGTACCATTTTCAAAGTCTTTGGTATGACTCAACCTGGGATTGAACGCTGGTCTCCCAGGCCATTGGCGAACACTCTAGAATCCTTGAAGGCGTCCGGGCAAAAAACCTTCAGGCGACATTACTATTTGTCAACTTTACCAAGGCCTTCGATTCCATCCACAGAGGGAAAATGGAACTAATCCTACTAGCATACGGCCTACCAAAAGAAACCGTAGCAGCAATAATGATCCTCTACAAAAACACAAAAGTGAAAGTACGTTCACCAGATGGAGACACGGAATACTTCGTCATTGTTGCAGGAGTACTACAAGGAGACACGCTAGCCCCATACCTCTTTATCATCTTTCTAGACTACGTGCTTAGAACTTCGATCGACAAAATCAGAGAAAATGGCTTCGAGCTGACTAAGAAAAGAAGCAAAAGGTACCCCGCAAAAACAATCACAGACGCCGACTACACTGATGACTTAGCGTTACTGGCGAATACGCCTAATCAAGCAGAGACACTACTGCATAGTTTGGAACAAGCTGCAGCAGGCATTGGCCTCCATGTCAATGCACACAAAACTGAATATATGTGTTACAACCAAACGGGCAACATTACCACTCTAGATGGAGCCTCTCTGAGGCTAGTGGACAAATTCACCTACCTAGGAAGTAGTGTCTCATCAACAGAAAACGACATCGACACACGACTGACGAAAGCATGGACGGCTATAGATAGGTTCTCAATAATATGGAAATCAGACCTGACTGATGAAATGAAGCGCAGTTTCTTCCAGGCAGCGGTTGTATCGATACTGCTATATGGATGCACTACATGGACGCTAACCAAACGGTTGGAGAAGAAACTTGACGGCAACTACACAAGAATGTTGAGAGCAATATTGAACAAGTCCTGGCGACAACACCCCACGAGACGCCAACTGTACGGCCACTTGCCTCCCATCACGAAAACTATACAGGTCAGACGAGCCAGACACGCCGGACACTGCTGGAGAAGCAAGGACGAGCTCTTAAGTGACGTACTCCTATGGACCCCCACATATGGCCAAGCAAAAGCAGGATGACCAGCCCGAACTTACATACAGCAGCTATGTGAGGACACAGGATGTAACCCAGAAGACCTGCCGGAGGCGATGAACGATAGGGAAAAGTGGCGAGAGATGGTCAAGGATATCCGTGCTGGCGGCACGACATGATGATGATGATATGTATATAAAGAGGATTTGGCATTAAATAACCTACAAGGGTTGATATGCCATACAATCCAACCAAACCAAATCCTATATATTTAATATATATATGTATATAAAGAGGATTTGGCCTTAAAAAACCTACAATGGTTGATATGCCATACAATCCAACCAAACCAAATCCTATATATTTAATATATATATGTATATAAAGAGGATTTGGCCTTAAATAACCTACAATGGTTGATATGCCATAAAACCATGCCCAACACAAAATATTTTCCCCACTATAAGCATTCTAATAAAAGCAACCTTGTATCCTGATTCACAATGACAACAAACTTTTTAAAAAGTCCTTGGCCCCCAGTGACAAAAACTAATTCACCAAGAACAGTTTTATGAATTTCTATAAAATTTAAAGAATCTAAAAAAAACAAATTATTTCTTCTACTAGGAGGAGTCAAAAATTTGGCAATATTTTGGTGATATGATGCATAATTTGGCAGCTGCAAATGCTTTTTACCGAGGTGATGATCCACACTGCACTATGAGATGCCGAGCTTGCCTAATACCCTCCGAGTACTAATTACCAAATTTGCCTCTATGGCTTGTAGCACGGCCTCAGAATATATGGTTTCATGCCTACCCGACCTTACGTGATTATCATGATTCTTACAATCCAAGCAAAATTTTTTACTGGGATCAACTTCACCTTCACACAATAAATATTTTTTGTTGCTTCGTCAGTGTAATGACCTAGTTGAAATATTTTGGTATGTTCTTGTTTGCAACATGACTGAAGCAATGCAAGCCATGGAAGGTACCTACTATGATTGGTAGTATCATGGTAGTTAGTGCGTTGACACGTTGTGCATTGCTTCATTCCATGTGTGATTTAAAAGCCACAAAGATCCTAATTACCAACCCCTCCGCTCAGGCAGGATATGGCACAAGGTCAATTTTTAAGAGGAGTCTAACAGGTTTGAATTCAGTTTTCCTTCTCCTAGACTAGTTGCCTCACCGAGGCTGAAGAACCCAATCTGTCCTACTATTTACCCATAGCTGGAGGGAGAATAATTGGATTCATACCCAATGGTATTAGTGCTATGTGAAATGCAGTCAGAATTCGTGTCGCCATGTCCATTTCCTATGACGATAACCATTACGGGCACACAGATGAATGTGCAATGTAATTTAAAGACTTAAGCTTTATCAGTTTGAACTGAACCGTCACGTCAGAGAAGTAACGAAAAACATTTGTTGTACAAAAGGTAAAGTTATAGTTGTCTATGGTTACCAGATAGTTGAAGAAATTTGGATTTGATTGCAAGAATCCTGATGATCTGGCCAAGGTCAAGTTGACATAAAAGCACGGATTCTGAGGCTGTGCTCTAAAGTCAATCAAGCGAGTAGCACTTGGAGAGTATCCATATTTACCCAAACCCCTCCGCTCGGGCAGGATATGACACCAGGTCAATTTTTAAAGCGGAGTTTGACAGGTTTGAATTCAGAGCTTTCCTTCTCCGAGACTAGTTGCCCCACCAAGGCTAAAGAACCTAGTCTGCCCTACTATTTACCCATAGCTGGAGGGAGAATAATTGGATTCATACCTTTCCCAAGGTGTTATATGAAATGCAATCAGGGTCTTCCAGGATTTGAACTCTTGTCGCTGTGTCCATTTCCTTCAACAATAACCATCACACCACAGGCACCTCCAAAGAGAGTATCGGGTAATAAGTAAATTTTTGATGAAACAATGAATAATGTTTCTTTCTTTTTTTTTTTTTTCAAATGGAATTTATTTCTATGCAAAATGCTTGAATGTTTGTGAAAATCTCCTTTGAAGAAAAGAAAAAAACTTACTCGTATTTTTGCAAAAAGAGTTTTGATTACATTTTGAATCTTTTTTTTTTTTTTTCAAACCAATGATTATCTCCTTTAATGAATGAAGTGTTAAAAATGCCAATTTAGATTCATTGTTCATTTTCAGATTGGCATTGCAAACAACCAACATCCTTATTTGTCATTTTGGGGCCTTTTGTAAGTTTAACAATTTTTATATTTATACATTGAAAATTATAGAATTCATACAGTCAAAAATTATCCACCATTTTCATTATCTTTTGAATAACTTTATTGTGTTCGTATAGTGTTTATTCTAAGGCTAACAGCAATGAATAAATGAATTAATACTTCGTTTAATTCTAACTCTTTATTAATCAACACGTGAAACAATTAATAATGATATACAGTCCTCCCTGTGTATAAAAGTTGAGTTTGAAGGACTTACGGAGTGCTGAAGAAGATATTTAGTATCTTAGGGTTGTCTTTTAATGTCCCCGCCTCACAGAACGTCTGGTGGAATCTGTCTGACTGAATTTGGGATTTTTGCGCCAAGACTTCTAGGCTCATCACCTGATTAGTATATCCAATCACAGAGAGCCTCTCCTTTACTCACTCCATACACAGGAATTACCATTTTACTCACCCAACAACTGGTTGTGCAGCCTTGATGTAAAATGGTCTCTCCCTGGGAACTGAGGGAAAGTTACTTGACAGTGCCCATCTCCTCTCCCATAACCTATTAGGTTATCAGGGTTTCATGCTAAGTAATTTCTTTTATGACATCTCTTTTGGAAATCAGGGTTACTTGGCAGTGCCCATCTCCTCTCCCTTAATTGGATTTCTTCTTAGCAACTAATCTGAGAGGACATTATTATGAACTACTCTCCTTTCATGTCTCAGAAGACAGCATGTCCTTCTTTACTGATCACAGGGCTCAGAATTTTTTATTTTTTTTTGGATAGTGTGTTTCCATCCCAAGAATTGTTTTTCAACTCTGGCTTGTTGTGGAAAACCTGTTTAACCCATTTATAAAAGTTTGGTGTTTTTTTGACTAAAATCGGCTTCTATGTACTCATCACACATTCTTCTATAAGTTTCATACTGTGTTACATATTGACTTTTGACTGGCTGGTTAGTGTGGATTTTAAAAACAGGATGTGCAGCTGTGTCTTAGGGTAAACAAGGAACAGTGAAAATGCCACATGAATTGCGTACGTGGGGTACCAGAAGGAAGAATGTGTGGATGTCAGAAAAATATCTAACAATGAAAGTTTTCAAACCTGAGGAGTCGGCAGTCAGTCAGTCAGCAGACTCATGCTGTTTTGGGTGCTAGCCTGGGTAGGGTCTGGTGGCTCCCAGGTTATAAGGCTGCCCTGTATCAGTCTCCTGTGAAAGAAGTACAAAGAAGCAAGGCTCTGACTATACCTGTCTCAACATGGTGTAAACCCAAGCAGTTCCTGATCGACTCTCTCTCATACAGCCATTTTGGGAGATGTCCTCATGGTGTAATGGTAAAAGCACTGGACTGCAGAATTGTAGTAAGCGAATTCAAACTCCAGTCACGCTATTACCCTTGGGAAAGGTATAAAACACCTTATTCTTCTAGCTAAGGGTTAAATAGTACCACTATCATTCTTCGAGAAGCATGGCTTTAATAACCTATGAAGGTTGATATGCCATTAAATAAAGAAACCAAATCCAACAGCCATTTCGCCATGACTTTTGTAAATAAAAAGAGGGTCTATATTTTTCTACAAATGTTATTACCTCCTCATTCTGGTTAACAAGAACGGTTTGCTCTTCTCCGCCAGTAAATATTTGATGACAGACCATTGTTCAAGCCTGGAGCACTGATTTTCCACCTTTCTAAATAGCCTCAAAACAAATATTTTTGCAATATTAGAATAATTATTGGCTATAAACTAATTCCAAATAATGCAGATGGAAAAATTTTTTTTTTAAGTTCCACTTATTTATAGAATGACCCTAAATTTTTTTTTTCATTGCAGTTGGAACAAACCTACCACCAGGAATTTTTAAATAAAATTAAAAAGTGAGTAGTATTTTTTATTCATGTAATGAGTACATTGTCAAGTCCCATTTTTGATTGCTTTAGAGAAACAGGCAGATTCTAGTTATTCTTTTCAAATTTTTTTAAAGAATTTTGGAAATTTAACCTAAGGTCAAGTACAGAACATATTTTAACATAATTCTATCTTCAACGAACTTACCTTACTCACTTTATACATTAGATCGGGGAGGGGGTCAGAGGGTTGTATTTAGATTTGTTCAAAAAAAAATATGCAAAAAGATATTCAATGCTGAGAGGAATTTGAGACTGTATTTGAAAGGTTTGTAATGTGCCACACAGTATGATGTGCATATTTACCCAACCACTTCCCCATAAGCAGGATGTGGCACAAGGTCAATATTTTTTAGCAGAGAGAACTGCCTTGTTTTCTGGGGCTGTAGAATATATTGATTGCACCTCTTAAAAAGGTAAGACCTCTCCTCAACAGGTATACTGGAGCTTTGGGGAATTTGGAATACCCCTTCATTGCCTGTACTTCCAGGCCTACTCTGACCCATAGTGGTAGTACCTGTTAGGGTTCCATCTATGGATCAAGTAGATCTGTTTAAAAATTATTTGTATTTGATAGGAATACTTGAAACCATATAACTGTATGCAAACAAATGACTAATATCAAATAGAAATAGTTACTTGAAACGATATAATTACACTGGTTTACAGAGAAATTGAGGCAAGTAGAAAAATACCCATTTTTACCTAATTTGAGGGTGCTGAATTCAAATTTGAAATCCGTTTTTACTCATCACCTCTAGTTTTTTAGATATGCATAGTGTGCATTTTGTGCATATACGGTACATAAAGGCGTATATGAATTCAGGGTTAATTCTAATATTGTGAGACTTATGGCTTAATTTTTAGTTATTATGCACTAAATGTCATCATCATCATCATGTCGCGCTGGTAGCACAGATATTCAAAAAGTGATAGCATTACATTATATATATATATATATATATATATATATATATATATATATATATATATCAAGACGGATTTTGACAGTTAAGGCAGCAGGTTGGTGTCCCTCAACTATCGTGTTACACATCACATAATCCTTCAGACTGGCATCTTTTCATAGACTCTTCCAAGCGAAGTCTCAAGGGTGTTCTTCTGCACAACGGGAATAAATATCCCAGCATTCCCATTGCACACTCTGTCCATCTAAAGGAGTCCTATGACAATATGGAGCTTCTTTTAGAAGCTATTAAGTACAGCGAGTACCAATGGAGTCTGTGTGGTGACCTCAAGGTCATTGGTCTTCTTATGGGTATGCAAGCGAGCTTCACAAAGTACTGTTGTTTTCTCTGTCTCTGGGATAGTCGAGCTGTATCCCAGCATTACAAGCAGATAGTCGAGCTGTATCCCAGCATTACAAGCAGAAAGACTGGGGGTCTAGAAGCACTTTTGTTCCTGGCAAACACAGCCTCAAGGAGAATCCTCTGGTGGACATGAATAAGGTGCTTCTTCCTCCTCTTCACATCAAGCTTGGTTTGATGAAGAATTTTGTGAAGGCGTTGCACAAAAATGGTGCTGCCTTCCAAAACTTGTCTACTGTGTTCCCAGGTCTTAGTGCTGCTAAGCTCAAAGAGGGCATCTTTGTCGGACCTCAGATACAAGAAGTGCTGAAGGATACTGATTTTGAGGAGCTTCTTAACTTAAAGGAACTGAGAGCATCGGAAGCATTCAAGTCAGTCTGTAGTGGCTTCCTTGGTAACACACGCGTACCAGATTACCAAGCCTGTATTGAGAAGTTGCTAAAGTCTTACGAGGATATGGGGTGCCGAATGTCACTCAAGATTCATTTTCTCCATTCCCACCTCAACTTCTTTCCGCCAAACCTTGGAGCAGTAAGTGATGAGCATGGAGAAAGATTCCACCAAGACATTACGAAGATGGCGAGCAACTATCAAGGCAAATGGAACCCCAGCATGATGGGAGACTTCTGCTGGATGCTCTTGCATGACATCCCGGAGGCAAAATACACCAGATCTTCTAAGAAAACACACTTTTGACTGTCTGTGGTACTATGAATTGTGTAATTGTGTCATCCAAGTATATTGATTCAATCACTGTTGTTTATCTATCCTGTTTTATCTGTTATAAGCTGCTGCAACTCTTGAAATATGCACATATATTCTCTGTTTATACTAAAATGAGACTATTTAAAAGCCAAAAAACTAGAGGTGATAGAGCAAAACTATTTATAAATTTGAATTCAGCACACCCAAATTAACGAAAAACGCCTATCCCCATTCTTGCCCCAGACCAAAATTTTATTTTTGTAAACCAGTGTTATTAGTGTTAGATAGGAATACTTGAAACCATATAATTATTAGTGTTAGATAGGAATACTTGAAACTGGGCCATTGGCCTGATGAGTAAAGTGTTCACCAATGATCTGGGAACTGGGGCTCAATCCCAGGTCGAGTCATAACAAAGACTCAAAAAATAGTTCTTAATGCCGCCTTACTTATCACTCAGCATTATAAGGTAAGGATCAAGGGTAAAGCAATCCAGGGAATGGAGTAGCCCTCTCCCCTCCACCTCAGTGTGATAGCTATTTAAAAGGGTTACCGTCGACTAAGGTCGCCAACTTTACTTTTACTTACTTGAAACCATATAGTTATTAGTGTCAGATAGGAATACCTGAAACCATATAATTGTTAGTGTTAGATAGGAATACTTGATATCTTATAACAGTATGCAAAAAATTTTTAAGAAACAACTACACAGAAAATATCAATATACAAGAACACAATTCTCTAGATAGTTTGATGTGCCATTAAAATCAATCATGATTTATAAATAATTTTATTTTTTATTTTCTTTGCTTTTTAAATTTGATTTTTGATTAAATTTTTTTTGTCTTTTTTAAAGTTTAAGTGGTATTGTCTACATTCCTGGCCTGAGTCCACCAGATACCCATGCCTGCATCAAAACAAGTTTTGCTCTGGTCAACTCATCCCTCAGTGAAGGAATGTCAGCAGCCATATTGGAGGTACCCTACTACCTAACAAAAAAAATGTATTAAAATAAAAGGAGGAGCATTGGTGATGTGGGTTCAATCCTTGATGTTTATTAAGCTTAGTTTAGTATGGCACAAAGCCAGTGTAGATACAAAGATTGATTCTAGGTAAATTTATCGCATCAGATTAATTGATCTTATATAAGTTGTTTCAGGCTATTGGCTTAATGAGTAGAGTGTTCACCAATGGTCCAGGAGACCGGGGTTCAATCCTAGGTCGAGTCATACCAAAGACTCAAAAAATGGTACTTGATGCCACTTTGCTTAACACTCAGCATTATAAGGTACAAATCAAGGCTAAATTGGAGCAATCCAGTGATTGGAGTAGTGCCCTCCCCTACACCTCAGTGTAGTAGCTATTGAAAAGGAAGCCTTTGGGTCAACCTCGACTAAGGTCGCCGACTTTACTATATAAGTTGTTTGGAAAATTCTGTCTGATTTTTGTATAAACTGTTTAAATTCAAAAATAAAAAAAGTTTAATCCATAATCTGACATTATTTTCTGAACAATCTAATTATACAGGGTTTCCGTAACCTTTTAGCTGCTTTTATCAAATTCTTTAAAGCAATCAATAAATTTGGAATTTAGCCACAAATAACTTACCTACAAAATATTCAACATGATGATTAATTTACAACATACAATATGTTAAGGATGTAAGCTGAAAAGTTGTCTTCAGGGTGAGATAGAACAAGATATGCTTACATGGTTAACATATTTTCTACTATTTTTATACTTAAAATAATTTTAAATGGAATACCTTGGATGTAGGCAAAATTTTAGTCTAAACATGTTGGCAAAGTAAATATTTTTTCATCCACACCCAAGTATATATCTTTATTCCATTTTATCTTTTCAACATATTGGATTAATTTCATTTTTTCTCTCACTTATATGTATATATATATATATATGGTAGATTTTGGTGATTCCAACAAGATGATAAAAATAAGTGGAAAAGTAGATAAATTAAACACTTACAATGGGTTTAGGGGTAATATTCCGTTCTTTATCAACAGAACTTTATCAGACTAAAGATTATTTGCATTTCTTCAATTGCTAAAATGAAGAAATACACAAGAAAACGTTTAGTCTGATGTTCTGTTGATAAAGAACAAAATATTACCACTAAACCTGTTGTGTTTGATTTATCTACTTTTCCACTTACCTTTATCATATATATATTATAATATATATATATAATATGATATGATATAATATAATATAATATGATATATATATAGTCATCCACAGACTGTTTCGTTCTATCAGAACTCTTCAGTGTGGCTAGACATCTAGGACGCTCCAAGCCGGGATCAAAACCCATCCATCTTTATGTTAGACTAAGTCTCAGACCGCTTGGTCAACAAGCGTACCACGTTGTACACCTTCTAAAAAAATTATACATCAAATTGATAATCAGTGAATACAAGATTGAGAGGCAGATTATTTTAGGAGTTGATAACAAAACTATACCTTTTTTTAATTTAATTTTTTTATTGCTTTGTCAGCAAGGGTATGAATACACTGTCTGTATCCTCTGTAAAGGGGGGTAAGCTCCACCCCCCCCCTAACCAAATAAAAGTGGGTCCCTTGGATGTGACACTAAACTGCATCTGATAGTGAGGCTTCAGTTCTGGAGCTTTGGGGAATGTGGAGTACCTCTTCATTGCCATTACTCCCAGGTCGACTCTAACCCAGAATGGTAGTACCTGTTAGTAATCTATGAGTCAAATAAATCTGTTTGAAAATTATTATTATTAGATCGGAATATGTAATACCATATAACTGTGTGCAAACAAATTATTTTTAAATAGAATTATTAATCAGCCTATTTGCTTAATGGTGAGAGTGTTCACCAGTGGCCTGGGAGACCGGGGTTCAATCCCAGATCAAGTCATACCAAAGACTCAAAAAAATGGTACTTGATGCCTCCTTGCTTAACACTCAGCATTATAAGGTATGGATCAAGGGTAAATGGAGCAATCTAGGGAAAGGTGTACCGCCATCCTCTACACCTTGGTGTAGCAGCTATTAAATAACTCATGAAGGGTTGATATGCCATTAAACAAACTTTTCTTTTTCGTTTTTTATGAATTAAATCCTTTTTAAAGTTTTCTTTTCTTTTAGGCCATGGACCTGTGTGTTCCTGTAATTGCCCGTGACATTCCAGGGAATTCCAATCTAATCAAAAATGGTGTCACTGGACTTCTTTACAAAACTCCTCAAGTAAGATCCTTGGTTCCAACAGGACTTTTATCCATTACTTTTAAAATTTTATCCTTATGTTTTAATATTCTTGTCTTTTTTTTTATTGTCCCTCACTTTTTATCAAAATGTCACTGACTAATCAGAGATAGAGGTATTGAGTGGACTTTGATACCATCCATGTCCTCGTAAAGAATTTTGGTATGGCAGTTGGTATGAAGGGCCAGGCTTTAGTCTTGCTAGGAGCTTATTCTTGTTTTCAAAGTATTGTTACGCCGCCATGTGCCCAGTGGGCTTGCAGGGTGCTGTTCGTTCCCGCCAAGTCCACCAGTTAATGCAGGGCACAGACGTTGGCTGTGGTCTGCCGAACGCTATTGAGTGTTATAGATATCACCAACTCCCGAGCAGAACCACATTTTAAAGCCACTAAGCGAGTTATAGGTGAATTATTAAAAGTCAGCACAGCTGACTGGCTCGCTTTCCCCTCAAATACAAGGTTTTCGACAAGTACAATTCTTCCACAATAAAAAAAAGAACTCTGAACTGCTGTGTTTGAGTTAACAAGATTAATAACAATATTCTTTTGCTGAATAAAAGAAAAAAAAAAAAAAAACAATTCTGGTAAAAATCAGGAGCGAGAAAGTCTTTCTGTATCTCGGAAAGAACTTCCACTAAAATATCCGTATTCTGGACTATGCCCCCATGAAATATTTTTATCCCCAAACGAGCCAGCCATAAAATATCTGTTAATGGTGGCAGGTGAGAATGTAGTTCGTTAGTGATAGATACGTTCCGCTTTCCTTCAGGCTTCAGGATTTAATAGTAGAGCTCGTGCTCTAAATCTCAAGTCTCTCATTGGGAAAATATTCCCTCTTCTTTTTCCTCTATTTTACCAGAGCCATTTCTTCCTCCCGTAATTTGTCTTTCATTCACGTCAGCATGAATGCAGCAAGGTAAATTTGAATATACTTAAATTGTATGTGACTTACTTGGGATTCTATGGAGTTTATTCTTTTCTCTTTTTCCCCTCGTTATTGGGTTTCCATAGCATGTTGGTAGAAGGATACACGTCTTATTTCAGATAAGACCAAGATTAATAATTGTCTCTTTCCTCATGGACAAGTCTTTTCCTTGGGTATTTGTTTAACGAGGCCACCATACCTTGGAGTTTGAGTTCATTCAAAGGATAAGATTTTCTCTGTGTGGATTTATTTTTGAATTTGTGTTTCTTTCATATCTCAAATTATGTTCTTGGTTTTTCAACGAACAAAGGCAACTCCTTATACATCCTCATCCTTTGAGGAATAAACAAAAACACATAATGTGTCCTCACCCATTGACGACTACATGGCAACTCTTTATGCATCTTCACTACCTTATTTCCATAGTTTGAAAAATTACCATGTGTTGACTTTTGGCGGTTTTTCCATCAATACCAATCATGGTTGCAGGTCTGCCTCTCTGCTGACACATACATGGCTAATAGAGAGTGAGGTCCTCCCATGCCCATATCAGCTTGTAATGATAGAGAGGGGTGGAGGAGAGAGACAGCCTCTCCCACTTCCACTATCCTGTAATTCTTGCTTACTACTATCATCCGCTGACAGTCAAATGTATTAGGGTGTCATATTTCCTCGTCACAGTATGCTGTATATCATTGCTAAAATTTTGCAATAAAAAGCAACTAGAATTAGGAAGATGATCAGTTGTCATTAAGGTGTGTTGACAGCACATATTTCCCTAAATCTCTCTTACCGTCTATCCCTATTATCCATCACTCTTGATAAGTCCTCTAAACAGCATCCAGTGTCTGCACAAAGCTGATGACTGTAAGTCTTTGCTGGTCGACCAACTACTGGTGTGTCCATAAGAGAATGTCACTTACGAGTTGATATGCCATAAAACACCAACCAACTGGATTTTGCTTTTAATATTGCTACTACTTATTATGAGATTAATTAAGCTTACATTTAAAGGCTCACCAATCTCGGATGAACTCCAGAAGTTGTTTTATGTCACATAGCTTAAAAAGATCGAGTCTACAGTATAAAAAAGGGCATTTAAAAAATATTATTATAAAAGTGAAAATAAAGATGTGAATCTTTCCAAAATGATTCAAGCTTTATGGTCTCCCCAAAATGTAGGTCCCACACTAGCTGTGTCTGCTTAGATGTTCTAACCAACTTATAATTGGGTGACTAACACCACTTCAGACTGGTGCATGTGCCATTCAACATTCATGTAGTTGCACAGAAACTTTTTTTTTCACTAAAAATTGCTTTTCATTGGATCTTGTTACTGTGTCTGGTCCTTGTCACAGGTAACTGTCATTTTTTATAAAACACTGCATCTTCACCTTGAAAATCGTTACCCTCACTGGGCTGGACATTATGTTGGAGAAGTCATTCACAGGATTTTGATGTGGCCAATCTGGCTTTGCCGTTCTCCTGGAAATTTGAGTTTACTATTATGGCTCATTTGCTCTTCAGCAAATCAGTATCAAAAGAGTCCATTATTCTTGGTAGTAGCTATTGAAAAGGGAGCCTTCGGGTCGCCCTCAACTACGGTCACCAACTACTATTCTAGGTCCTTTTTCCTACTTTCATTTCCTCAAATTCTGGAGTAGTTTTTAAATTACATTTGGCCATGACCACACTTTTCTACCAATGTTGGTTTTGTTTCTTTAATATATATCAACCTTTTGAGGGTTATTTAATGCCAAAGTCCTTCTTGTAGAAGGACAGTAATGGTACTATTTAACTCATAGGTAGAGGGATACAGGAGTTCATGCCTTTCCCAAGGGTATTGTTTGACTATCTTTGGTATAAGCTGTATGGAGGATCATAGTTCCTATTTATGAACTTTCCTGCCAGCAGCAAGCACTTCTGGTAAAAATTGGCCAATCAGACACGAGGACTTCCTCAAATACTCAGATATTCAATTACTGAGCAATCCACTGAGACTAAGCTTACTTTGGTTGGCTGCGTCTTTCTGGTGCGCAGATCCAGTTTAATGTATCTTGACTCCAGTGGTAATTCCTTAAGCCTCAGGTGGCTGTCCCTCCAGGCTTTAACCTTCTCCAGAGGGGCTAAGTTTATCACCTGAAGTACTCTTTTTTAAGGGAATGCCAACAGGGCCCAAGACATTTTTGAAACTGCCAACCTGAGTGGGTGATGCCCCTGCACCTGGGCCAACCTTAAAAAAGGCGTGTCATACGCATTTGGTGAGTAACTAGATACTCAATTGTTGGTTGCAGTTTCTGCCAGAAAGACGTCTCTTTTGGATTACCAACACTGGATTCTTTAAACAAAAGATCAAAATGGCAACTAGAATTCTAACAGACATTAGTTCATGCTTACAATGATCTGGCACTCCACATTAGCAACTACGTCATGGAGATTCCCTCCTACTAATGTTGCACGGAATATACAGGTCATGTGAGATATTTAAATGAAGATTTTTTTTTCAATTTCTCCTTTCCAGCTTTTTTTTTCTTCACTTTCTGAACTTTGTTTTTTTTTTTTTTTTCAATTTAGTCTAACACAGTCTTACCTGCCTTTTATTAATTGAGTGATGGATCGGTGAGACACAGTATCACAGTGTATTAACTTTTTCTTTTTTTTATAATTTTCTTTCTAGGAATTCCTTAGGAAAGCTGAGATGTTGAATGATATAGATTTGCGGTTGGATTTAATATCAAAGGCAAAATCCGAAGTTTGCACACGTCACAGTGTAGAGCAGGAAGAGCAGTCGTACGTTCAGATCTTGAAGAGGATAACTGACCAAAACGTTCAGTCTGATTGCAATTGAGGAAGAGAAACAAAAAGTGAAGATTTTAAAAAAAAAAAAAATCAAAAAATATTCCGGTGAAGAAGAATTGCTCAACAAATTTTTTTTTTAAATTGTCATCACAAAAATGCATTATATAACTGATTTACCCAGATTAAATCCAAATTATATATTTTGAGCATATCCTCTATGGTCAGACAACCTAGGTAAACCCCTAAATAAAAATATTTTTTGCCATCTTTAAGACCATTTCTAGATATCAAAAGACCTTTCCTAATCCCCCCCCCCATCATACTAATCTCTGCCATGACACGCCTTTGGTATAAATACCAGGCAGTTGTTTGCTTACTATGATACCTTAGCTTCAGGGAGCTAAACCCCCTCCCCGGTCTTTGCCTGCTTGCAGGACTAAGTTTATTGCTTGATGCCTGAGGCAGCCCCAAAGGGATATGCTGACAAGGTCAAGAATTTTTGTACCTGCCGCACACGAGTCTCAATTCATGCACAGACTCCCAGCCATTGAATGGCTTTGTGCTATATTCTGACACAGTGGGATGTCAGATAAATTACAGTCCCTCATGAGGTAGTCCACCATTATCTTCAACCTCATACTAGCAACTCCTGTTGTGATACACATTCCAATTTGTATAGCACCTTTCCCTTCATTTAGACAATATTTGCTGTGAAATGGAGAGACCTGCTGCATTGGCAACTAAAAGTCTCTCATACAATCTTGCGCTAAGATCTAGGTAGAGATATGTATCTCAACACTGACAGATGTTGACATCAACATTTAAAATAGATGTTAGCAATTTGCGTTTTTCCAAAAATAATTCGTTCCTTTGAGTGCAAAAAAAAAAAAAAAAAAAAAAAAAATCTTTAAAATCTAACCATTCATGAGGTATGGCATTGACTTATTTTTAATATCTTATGTGACCACCCAAAAATTGGGCTTACAGTGTATAATAAAATAGTTCTCAGCCTGAAATATCAGTTTAAAGGATTAAGAAAACTAATTTTAGCAGAGATTCATCTCAATAGTTTGAAGCAGTGTGTGTGTGTGTGTATATATATATATATATATATTCCTGCCCAAAAAATTATACAGATTTTAAATTCCCAAACTTTGTTCCCCAATGATACCTGCATTGAAAAAAAAAGTTTGGTTTTGGTTTACCTTTACTGTGCTTTTAACCTGGACTAAATACAAACTTCATATCAAAAATATAATCAGTCTCTATTCTGTTATGGGAATTTATCCTTTAGAAATGTTGGGTGTAAATTTCTGATAAATGAAATAAGTAATATATGTATATGAGGAGGTATGTTGGCGACCTTAGTCGAGGGTGACTAGAAGGCTCCCTTTTCGATAGCTACTACACTGCCCTTGATATGTACCTTATAATGCTAAGTGTTAAGCAAGGTGTTAGGCCAATGAGCCGCCATCCTATTTATAGACTTGCCAGTCAGCAGAAGCAGCAGGTGATGTAGTGGAAATTGGCCAATCAGAAAAAAAAACTATGAACACTGCAGTCTTTGAAAAGAAAACCAAAATAGCTACCTGAATGAGTGAGTTTGAGTCTCTTTAAGTACTCCATTCATATGGCCTTGTGCTATATCTAAGCAAAATGTTTAATAAATTACTTTGGCCACCTCGGGTGGTGTAATGGTTAGCAAGCTAGACTAACAAACCTTTACGCCCCATTAAATATGACCATAGCAACCTGAATTCAAATCCTGGATAAGGCTGTTTGCATTTCACATAGCACTGACATTGAGAAAGACATGAATCCAATGATTAACCGGGCTGAATAAAGCTCCTAAAAAGACTGATGAAATGTAATATATATTTTCAAACATTTTTATTCATTCTTTCTTTAAGCAATTAAAAAAATTTTATTGTAAATTTAATAAGAAATAAAAAAATTCTCAAATTTTTTTAAGTAATCTATAATTTCTTTATTTTTTTAAGTTTTTTTTATTTATTTATTTTTTTTTTTAAATTTTCAACAGCCCATGAAAAAAAAAAAATCAAGTGTCCCTGAAATCTCACTGTATGAGTTGAAGAAGGTGGTGTTCCTGAGGGCTGAGGACACAAACCAACTGGTTGACCAAAAAAAATGGTCATTTGAGGAAAGTGCCTTTGAATTTTTCTAGGGCACCATGTTTACTGACGGTAGATGGGTGGGTAGGGGTTGTAGAGAAGACATCAAGCCAATGGTCACTTCTTTTGCTCTCCCAAATCTTCAATGCTGTCTTCATCAATCTAGAAAAAAAGAAAAACATGATAGTCTTTTTACCTAATTTTTTATATATATACACTTTTTTTTTTTTTTTTTTGATCAAGATTAAAAATATGTAACAGTTTGATTGTGTAACAAAAACCTATGTGGCATTTTGGAGATGTCAGTGTCTTACAAACGGGCAAATGTTTTAAGCTCCCACCACTAACAAGGCTTTAATTTTGGAGTAAATTTCAAATCCTAAATATGAAGAATGTTTTTATCAAGATGAATATTGAAAATATGTAAAGGTTGGATTCAGTAAGAATATATAGATATATATATATAGGATAGGCCCAAAAGTTCTGTTTGGCCTTAGGGCCATTTAGTTTTAACTTTAAAAAAATTTTCTTTTTTTCTTAATGTTTTGGGACAGATTTCATAAGTATGCACATTTTTTAAATTGTCAAAAATTGAGATATTTTCATTGCAAAACGATTTTCATTCAAGATATAAGGGGAATTTTGTTTTTCATAAATCTAAACTCTGCATCGTTTGGAATTGGTTTATAGCAAAACTTATTTTAATTACCCAAAGTGTTTGTTTTGAGGCTATTCAAAATGGTGACAAATCAAACAATACTCCAGGCTTGAACAGAGGTTTGTCATAAAATTTTTAGTGGCTGAGAAGTGCAAACCATGTGAAATGTGTATGGAGAAACATGTTTTAGTCAAAAAGGTGTTTACAAATGGGATAAACATTGATTTACCACAACAAGCCCAAGTCAAAAAGATAATGGAATAGAAACACTGACTCTCCAGTAAAGAAGATCATGCTGATAGTGTTTTGAAATATGAAAAGACCCATTATTATCAATTTCCTTAAACTTTCTGTTGTCAACTCTTTAGGCAACATTTCACCTTATTTATTAAGTGTATGTGTGTGTGTATAAATAAATATATATTAGTTTTATAAATATTCAATAGTATGGAAGCTTATCTGTGACCACCGGTTTCATACCGTCTTTTTACAACAGTCATTGGGCAGAGAAAGAAAGATTCTGGAGATATTGAAAAATAGTCAAAAGAATATTTATGTGATTGTTAGTGTGTACGTGTGATGATACATGTGCCACGCAGCAGATTTGAGGTTGTCTCCTAAATATGTGTAGCAAAAGTCGTGAGACAGACGGGAATTTGGTTGAATAAAAAGAAATTTGTGTGTAGTGATCATTTTTTATGAAGAAAATAAATTTTTGATTTGACATGTAAGTGTATATCATTATATAATAGCTCTATCACAGATGTTGAGCACTCTCCAAATTATACTGCATTTAGTCTACCACTAAGCCATCAAGTGAGATAGTGACAACCATACACTGTTGTAATATATATATATATATATATATATATATATATATATATATATAGTTTTTATTGCCAACTCAAACTCAGTATACTTGACAAACCTTGGATTGTCATCAAAAGAAAATAAATTCTACATGAATGCCAAAAGGTACGTCACCACACAGCAAGATGAAATCAAGTCAATTATCAGCTTCTATTTTCATGCAAAATGGTGCTCCTCAATATTTTCCTATTGTTCACAAATGACTGAATGCCAACTTCTCTGGGAAGTGGATGGGCTGTCATTGTCCATATGCGTGGCCAACCAGAAGCTCTAACAACACTGTGCAACTGGGGGGGGTAAAATGAATAAATTTCCTCTACTAAACCAACGACTCTGGAAGAACTTGAATGGTTGGTTGTAAAGGTTATGTCTCCTATCCTACCAGAGTGGCTTGAGAAGCTTCTGGCAAATGTCGGTGCCAATATTGAATTTTAAATAAAACTCCATGACATGCGCTTTCTTCTTATATTAATTTCTTATAAAAATCATAGTTAAAAAATGAATGATAAAAATTCAAAAATAAGGAATTGCTTTTCAATCAAAGGAGCAGAATCTGGCAATTACCACACTGTGTTGTAAAACCAACAAAGCCGGGCGATATTGCTCGGGTTAAGAGAAATGCTGCTTTGTCCCTTAAAACATGCCTGATCCCTGAATCATGTTCTGATGATGGCTTTGTTTGCAGTAATGTTGCTATTTTCGCAATAAGAATTGACACGTATATATGTATAGGAGGCACTCATAGTGTAATGGGTATTATTGTAGAAAATGGACATGGTGACACAAGTTCAAACCCCAGACTAGGCTGTTTGCATTTCACACTACAATAATACACTTGGGAAAGATATTAATCCAACTATCCTCCCTCCAGCTATGAGTAAATAGTAGGCTCTTTAACCTTGATATGACAACCTATCTAAGAGAAGGAAAACTTTGAATTCAAACCTATTATACTCCACTTAAAAACTGACCTTGTGTCACATCCTGCTCATGTTGAGGAGTTAGGTAAATACACACTATATATATATATATATATATATATATATATATATATATATATATATATATATATATACACACACACACTGAGTGCAATGCAAATGTGTATCAACCAACCTATCCTATTAGATATATAATAGCAAAAAAATACTCTGAAATTGCATTCCCCTCGACATGCAATGATGATGTTTTGTTGCTTAGCTATAGTCACCTACACATACAGAAATAAAATAATGCAGCAAAAAATAAGATACACTGATGAATTTATATCCGGTTAAAACAACGCGTTGAGTTTGTACCTTCACTTACATACACACAATAATACGCAACTATAACCCACACGAGCATACGCACACACTCACAATCACACGTAAAGATTCCTACAAAATCCCAACGGGTTTTTTGCCTGTATTTTTTTGATTTTCGATTCATTTCATTTTCTTAACTGCCTGACGATTGTTGTTTTGTAAAAAAAAAAAAAAAATCCATGAAACCCAGGGGTCACAGTCTAAATTCCATGAATTAAATATATATATATATATATATATATATATATATATATATATATATATCTAATATATATTTATTTATTATTATTATATTATAGCTCTATCCACCATATTATATTGCACTTGGTTCAACAGAAACCCACAAAGTGATTTAGTGACAACCAACACTTATTATATATATATATATATATATACACACACACATACACAACCTCACTATAAAAACTTGATTGAAAATAGAGCCATTTGTATTTGATTAAAATTATATTTACTCATTCCTAGGTAAAAAAAACAACAGAAAACCATAAAAAAACCAGGTGTAATATTTCAGATTTTCTCCTGAACATTTTACAGCAAAGCACTGACCTGTGTCCACTTTTCAGGTATGATGTCAAACAAATCATCTTTGACGTCTCCTTGGATCACAATTTCATCTCCTGTTACTGAAGAGCCACATGAAAATTTGGTAGCAAAATATTTGCTAGCATCTTTCAAATCAATATCTGAAAAATAAAAAGCGAAGAAAAAAATTTGCTAATTTTTTAACGGCAATTATTGCTGCAGAAATGAAGGGGATCAAAACAGTTGCCTATATTTCTAATTGGATGGCTTTTGAGCTCCCAGCCTATAAGACTAGTACTCATTATCCATTTAACACTTTTGTGCCAGATAAAGGTAAGACATTTTGTAACCTGTCCATTATGAAAATTCTCATATTTGTGTATAACTATAATGTAGCAATGACAACACAGAAAACATTTTATTAGAGCAATACTCTAAAAATGCTTTTTGGGAATAAAACAATTTCCAGTTTAATTTGCAATTGAATGATAGCATTGTAGTACTTGCATTTATGTTAAATGCCATTTTTTAATCATCCAAATTTTCAATATAATGGAGTTAACCATGAATTTCTTTATACAAAATAAGAATCCTCATATAAGCTATATAATTATATATATATATTTGTGTGTTTGCTTCCCTGTTATAGGTAAGTTTCAACATATAAGTTGTTTGCAAAGGAGACCATCCATTGTACAGGTAAGTAGTGCCAAAAGTAGCTTAGTTTTGTTAGCATTCTCCTTTTGGTAAACCTTAGGCATCACTCAATGAATATGACTCTACGCCTTTTAATGATGAGGGTAGATGCTCAATGTGGCAATGGGTAGGCATCTTTTTGAAACCATCATTTAATTATAGCAAGCTGGTAGCAGATAAGCATAGTGTGTGTGAGTATATATATATATATATATATATATATATACACACATACAGAGAGAGAAAGAGAGATACTGTCTTGTGGCCATATCCAGAAATGAAAGGGCTTTGGAAGTAAATGCAGAGTGGAGCCTCTAAGGAAGTAAGCTGTTGACAATGACCTCCTTCCAAGATGGAGACCCTATCTGTTAGGGTAGTAGGGTCTCCTGTCTAATGACAAAGCCGTTATGAAGACACCTCTTCAAAAAGTAAACTCCAAAATGAAAACTGGAGAAGACACCTCTGCTGATTCGAAGGTATTCTTTGATGGGAAAAGTCTAAGAGGAAGTCCTCTGAAACAAAACTTGCAGTTTGCATGCTTGTCACTCAGCTGTTGCTATGTAAATCCAGGGAGTGGAATACAAGCATATGTCACAACATTCCAAAAGCATACAGTTGTCTTAGCGTTTTATACATTTTGTATATTTTTCACTAGTTGAATTAGTTATTAATCAGGATGTTTGAGTTGTAATTTTGGTCATAAAGACAGCTATTATGTGTCAACATGTAGCAGTCTATATATATATATATATATATACACACACACATACACACTCTCTCTAGCAGGAATACCTGATATTGCTTGGGGGTAAAAATAATATCAATTTTCACATGATTAAAATACTTAAGTATAAAGTAAAGTTGTCAACCATAGTCGAGGGTGACCAGAAGGCTCCCTTTTCAATAGCTACTACTATGAGGTGAAAGGGAAGGCGTTATTCCTTTCCCTGGATTGCTCCACTTTACCCTCGATACATACTTTATATTGCCGAGTGTTAAGCAAGGAGGTATCAAGTACCATTTTTAAAGTCTTTGGTATGACACAACCTGGGATCGAAACCAAGTCTCCTGGACCATTGGCAAACACTCTACGAACTAGGCCAATGAACCGGTTGCGTTTCTTCTAACAACATAGCAAATGAAAAAATAAAATAACCACTCAATATTCATAAATATAACAAACTACATAAAAGTGTTTGCTAATGACTAGGGAGACTGGGGATCAATCCCAGGTTGTGTCATACCAAAGACTCAAAAAAAAAAATGGTTGCCCAGTGAGCTGGGGCTGTAGAATACACTGATTGCGCCTCTGCAGATGGATAATACCCGCTCAATACATGTCTTGGATATGACACTAAACAATCTGATGGTGAGAGGTTCCAGTAATGCTGGAGCTTTGGGGAATGCAGAGTACCCCTTCATTGCCATCGCTCCCAGGTCCACTCTGGCTCGGAGTGGTAGCACCTGATAGGGTCCCATCTATGGGTCATTTAGGAAAAAAAACTGTACTTATGCTAAGCTAAAATGCTTGAAATAGAACTGTTTTTGTATGCCAAACCAAATTGTTTGAAATACAACTGTTTTTGACATTGAGACTGTACTTACGCTAAACTGAATTGTTTGAAGTAAAACTGTTTGACTAAACTGAATTGCTTGAAATAGAAATGTTTTTGACAATTAAACTGTGTACTTATGCTAAACTGAATTGTTTAAAATAGAACTATTTGTATAAAAATGGATTTGGCATTAAATAACCTTCAAAAGTTGATATGGCATAAAACATAAACAAAAAAAAAAAAATGTACTTGATGCCTCCTTGCTTTAACACTCAGCATTATAAGGTACGGATCAAGGGTAAAGTGGAGCAATCCAGGTAGAAGAGTAGCACCCTCACCTACAGTACTAGCTACTGAAAAGGGATCCTCGACTCCAGTTGGCCAATTTTACATACTTACATTATTAATATACAGAGGATTTTAAGAAAATGTCAACATTTCTATGACATTTATGAAAAAGTCGCTGTTACTGAAAAGAAATATACTGATGCCTAAATTAAAACAGTGTTTCTCTTATTGGGTAGGAAATAATGTGTTAGCATATCTAAAGTTTAGAAATTTCCCAAGCCAAAAAAGAGCAGCTCCTGTCGACACAACTTACCATAAGTAGCAAGTCCGGCAATAATTGTTACCCGTTTTTTTTTTCCCCTTGTGGCAGTTGATAACTTCAAACCTTGAGGTTCTGTTTTCTTTTTAGCTTTGATCACACCTTTACCACCACGTGTTTGTCGTTTCTTCTTTTCTTCCATTTCCTCTGACACCGTTTTCTCTTCAGCTGGACAAAACAAACAAAAAATAAAAAAGAAGTTTATTTTACTATAAACCAAGAGGAATTATTTAAGCAAGAAAGGACGATTTGCAGTTTGATTACATATAAATCTTTTTGTTACCTTTTCAATGAATAATACTTATGGATACTGTTGGAAGTAACAAGAAAGGGAGATAACTCCAAGGTTATTAAGAGTTATCCCACTGGAAATGGGCGCATGCCTCATGCCCACTGACGTCAACGGGGACAATTCAAGATGGCGGACTGACACCAAACATGTGTAGAACTCTCTCTCTCTCTCTCCATTTTCCACAAAATTCCATATGTAGAGTAGCGACCTTTAATTATTATTTTATATAATAAAATACTGTTAACTAAAAAACGTTCTTGGTGATTATTTCCATCCAACAAATGCACCACTCGGCATAACACGAACACAACAGATACTTAATGCACAGTAATAAAAAGACAGAATGAAAACAATGATTATTTTCAATATACTAAATAAATAAATAAATCTTATTTTTCATTTAAAACACTAAAAGATAAAATAAATCTTTTTTGTTTTTTTCTTTGATTAAACAATCTCAAAACTAAAGAAACAATAATCTGTTTAAGTGTTTTTTTGTTGAATATTTTTGTGAGTGAATTGAATTACCATCACCAGAAAATCTGCTGAACACCTAAGCATGATATACGGGAACACCGGAAAGCTGTTTCAACCTTATTAGGTCTCATCAGCAGTGTATACTGTAATCTCCACCACTAGAGATCGAACCAGCAACCACAGATTGCAGTGCCGAAACTCTACAACTGAGCCACCAGTTCATATTGCACACAAGTGACGCCAAATCAACTAGTTATGGTAATTGCGCTGCCAAGGAAAAAAATAAACAAATAAAAAAATGAATAAATAAAAACTTGTGTTGTTCTGTTCATTTCCTATGACGATAACCATTACAACATAATGTACAGTAAAATAGCATTCAGCCTTAAATATCTGACTTTTAAATTCAAAAGGTTTAAAGAACCTACCTTTCCCAGCCATCATCTTTTTGAAGTGTTCTGGAAGATTCTTCTCCAACCAATTTTTGCATCTTTCATAATTCGGATAATATTCACAATACTGAAAACAAAGAGGAAAAATATTGGAAAATACAAGATAGAAACAGTTGATTATTACAAATAATTATGCAAATTATTAGTGTAATGAGCCATCTTCTTACTCCCTCATCCCAATTCCATTTCTTGCCCCTCCCCTTAATTCATCTTTACACTTAATATCATAATCTTTGGTTGGTTTGGTCGTCTAATGGCATATCAACCTTCATGGGTTATCTAATGCCAAAGATACCCTTTTAGAAGAACAACAACAACAACAGTGGTATTATTTAATCAATTTCTGTGAGAGGGAATAAAAAGAGGCTCATACATTTCCCAAGAGATATTAATCCAAGAGGGAACATCATAACAGGACAAGAGTTAAAATTCACTTATTATGATGTCACAGTCTAGCATGTTAGCCACTACGCCATAGTGATTCCTTCACCACCATCACAAAGCCATCCGTGTACAAGAACAGCAATGGCAACCCAAAGGCTTCCTTTTCAATAGCTACTACACTGAGATTTAATGGAGGGCGCTACACTTTTCCCTTGATCTATACCACATCATCATCATCATCATGTTGTGCCGCCAGCATGGATATCCCTGACCCTCTCTCGCCACTTCTCCCTATCGTTCATCGCCTCTGGTAGGTCTTCAGGGCTACATCCCATATCCTCACACAGCTGCTGAATGTATGTTCGAGCTGGTCGTCCTGCTTTTGCCCGGCCATATGTGGGGGTCCATAGGAGTACATCACTTATGAGCTCGTCCTTGCTTCTCCAGCAGTGTCCTGCATGTCTGGTTCGTCTAACTTGGATAGTTTTCATGATGGGAAGCAGGTGGCCGTATAGTTGGTGCCTTGTGGGGTGTTGCTGCCAGGACTTGTTCAATATTGCTTGCAGCATTCTTGTGTAATTGCCATCCAGCTTCTTCTCCAACAGTTTAGTTAGCGTCCAAGTAGTGCATCCATACAGCAGTATCGATACAACCGCTGCCTGGAAGAAACTGCGTTTCATTTTATCGGTCAGGTCTGATTTCCATATGATCAATAGCCTATCAATAGCTGTCCATGCCTTCATTAGCCGCGTGTCGATGTCCTTTTTGGTTGATGAGACGCTGTTTCCTAGGTAGGTGAATTTGTCTACTAGTTTCAGAGGGGTTCCATCTAGTATGGTGATGTCGCCTGTTTGATTATAGCACATATATTCCGTTTTGTGTGCATTGAAATGCTAAGTGTTAAGTAAGGAGGCATCACCTATCATTTTTTTTTAAGTCTTTGGTATGAATCGACCTGGGAATGAACCCTGGTCTCCCAAACAATTGGCAAACACTCAAACCATCACTTAACTAAAAATGAAAGTAATAGAGTGAGGGGATTTCTAACTCGCTTACTGCACCACGGAGAATCTCTCCTTAAAAACTTACATCTTTTCACTTGATGCAATCACTTTAACATTTCTCTTTTGCAAATCTGAATTATGACTCTTGTGTTTCGGGATTTGTTTATTTCTGGGATTGACTAACAGTGAGGGGAGACAACTGCATGTCCTACAGGAAAGTTGGAAAATTTTAAAAACACAAAGACCATATTAAAAAAAAAAAAAAAAAAAAAAAAAATTCAACAAGTTTTCAAATTAAATTTTTGAAAAGAAAAGAAAAAGTCAAAATTTTTGTCAACAAAAAATGCATTAATTATAATGCAAAATTGGCTTTAAAGTCAATTTTACTTTTTAAA
The DNA here is from genome assembly GCA_963585895.1 of Sepioteuthis lessoniana. Classification (NCBI taxonomy): domain Eukaryota; kingdom Metazoa; phylum Mollusca; class Cephalopoda; order Myopsida; family Loliginidae; genus Sepioteuthis; species Sepioteuthis lessoniana. The sequence continues at coordinate 2,670,119 of OY757945.1, read as the reverse complement.
ACTTTTTCAAACTCTTATTGCCAAAATATTACAGCACATTTGATGACAGCAAAATTGTTCAGTTTTTCTATACTATGGAGTTCAAAATGGTAATAATTTGTTTCATGTGTACCATCAATTCATTTTACAACTTGAAATGTTTTGTTTTTTTTTTAAATTATTCATCATATCATTTTTATCACATCTTCATATCCTCTGGATCTGCCATCAAAGGAAAGTAAGAATTTCTTTCAATTTGAATTTAAGCAGACCCCGCCACTTTTAGCCAGAAAGGAAATGAAATATAGAAAAAGGTAAAAACATTTTTTGTACAGAACTGTTCGTACTTTTATGTACAGCAGAAGTATGCTTAACGCAATGGTCAGCATCGAAGGAAATGGATTTGGCAACCTGAGTTCAAATCCTGAAGAAGGCATTCCACTTTGTGCTAATGCTCGTGAGAAAGGCATGAATCAATCTGTTCTTTCAGTTGAATTAAATTTAAATAGAAAACCAGCTGTACTCTACTTATGGTAGAGAGGTTGGGTAAGTACATACTGTATTTGATAGCTTACAAGATACACTTTCAAAAAAAAAGTGTACCAGAAAATCAACTAACCTCATCAAGTCAAAGGTCAGCTTTGGGTGATGGGCTAGTGGAGTTCTAGAGCTGCAGTGACCCTTAAATCTAACTACAAACATCTCTGCAAATATAATGATCTCTTCTCCACCATCAACGGCAATGCTTTTCTAACGTAAGAATCTATAACAATTGTAATTACTGGTACGTCATATAAAAATAACACCAGCCAGAAAGAAAATAGACAATGCTTAACCAGGCATGTACTTAAAGAAATCTATTAAAGATTTTGAATGTGAAATATTGGGATTTAATAAAGATCCAAATAAATATGAAATTTTATGAAACTTTTATGCACAGTAGTAAAATGGTATCTTATTCTCACAGTCCAGGAATGTGATGAGGGTACAAGTAGTTTAGTGATATTTTATTCTCACTGTCAGTGGAAACGTAATAAGTTTGAGTGGCCAGTAGACAAAGTTTGTTGCTAGTTGAAGAAAGATGTTTATTAATCAAAGTTTTTTTTTAATAGAATTTTGTTGCATAGGAAACTTAATAAGAAATTCAACACAATTAAATTTTACTTTTAAAATCAGAATCAAAGAGAGAGTGGGGGGGTATATCAGGGTAGATAACTAATCTTCTATACTCACCTCAACTGGCATCGTGCATTCTGCAAAAAGAGAAAAAAAGTATCATAAGCTAAGAAGCCATTTATGACTTGAGGCTTATTTGAACTTGTAACCTCAGCTGTACTGCTGTCAACACAAATATCAGTTGGTCAGCTCTCGAGACTTCAGTAGGTGAAGTACTGAAGGTTACCTGACGCAATGCTGAAAGCAACAAAGATGAGGATACTAGTCCAAAGGAACCATCAAAGTTTAGGGTCTTTTTTAGTGTTCAAAACAATATTGTTCTCTATGTTTGTGTGGAATATAGACAAATGTCATTGAACAATTTAAACTTGTATCGATCACGAACCAGTTATAAAGAGTTATCTCCCTTCCATAAAATATAACAAATAAAAAACATTACTTTTAATTGCTGTGTACAAATCGATTGAAAAACTTTCTTGAAAATGAGGAGTCAACTTATATGGCAGGGCTAAAATTCAAACATTTACCACAGAAAGGTCAACCAGTGGATCAATACTCCTAACAATTGATACACACCACTTTCCGTACTTCCAGCAGACTGCCACAAACATTTCCAACTTAAACTCGTGTTCAGTGAACAGATTTAAGACATTAAGACAAAGATTAATATAAAATAATAAAACTGCAGTAGAAATTAAGTATTATATTAACACTATATCACACACCATTTTGAATAACTGATGTAAACACTAACCAGAACATCACAGCACTCAGGCAGACGACTATGGTATGTTGTTTATCTGTGCAATTAATAATAGAGCAAAAGTTCATGAATTCATATGAATATAACCTCTATTGTGTAAGATTTGCATATTTCATATCTTCTATCAGTTGGGTGGGGGCAACCTATACGGTAGATATCGGTCTAACCAAGAATTTTGAGTTAATAATCTTAAGGCTGGCTTGTTTGCCACAAAATACAAAAGAGAATGAGTTATTATTAATATTTTTGTTAAATTTTTTTTTAGACTGTACTTTAACCCATATTTTTTAGACTGTACTGTATCCCATATTTTTTAGACTGAACTGTATCCCATATTTTTTAGACCGTACTCTATCCCATATTTTGGTTGTTCTGATATCAAAGCAGAAAGTAACAGAAATTATAGAATACCTAATCATACTTAGGTCACTATTAATCGCAGTTTACAAAATTTTAAATAAAGAAAAAAATTTTATTTTATATTCAAAAGCATCTTTCTCACATTAGAAATCTTTATAACATTAACAAAATATAACAATCACCAGCAAAGGTAACAGCCGCTAGTAGTGACTACTTAATTAGTATATTTTCACCCCCTCACAAAAGTGTCCAATGTATTTATGAGGAATGGGACATACCCATGAATAGTCATAGTTAGGATGTATATATATAACAAATAGGAAAATAAAAATCTTTTAAAAATGGAAATTCAAAATATTTTCTAAACTATACACACAGACGTTATTTTGGAAAATTTTTTGTTTTAATTCTTGATTTTATAAAAAAATTTTTAAAATCTACTGCAAAGACATTCTTTTTTGAAAACTCTTTTTAAACATCAATCATGTCACAACATTTTCAAATTGAATGCTATCAATAATAACGGAACATTAAGAATTTTTTTAATCTTTGTTTTATTTTTTTTCTTTTGAAAATGATTTTCAGATGAAACATTAAAAACATCTTGAAGATGGTTTAACAAAAAAAAAAAAAAAAAAAAAAAAAAAAAGACACTAAACATTGCCAATATTATCAGACATAAAATAAATTCATTGGATATTTTATTTTATTTATATTTACATAGCTTTTAACTTATTTCCATTTCACTCATATACATACATACAAAAATTAATTTTATTCACATTTTATGTATGTTATTCAAGTTTTAAAAAAATATTCACATGAACCTTGGATATATATATATATATATATATATATATATATATATATATATATGCACACACAAATTAATTTTATTCACATTTTATGTATGTTTTTCAAGTTTAAAAAATATTTACATGAACCTTGGATATATATTTATGTGTATATATATATATATAAAATTTTTGTTAGTCCAATGAGAGAAAAAAGTTGGGATAGAATGAGTCTGTCTGTGAATGACTATATATATATATATATATATATATACATGCACACATGTGTCTGTGTGTGCATGCTCATGGTATATGGTTATAGTCAAAGGAAATAAACATAGTGACTAGAGTTCAAATCCTGGACAAGTCTATTTGCATTTCATAAAGCACTAATAATACCTTTAGGAAAGGTCTGCATGCAGGTATTCTCTTTCCAGCCATGGATAAAATGGTAGGACAAACTGAGCCATTTAGCCTTGGTAAAGCAACCAATCTAAGAGAAAGAAAAATTCTTTGTTGTTTGGGAGATTTTGTAGCCCAATAGGGCGACATTCTTCTGTTATCAGCTCATTGAAAAAGCGTGATTGGTCCTACACTATCCTTCACCATAATAAACAAATAATTTGTGTAGGTCATCTGACAGTTCCTATGTTTAACTGAACTGTTGAAGCCTCAGATTTTCAGATTGACAGGAGAGTCCATTATTATATATAACTGTATTGGTTACACCACAAAAATATGGGGAGGGGGAGAAAGGACAAAAATTTGATTGATACATTTCAATGAAGTTTCAATCTGTTAAGTGGAAATGGTATCAAGAGAAGTTTTTTTTTTCTGATTCAGAGATTTAATTCTTTATCTAGAGTCGTTTATTCTAGAATTAAAGAGTTATTCGGATTTCTCTAAAAGGGTAAATAAAGTTCTTTTTTTATTAGTTTGCTTTGGCTTTATGGCACATCAACCCTTGTAGGTTATTTAATGTGAAGTCCTGTTTTTACATATATATTAAATATATGATTTGTAAACATTTTTTTTTACAAATGATCAAACAGTTCTATTGCGACCAATTCAATTTGGCATAAGTCTAAGTTAAATGGTTCCAAGTATTGCTATGTATCACTAACAATTCAATTAAACGTTAGTCCTTTGTTTCCACACAGGCAAATGATCGAACAGTTCTATTTTTAACAATTCAATTCAGCATAAGTCATTTGTTTACACACAGTTTGAATATCAAACTGTTCTATTTGACACATAGATAGGATCCTATCAGGTGCTACCACTTTGGATCCGAGAGGACCTGAGAGCAATGGCAATGAAAGTGTACTCCACATTCCCCAAAACTCCAGCATTACAGGAGCCTCACCATCAGATTGTTTAGTGTCATATCCAGGCCACCCATTGAGAGATGGGTTAGGGTATGATTGAATGTTTTTACTCAGGAAATACAGTTTGAGTTTTACTTAAAAAAGTGATGATTATCAATTTGATATTGAATAGAATTTTGATAGTAGGTATACGTTATAAAATCTACTTTCAATTTTTAGATAGGATTAAATAAATCATTACTGTTGAGTATATTCTATTAATCCTCATCACTTCAGTGTATGCTAGACTGACTGTAAGATGTTTGGGGTTAGAAGATTAAGAGTGGAGATAATTATATCAGTGGGTTTCATGTATGGTGTTATTTGTTGATTATATATATCAAGGTGAAAAAAAGTGAAAAACAAAGTAATCCAAAGTGAAGAATTTAATATGAAAAAAAGTCAATGCAATAATACTTTGATTTTAATAAACCATCATCAAGACTTAGAAAATCAGCATTCATAAGTCATATAATATTTTTTTTGAAATATGAACAGTTGCCCCCCCCCCCCCATGTATATAATCTCCTAACTTGTTTTTTTATTGCATTAAACATCCATCGGTGATTTAACAACACTCAATAACATCTTTCAACATTCTGATGATGGTTTATTAAAACTGAAACGTTATAACATCGACTTTCTTTCATATTAAATTCTTCACTTTGGATTACTTTGTTTTTGATTTTTTCTCCCCATTGTCGGATTCTTTTTCATTATTTACTTCCATATGAACGTGACTAAGAATAGAATGGAATATGTCGATTTTTCCAGGTCAAATTTAAGAGAATCAGGTTTCATGTTTAAGTTAGAAAATTGATAAATTTTGTTTGGTTTGCTATCTTTGTTTAATAGCATATCAACCTTCACGGGTTATTTAATGCCAAAGACATCCTAGTAGAAGGACAACAGTGATATTATTTAGCCCATAGCAGGGGAAATAAGGGGGTTCATACATTCCGCAAAGGTATTACTACTGGTTCTGGTTTGTTTGTTTGTTCGATGGCATATCAACCTTTATGGGTTATTTAATGCCAAAGCCATCCTTGTAGAAGGACAATAGTGATACAATTTAATCCATAGCTGGTGAGATAAGGGGGGGGGGTTCATGCCTCTCCCAAGGGGCATTAGTCTGAAAGTGAACGTAATAGCATGACTTGGGTTTGAACTCACTCACTACAATGTCACAAAATTTTGTTTCTCCTTTTGTATAAATAATTTAGGTATCGAGAGTAAAAATTAGAGTTGTTATAAATTTCAGGATATCATATAAGTTTCTTGTTTGCATATGCTGGTCGGGTGACTGAACCCATAGTGTAACCTTTAATTTGGTTTCTTTGTTTAATGGCATATCAACCTTTGTGGGCTATTTAAAACCAAAGCTATCTTTGTAGAGCAATGATACTATTTAACCCATACCTAGGGAGGATAAGGGGGTTAGATACCTTTTCCAAGGGACATTAGCATGACTGGAGTTTGAACTCACTCACTTTGAGGTTGCAGTCTAACATAGAGAGATAAGGGGAGGGTCATGCCTTTCCCAAGGGTATTAGTCTGAAAGTGAATGTAATAGCATGACTGGAGTTTGAACTCACTCACTTCGAGGTTGCAGTCTAACATAAGGGGATAAGGGGGGGGTCATGCCTTTCCTAAGGGTATTAGTCTGAAAGTGAATATAATAGCATGACTGGAGTTTGAACTCACTCACTATGAAATAGCAGTCCACCACGTTAACCACTACGCCAGGAGTTCTCCTCTTAATCTTTAATTTGGAGGTAAAGTTTTCCATTCAAATCAATTTTATTTTGTGTTAGGATATCCATTTATTGTAATCGGTTAATATCTTAAAATAAGCATAAAATGAAAGAAGAATATTGGCAGTTGCTTTTTTTTCAGTTTATTCATCTTCACTTGTACAAATAGTGAAAATTGGGATGAAAATTGCCACTCACCTCAGCGTGCAAGATTTATTTTTTTGACTGGAAAAAAAAAAAAAACATGGCTGCCCTGAGTGAGCTTATATTGCAAATAGTCATGTATTTTCACGCCAGCAGTCATGTAAAACCACGGAGAGTGAAGATGCACATACAAATGAGGGCAGGCAGAAAAGAACATAAAAACAATGAATGTCGTCACTCGGAGTCTTTTGCTTTTGAATTGGACACAAATTGATTAGAGGAGAAGCGGCAGTCAGTTTAAAGAGACAAAGGAGAGGATAATTGTTGAATACGATAGGAGGTTTTTTGGTCAGACATCACAGTCTTTTTTTGTCGTTGAGAGACACGACAATAACTTTATTTGGTATAAGATTATCAGCTGCACACGAAGACTAATAAACATCTTCTAAAACCCTAGATTATCGGATCATTCTGCTTATCCCACAAAACAAAAAGTAAGTTAAAATGGTTATACACCATCTTCATCCTACCTCTTCCTACAATGCAAGGGTTCAATGTACATCACCCCTAGTAAACAAGGCAAAGTTAGACAAGGAAAAAAAGTGGGGAAGTCAAGAAAAAGAAATTCCTGTGCCAAGAAAAAAAAAAAAAAAAGGGAAGAGACAGGTAACTGAATAGCAGGGACATTAGGGAGGGTAATGGCTGATACTAGGGTCGTTCATAAAGTTTTAAGTCTCACGTAGATTTTAGATTTGTCACACACCTCTCATCTTTGTATGAGCCTCACCTGCACAGAAATTAAGACAGAAATCTTTTGTCATTATAAAAGAAATTGTAGAATGTTGCTACAAAAAATATTCAATATTCTGGGTGAGGCTTAGAACTTTTTGAACAACGCTGGTAGATGATAAATATCAAGAGAGAATGTTACCTCCACAATAAAGAACACTGAATGGATACGTGACATCTTTTCGTGGTCCTTCATGAATGAAAAATTTTGAATCTTCTACTGCCATAGTCATTTCTGAAAAAGGAGAGAAAAAAATAAAATAAAATAAAAGATTCGATGTTTTTCTTTGCAGTAATCAATTCCATATTTTTCTACCATCTTTGTCCTTTGTTAGAAAATACCACAAGTTTTAGGTCAAAATATTCTTTGAAATTCTTGTACCGTCTCATGTTCTTTTATAAACTATCTTCATTGTTTCAGAGATTGTTTTTGTACAGATGATCATCTTGAAGAAAAACTGCACCCAGAGGAAAAGCATTGTGATCCAAACAACAAAGATGAGGATACTAGTCTGAATAATTCATGGAATAATGGCAATACTTCATTCTCAGAACTTTAGACAATGCAAGAAAGCTGGAGAATGCATTGGCTGAAATGTAGTGATCAAAACAACAAAGATCAGGATACTAGTCTGAATACTTTGTGGAATAATGAGAATACTTCATCTTCAATATGAGAAGGCTAGAGAATGCATTAACTGAAATGTATAGTCTGAATAATTGATGGAATAAAAACAATACTAGAAAACCAAAGAATATATCACCTAAAAGAAATTTTAAAAACCTTTAACCTCTGTTCCAAAAAACAATTATTAATATATCAAAATGTCATGATCCTTGTGGGGACTGAAAAAAAAACAACAAACAAACAAACAAAATAAATTAAAAAAGTAGCTGTTTTCCTAGGAGGCCTCTGACAGGAAACAAAACTCATGCATGCCTAAAAAGATGGGCTTCCTGGTGCCAAAGAGAAATTCTCACTCAGTAAGCATTCACCATTGCTATTAGACAGACCTGTTTCAATCGGCAAGTAGCAAGGTAGCATACATGCTTGCCAAGTCATGGGCTTAGTGGCAGTCTGTATCTCCTGTTAGTATTCACTTCCACTGTTCGCCAATGGTCCGGGAGACCGGGGTTCAATCCCAGGTCGAGTCATACCAAAGTCTTTAAAAAATGGTACTTGATACCTCCTTGCTTAACACTCTGCATTATAAGGTACGTATCAAGGGTAAAGTGGAGCAATCCAGGGAAAGGAGTAGTGCCCTCCCCTATACCTCGGTGTAGTAGCTATTGAAAAGGGAGCCTTCGGGTCGCCCTCGACTACAGTCGCCAACTTTATACACTGAAAACACCTGCTGGACATCCAATAAACTTCAAACATACAACATGCTAAAAATGACTAATATATTTCAATGCCTTGTCAGGGAGATGCAACTATTTCTACTGGTTCAGAAAAACATTCTCATCACAGAATAGTTGTTAAACCCCAAAATAAAGTTTGAATATAAAAGTATTTTTGTCTCTTTCTTTCCGTTCTTAATTCTCTAGCAGCTTCTCACAGACAAAAGAGGACAACAAGTGAATGGGGTAAGAAGGAGAAGAAAAAAAAAGGAGTCAGATACAAAACTCAGAATCAACCCAACAGTTCACCAACAACCACTACTACCATGAATAAATAACAACCTTCTTCTTATTCCCCATATCCTCCTTTGAAAAAAAAAAATGGGAGAAAACAGGGAAATTGTATGTAAAAAATTTAGATTTCCACAAACACACAGCAATGAACTGTCAAATTTTTAATAATTCTTCTCTATATTAATATAAAAAATATCTGGTTGAAATTTACAGCTATTTGAAACTTTAAAATGTATCGAATGTATAAGATCTCCTTTGTCATGAGATCAGATGAGCCAGTTTTTTCACTGATTATTACAATTTTATAAATTCTTGATAAAATAAACTTGTATTCAAAAAAAGCTGAATAGCAAAGACCAACAAGTTAATATTCCCTGCAGAAATAGGGGTGCATGATTTATAGGCCATCAATGTGAAAGGAAGGAGTTTTTTTTAATTATTTAAATTTAAAAATGATTGATTGATTTTAGTTACAATGTCAATTAGTCAAGGGATATTTGATGTTTTGAGGTTAGAGAATCACATTCGTTATACATTCACATTTTTTGGGCTCAAGATTTTTTGCACATAGTTCTATGATATCAAGTATTCCTATCTAATACAAATAATTTGCACACAATTTTAGGATATCAAGTATTCCTAGCTAATACAAATAATTTGCACACAGTTATATGGTTTCAAGTATTCCAATCTAATCCAAATAATTTGTACACATTTATAATGGTATCAAGTAATCTTATCTAATACTAATAATTATACAGTTTTGGTTGGTTAGGTTTTATGGCATATCAACCCTTGAAGGTTATTTAACACCAAATCCTGTTTATATGAAGATAAGTATACATGATTTGTAAGCAAGAAGATTGGTTTGGTTTCCATTTTATTCCTAACATTTTTAAATGAGACTGAGCTAATTTTCTGGCACAGAGTTAAATGGTTTCAAGTATTGCAATGTATCACCAACAATTTAAACATCAGTCATTTGTTTACATACAATCAAATGAACCTCACCAGCAGATGGTTTAGTGCCATATCAGGACACTTGTTGGAGAGGAAGTGGGGGGTCTTACCCCTCTGCAAAGATGCTGTCAGTGTATTTAGCAGCCCAAGCCAACTGGGATATATATGGTTTTAAGTAATTATATCCATTTTAATAAAAGTCATTTGTTTGTACACAGTTATCTGGTTTCAAGTAACTAATAATAATCCTTAGTAAAAAAATTACAGCTTCAAGTAACTATTCTTAATACATAAAATTTACACAGTTAAATAATTATCAAGTATTCCTATCTTATATAAATAATTTGCACACAGTTGTATGGTTTCAAGTATTCCTATCTAATACTAATTATTATATGGATTTAAGTAATTATTTCTATTCAATAATAGTCATTTTTTTTGCACACAGTTATATAGTTTCAAGTAACTAATAATAATAATAATAATAATCCTTAGCTTCAAGTAATTATTTTTAATATATAAAATTTACAGTCATATGCTATCAAGTATTTCCATCTAATGGAAACAATTTTTTAACAGATATAACAGGTTCTGGCTCACCACTTAATTTAGTTTATACCCAAGGCGCTCCCCTTTTAAAAGGAGTTAAAGGGGTCACAATGAGTATATTTAAAACCTTGCTGACAGGGCAGTTTTACAAAGAGGGATTTTGAAAAATGATTTTTAAGTAAAGAAACCATTTCCGTTCAGAAGACTGGTGTATGACTTAGCTAAATTTTAAATTTCATTTTTTTTTTTTTTTATTGTAATGAATTTTGACAATCATCGAAGTACAATTTATGAGGATTTTTCGGAACATGTCGGTAAAATAGGGAAGCTAATCTTGTTTGGTTAATAACGTTCACTCCACTCACCCCTAAAAAATGTCACTACTAGGGGTGTGCAAAAGTATCCAGCCGAAAAGCAGTTTTTAAACATATATTACGTATGTGTACTCTAGACAGATTCTAACGAAAATTTTTAAAATAGAAGGTACTGGAATCTTGCACACGTGATTTTGTAATTAAATAAGTAAGAATAGATTTCCATTTTACCGACATGTTCCGAAAAATTGCTTTATATTTTATTTTATGTCTTTAATATTTACATCGAACTAGTTAGTTCAAAACAGTTTTCAGTCTGTCACGAATAGTTTCATTATCTTGAAATTATTTTTAAGAATGACTTAACAAAAATATCTCAACGATTTTTATATTATTTTTTTTTTATCTTCATGGTTTAATTAACAATTTCAAGAAATTCATTTAAAAAAAACTTTATATTTTTAAATAGTGTTGTTAATGAAAAAAAATTAAGTTTTATTTATCTTTTTAAAACTTCAAATTTATAAATAAAAAACAAAAAAAAAAAACAGAAACTTAACTTCAACCTAGGTCAACTTAGAAAAATAATTATTAAGATAAAATCTAAAATAATAAAAATTATTTAAAAAAAAAAAAATTTAGACGCGTGATTAACGAAATTAAAAAAAAAGCCGGTAGATGGGGGATCAATTGACAATAAATTTACTATCACAAATAGATCCCCCATTTTATATCTACCGGTTTTTTTAAACCCTCGTGGAGAGGACACGTATCTATAAACTTAATACAGAATTAAAGGATTCCTTTGTTTTTCAATTTTAGACTAATAAATCTTGTAACGATAGAAATTTCAAAGAAATTAAATTCCAAGCCTATAAAATGACAAGGATATTGACAAGTCTTTTCACTCACCTTACTCCAGTTGGTGAAGAAACCGGAAGCACGCGTTTACTAGTTACGCTACCTAACGGGAAATATAGAAGATTGTGTTATCGAAGGGCGGTCACTCTCGATTACCCTCTTAAATGTCTGCTCTTACAAGATATAGTTTATCATCATCATCATGTCGCGCCGCCAGAAGCTTGAAATTTAAACATTATTGTTTTGGTTTTTTTTTTTTTTGTTTAATGGCATATCAACCATCAATGATTATTTAATGCCAAAGCCATCCTTGTAGAAGACTAGCTGTGATGATATTTAGCCCATAGCTAAGAGGGTTCATGCCTTTCCTAAGGATATTAGTCTAAAAGTGAACATAATGGCTTCGCTGGAATTCAAAGTCATTTACTACAATGTTGCAATTCAGCATTTTAGCCACTACACTCGGGGATTTTCTCCTTAAACATTATAGCCAATTAACCTGAATGTGTCTTGCAAGGTACATCCATACTCTTTACAGAAGACACAGTCACCTGTAACTTGCAAGACACATTCAGGTTAATTGGCAGCGCAATTACCATAACTAGTTAATTTGGAATCATTTGTGTGCGATGTGAATTGGTGGTTCAGTGGTAGAGTTTCGGCTCTGCATTCTGTGGTCGCTGGTTCGATTCCTAGTGGAGGAGATCGCGGTATGCACTGCTGATGAGACCTAATAAGGTTAAAACAGCTGTCCAGTGTTTCCATATGTCATGTGCAAGTGTTCGCCAGATTTTCTTTATAAAAGAACAGTAGTGATACAATTTATTTAACCCATAGTTGAGGTGTTAAAGACAATGGAATCAGATTTACATAACAAAAGATCTGGACAGTTTATAGAAATGCTGTTTTCTTTATTTTCTATAATATTGTTGCAATACTTTTGTTTTGCATTTTCAGATCCCGTAGTTTAGAAAGGGCTGTGCAGCGAGCTTATTTGTTCAACAGGTCTTTCCATCACGCTGATGTAAATTTTTTCCATTTTCAATTGTAATAGAAATTATCACTCACGCAAATGACCGCGCGTCTGTTTGGCCTGTCAGGTAACAGGATCGGGTAGGAAAAGGGAAGGAAAGTGTAGTCTAGAATGTAAAGGCAAATAGAATAAAACTACTCACAAGCAGCATCGCGTCTGTTTCGTTCGTCAGGGAAAGGAATAAGAAGAAAAGAGGGTTTATGTATTTTATTTATACCTGTCACATTAATTTGCATATTAGAGGGAATGGAGATTATAAAAAGATCGAAATGGAGAGAACAGTCAGTCGAGCTTTTGACAGCCGAGAGAGACCAGAGACCTTGTGCGACGAAATGAATTTGGTGCAGCGAACTGAGATAGAAAGACCTTTGTTTTTAAATCTCATCAATTTTGATGGTGGTTTTATATATATGTTGTTACGAGCTGGGAGGATGTCTGAACATGTGAATATATATCTTTCATATACAATATTCCTTCATCTCCTTTGAGATCTGCTCAAACACATTAAAAATAAAAGAATGGGGCAGAAATTCTTGAAGAGATGAAATAGCAACAACACTGTGAAACAATACAAGATTTATTTGCCAATGGTGAATGAACATAGAATAAAACAAGAGGATAAGATAACACAAAATAAATCATTTGGGTAGTGGAATGGTTGGTTGGTTGGTTGGTTTTTATGGCACATCGACCTTTGTAGGTTACGCTTACTCTACTGTAAACCCAAATTGATTTTAAAGACTCTCTCTCTCTGTCCTAATGTCAGCGAAAACGGCAGAATGTTTTTGAATCTCTTCTATAATATAATTTAAAAATTGGTAAAGAAAGCCCTAACAGTAGTTTATAAGAAAAAGTAAAAGCCTAAAACACCTAATGCCACCCCAGCCGCCCCCCAAGAGAAAAGAAAAGAAAAAAAAATGAAATTAACTCCCCCCCCCACCGAATAGAACAGACCGTCCCTAAAATTCAGTAGTAAGTAAACATTAAATGAAGAAGAAACATTTGAACACACGAGTCAACGGAGGAAGAAATGTATCAATATTGGTCAGTATGTCTTTAAGTCCTATTAATTTAAAATGCTGAATTTTTACAAAATGTTATGCTGTATTTTGTTTGTAAAATAATGCTTAAACTATGCGTTTTAAATGTAAAGACACGCTTACTCTACTGTAAACCCAAATTGATTTTAAAGACTCTCTCTCTCTGTCCTAATGCCAGCGAAAACGGCAGAATGTTTTTGAATCTCTTCTATAATATAATCTAAAAATTGGTAAAGGAAGCCCTAACAGTAGTTTATAAGAAAAAGTAAAAGCCTAAAACGCCAGGAAAAAAAACAAAACAGAAAAACAAAAAGCCTAGGAAAACGTCCCAACACCGCAAAAAATAAAAAAATTCAGTACCAGTGAAAGTCATTCGAAAGTACCTTGATCTTGGACTTTAACTAAGTTAAAACTTATAAAAAAACAAAATTTTAAAAAATCATATTTACCCCCCACTTTTATTAAATTTTTTCTTTTTTTTTTTTTCATTTTATATACGTACACATGGGAAGCAGCATGATGTACGTAAAGGTATTTGAATAAACCCATGGACGACCAAACTCAATACCTAAACGGATCCTGGAGGTGAGTTTGACGACTTTACGCTCAGGATCGTTAGTTCGATCGGGGAACTACTGCTGCTCCTCTATAAGAGTGGCTTCTATAGAAGAGAATAAAACAGCGATCGAAAGATAACCATGACCCACACTCAAACCACTTACACAAACTGCATCGCTCTTCGCGCGGGTAAAAAAGGGGCGCGTCCTGCTGAGGTTGGAGCCCTGGCCTCAGTGTTCGAAAAATCAGCTACAGAGCTCAAACAATCAAAACTACTAAAATGCAAGCAAACACTACAAATAGCCACATTTAATGTAAGAACCTTAAACAGAATAGGATAACTACCAGAGCTAATCGCATCGGCCGAAGAACATAAGATTGACATAATATGCATACAAGAACACAGATACACGCACACCGAAGATATCAAATATCACGAAACTGGCAATGGGTGGTCGCTCGTCACCGTATCCGCATGGAAAAACTCTGTCAACGCTGCAGTAGGAGGGGTAGGATTACTTATAGGACCAAGAGCATTAAAAACGATAAATAGCGTTGAGAAAATACAACCTAGAATGATGGCAGCTACTCTTAACGGCAACCCCAGAGCAACAATCATCTCATGCTACAGCCCCACCAATGTTAGTGAAGAAACTAAACTAGTCACCTTCTACGATGAGTTATCCTCATTAGTGCATAGCATCCCGAAACACAACATGTTAGTCATTGGCGGAGACATGAATGCCCAAATCGGGAAAAACGGAAACAACAAATACAGCCTCCACAACACGTCAAATAGGAATGGGCAACATCTAACAGATTTCATGATAGAAAATAGATTAGTATGCCTCAATACAAACTACCAAAAAAGGGAGGGAAAACTATGGACATACACGTACGCAAACAATACTAAAGCTCAGATAGACTACGTCCTTATATACAAGAAATGGAAAAATAGTGCAATGAATTGCGAGGCATACTCCTCTTTTGAGGGTGTGTCCACCGATCACCGAATAGTCACGGCGAAAATACGGTTAAGCCTACGAAAAAACGCCAAACGAACAGCGACCACCAAACACTATGACTGGGCCCTATTGAACAACAGAGATATAAGAGATAAATACGTATTAGAATTAAGAAACAGATTCGAAACACTACAAGAAAAGACAGAAAAAAGTACACCAAACGACGAATATGAAAATTTCGTCAATGCACACCTCGAGGCAGCAGCGAAATACATTCCAACAAAACTCAAAACTAAATATAGAGTCCCTTGGGAAACATTAGCGGTGAGAGAAAAATGTGCACTAGTGAAAACAGCCTCCAAAAACTATCGAAAAAACCCAACAAACACAAATGCCTTAAAACTAAAAACGGCACAATATCAATTAGCAGGCATATATATAAAGGAACAGACAGAATACATTCAAAATCAGATAGATAAGATTAGAGACTCGGTGGAAGATAGACAATCTAGGATAGCCTGGCAAACAATAAACGAAGTGAGTAGAAGAAAGAACACAGCCAAAGCAAAACTGAAAGCAGCAAACCAACAAGAAAGAATAAAACTGTGGAAACAGCACTTTGAAAACTTACTAGGAAACCCACCGAAAATAACACATGATCCAATCACCAGAATAATTAGCAAACAATTAGACATTAAACTAGGACCGTTCACACAAGAAGAACTCGACTCGGTTCTCAGAAAAATTAAAAATAGGAAAGCTGCAGGGCTGGACGAAATTCCCCCGGAAGTATGGAAGACCAGACAATTCGACGACATACTGCTCCGACACTGCAACGCAGTATACAATCAAAATCCGATAGATAGATGGATGAAAGGATGCATACTCCCCTTCCTTAAAAAGGGGGACCTCGGATTAGCCAAAAACTACTGAGGCATAACACTTACATCCATAGCAGCTAAAATCTACAATGCCCTACTACGAAACCGCATAGAACCCGAAATCGACAACATACTTAGAAAAAACCAAAATGGCTTCCGAAGAAATAGATCCACGACCTCACAAATATTAACCATCCATAGAATCCTTGAAGGTGTACGGGCAAAAAACCTACAAGCGACATTAATTTTTGTTGACTTTAACAAGGCTTTCGATTCCATTCACAGAGGAAAGATGGAACAAATCCTACTAGCGTACGGCATACCTAAAGAAACCGTAGCGGCAATAACAATTCTCTATAGAAACACTAAAGTAAAAGTACGATCACCAGATGGAGACACAGAATACTTTGACATTGTAGCAGGAGTACTACAAGGGGACACGCTGGCTCCGTACCTCTTTATCATTTGTCTAGACTACGTACTTAGAACATCGATTGACAAAATCAAAGACAATGGTTTCGAACTGACGAAGAAAAGAAGCAGAAGGTACCCCGCAACAACAATTACCGACGCCGACTACGCCGATGACATAGCAATACTGGCAAATACACCTGACCAAGCCGAAACACTACTGCATAGTTTGGAACGAGCAGCAGCAAACGTAGGCCTCTATGTTAATGCACACAAAACGGAATATATGTGCTATAACCAAACGGGGGACATCTCCACTCTAGAAGGAACCCCTCTTAAACTAGTAGACAAATTCACTTACCTAGGAAGCAGCGTCGAATCAACCGAAAAGGACATCAAAACGAGGTTAGCGAAAGCATGGACAGCCATCAATAGGTTATCGATTATTTGGAAATCAGACCTAACCGATAAAATGAAACGCAGTTTCTTCCAGGCAGCGGTCACATCGATACTGCTATATGGATGCACTACATGGACGCTAACAAAACGGCTGGAGAAGAAGCTAGACGGCAATTACACAAGAATGCTACGTGCAATCTTAAACAAGTCCTGGCGGCAACACCCCACAAGACACCAACTGTACGGCCACCTGCCCCCTATCACGAAAACTATTGAAGTTAGACGAGCCAGACATGCAGGACACTGCTGGAGAAGCAGGGACGAACTCATAAGAGATGTACTCTTATGGACCCCCACACATGGCCGTGCAAAAGCAGGACGACCAGCAGGAACATACATTCAGCAGCTATGTGAGGATATGGGATGTTGTCCTGAAGACCTATCTAGGGCGATGAACGATAGGGAGGAGTGGCGAGAGAGGGTCAGGGATATCCGTGCTACCAGCGCGACATGATGATGATGATGATGAGTACAGTTTGTCAAAAACATTTCTATTTAAAGCTATTCAGTTTGGTCAAACAGTTCTAATTCAACCAATTCAATTTAGTATAAGTATAGATTTTGTTTATACAGTTAAATGTCAAAACGGTTCTATTTCAAAAAAATTCAGTTTAACGTAAGTACAGTTTCAATGTAAAAAAAGCTCCATTTCAAACAATTCAGTTCAGCATAAGTACATAGTTTAATTGTCAAAAACATTTCTATTTCAAGCTGTTCAGTTTAGTAAAACAGTTCTAATTCAAACGATTCAGTTTAGCGTAAGTTCAGTTTCTATGTCAAAAACAGTTCTCATAAGTACAGTTTCAATGTTAAAAACAGTTCTATATCAAACAATTCAGTTTAGCATAAGTATGCAGTTTAAATATCAAAACAGTTCTATTTTAAGCAATTTAGTTTAGCATAAGTATGCAGATTAGTTCTATTTGACCCATAGATAGGACCCTATCAGGTGCCACCATGCCGGGGCAGAGTGGACCTGGGAGCAATGGCAATAAAGAGGTACTCTGCATTCACTGAAGCTCTAGAATTACTGGAACCTCACCATCAGATTGTTTAGGGTCATTAACAGGACATTCGTGAGCGAGTCTTACCCCTCTGCAGTCAGTGTATTCTACAGCCTCAACCAAGTGGGCAATTAGACAGTGGAATGATGTATGTATTGGCGTCAAGGATATATCCAAATAAAACAGAGAAGAGGAGTGAAAACAAAGGAGTATGATTTTAACTGTCTTTACTTATCTCAGTCAAGTCATTTGCTAGTTCAGTTGTCTTATCTCACTTAGAGACACATGAGAGTTCATGGCCAAAAGTCTATCTTTTCTTTCTTTTCCCTTTCTGTAGCCCACAAAAAGGCAGGGCGATGGTTTTGCTTTCAACCTTCATAAAAGTTTCTTGCTGCATTCTTTTATTTTCATTGTTCTGATAACATGTGACAACCTTGTTAAGTCTCCATAATCCTTACCTTTTTATAAGACCTCTTTATCTTAAGTTGCATAGCAACAGCATATTTCTTTTGAGTTGGCTGGCCGCTGTGTGTGTTCCTCTTCAATTGACAAACCAAGTGACATGTAAGACAGGTGTTCCTTGATGAGCATGGTGGTAACACATTCCTGTGAACTGTTTGGTTTCACCTCCACTGAAGGATTGTTGCGTAGCCATATACAAGAATATGACCATGTGCGAAATAGACATGTAATGTTCATTACTATAGAATATATAAAGAACATAGGAATCTCAATATTCGAAAACACGTAACGACTTCTTGTTCAGGTACGAAACATTTTTATTAACTTAAAGTTATTAAGTTAAAGGTTTCAACGTAAGGAGGAGAGACACAATCTTCTATGCAGTCTTATTCATTTGGCCCCCAACTCGAGCGGCCCCTCCATAGGGCGCCTGCGAGCTCCAAAATCGATCCTTCTCATTTGGCGTCTAAAACCCGACTCTTATTTTCTTCAAATTCTCACACAAACTTCCGCGTGCTTCCGGTGCATGACGTCACCCGCACCTTGTCACCCAGTATCGTCTCGGACTGTTATAACATCTGAGTGACACCTCCATCCGCTCACGCGCACCCGCGTTAACACCTGCTTCAATCTTACACCCAACCAACCCATGTGCTGAGCCAAAAGGTTCTCAGCCTAACTAAACTCAAAGGCATGAACCGAAATCCCTCGGCTATTTCATAACAGGATTTGGAGTGGATGTTCAAGCCTGTACTTGATAAAGGGAAGCATTCACATATGGTACATTTCTCCTGATGTTGGACACGAACAAGCATTGCACTTATATATATATATATATATATATATATATACCAACCCCTCCATATAAGCAGGATGCCACATAAGGTTAATTTTTAAAAGAGGAGTTTAACAAGTTTTAATTCAGTTTTCCTTCTCCTAGACTGGTTGCCATACCAAAGTTAGAGAGCCCAGTCTTCTCTACTATTTACCCGTAGCTGGAAGGAGAATAGCTGGATGCATACCTTTCCCAAGGATATTAGTGTCATAGGAAATGTAAACAGACTTATTCAGGGTTTAAACTCAGGTCAGTGTCCATTTCCTATAATGATATTTATTACAAACTGAGTGCCTATATATATATATATATATATATAAACATACATACACACCATGATTCCCTATGGATGACATCAAAATGATTCGCTGATACAAGGACCTACTTATCACGTACACACATAAATATATTTCATAGAACATAATAGACATTTTTTGTGTACATATTTTCTTGTTGATACTTTCATATTGCCATATTGATTTTATAATATTCAGCGGGAATTGGTTGATATATCTTCCATAATTATTTATTTCCCAAGTACTTTCTGGCCAACTTTGGGATATCATCAGGGGAGAATTTATTACAAAAGTGATGCAACTTTTGTATGTACATTACTACTTTGTAAGAAGAGCGTCTGTACCATTGCAGTGTGTAGCGTTTACTTTTAAATTTGTTTCCATAGGGTCAGTAGCTAAAGACATTTAAGTACATTAGCACTGGTTTGAAAATTAATTCTGTTAAGTGTCAGTTGTATGTTCCTAATAAGTATTATCATAAATATTATAAAATCAATACGGCAATATGAAAGGATCAACAAAAAAAATATGTAGACAAAAAAATGTCTATTATGTTCAACGAAATAGGTATTAATGAAGAAATGCTGCCAATATATATATATATAGGGTGTTTCAAAAATTTTCATATGAAATGTACAAGGTGTTTAAGAAAAATTGTTATCCTTTTATAATCTAATAATTTTACCAGTTCGCATTCAAGTGATCTCAAATTTTAACAGAACAAGTAAAAGCAACTCAAAAATCTATATCTAATATTCAAATGCAACTTCTTTTCAAGTAAATGGCATTTCCATACTTGAAAAGAAAAAAGCATAAAACATTAAAAACATACTGTTAAAATTTACAATCATTTGAATGTGAATAGGTCAAGTTCTTTGACTATAAAACACCCTACAAACACACACACACACACATATATATATATATATATATATATAAGGATCTGAGGAGGTGCCTGTGGTGTAATGGTTATCGTCGCAGGAAATGGACACTGTGACACAAGTTCAAATCCTGGACGAGACTGATTGCATTTCACATAGTACTAATACCCTTGGGAAAGGTATGAATCAAATTATTCTCCCTCCAGCTATGGGTAAATAGTAGGACAGACTAGGTTCTTCAGCCTTGGTGAGGCAACTAGTCTAGGAGAAGGAAAACTCTGAATTCAAACCTGTTAAACTCCGCTTAAAAAAATTGACCTTGTGTCATATCCTGCCCAAGTGGAGGGGTTGGGTAAATATGATATATGAGGATCTGCGAGAACAATGTATCAGAAATGGCTGGATAACAAATGTATTTCCTATCGAAGTCAGATGCAGAGGTTTCATTGTCAACTCAACCTCCACATTCTTGACTAATCTTGGATTTCCTCCATCAGACATGAGGAAATACATGGAAAATATCCAAGATAAGGCTCTAACTGCATCAGTGTGGATATGGCAATCCCATAGAGTGACAACAATCTGACAAAGTCCGGTGGTGTCGTGAGATACTGCTGGGGTGCTCTGGGCTAGTGGTAATGATGCTTCGGCCCTGAAACCATGCCTGAACCCAGAGTCATCATCTGATGAAGGCTTTGTTGGAAGCAATGCTGTTGTACAAACATCAGTTATTGCATGATACCAACTATATATATATATATATATATATATATATATATATATATAATAGATTATTACAGTAGAAAGATGGGATGACAGATAAAAAATATTTTCATAAATAGATATTTAATTATAACTTTTTTTTACATACGTACAAAAGAAAACATGTCACTTGAAACATAAAAATGTTTTTAACTTTGGAAAAAGTTTTAAAACATTTTCTGTTGTCATGGTTAACACTTTACTGATATCAACACCTTTGATTTTTGCAATGTATTCTGCAGATATCTGAATGTTGGCTGGTTCATTCCTCACCTAGAAATGAAAAAAATTGAAAATAGCACTTTTGAATAAGAAAAAAAATTTTCTGCAAAAAAAACAAATAGTAATTCTTTGATACATATATATATATATATATGATTGAACATAATAGACATATTTTGTCTACATATTTTTTTTTGTTAATCCTTTCGAATTGCCGTATTGGTCTTATGATATTTGGCGGGAATTGGTTGATAAACCTTCCATAATAAGTTATTTCTCAAGTACTTTCTGCCCAACTTTGGGCTATCATCAGATTTAAAACCTCCAACTTAGTTATTAAAAATAATTCCTCTCCCTCAATTGGAGTTTTGCAAAAAACCAACGTTATATATCAATTTAAATGTCCTTTAGGAGATTGTATCTCTGAAAATAACAATATATATGTTGGTTTAACCTTAACTACCCTATCAAGAAGACTTACAATGCACCTTTCTGATACAAGTTCTATAGCACAGCATTTAAAAATACATTCATGCCCAACAACAGAATTACGGAAAATTCTTACTGAAAACAAAACAATATTAGAACATCAAAATAACAAGCAAAAACTACAGATTCTCGAAGCAGTACATATTAGGAACATACAACCCAAACTTAATAGAATTAATTTTGAAACCAGTACTAATGTATTTAAATGTCTTTAGCTACTGATGCTTTTTAAAGAAACAAATTCAAAAAGTAAATGCTACATAATACAACAGAACAAACGCTCATTCTTACAAAGTTGTAATGTACATAAAAAAGTTACATCATTTTTGTAATACATCCTCCCCTGATGATGGCCCAAAGTTGGGCAGAAAGAACTTAGGAAATAACTAATTATGGAAGGTTTATCAACCAATTCCCACCGAATATCATAAGATCAATACAGCAATTTGAAAGGATTAACAAAAAAATATGTAGACAAAAAATATCTATTATGTCCAATCAAATATGTATCAATGAAGAAATGCTGCCAATATATATATATATATATAGATAGATAGATAATGTCTTTCCTATGAATTTGAAAATGTTTATAGTATAAAAACTTTATGGAAAAGTCTGAGGGAACTATTTTTATTAGGTATGAAATATTAGCAGATCAGTAAAATGAAAAGGTAAAAAAGAAAAAAAAATTAGCCAACAGAGATTTTATTGGGAATGTTTTTGAAATAATAATTATGAATTGCAGTGTACAAGTTGACATTTTAAGCCTGAAAAAATCTCTACAAAACTAGGGGTCGACGTATATGGCAGGGTTAAAATCCAAACCTTAAAGCACAGACTTGACATCCAGTTGAACAGTGCACCTAACAATCAATCTACACCACTAACTGGAACTCCAACAGATTACCACCAAAATTTCCAACTTAAACTTGTGTTTGCTGAACATATTTAACTAATTAATACAGAGATCAATATAAAATTTTAAAAAAATGTAATACAAATTAAGTATTATATTAATGCTATATCCCAAACTGTGCCAAATAAAATTGTTGTCGCGTCTCTCAATGACCAAAAGCTTCCTTTCGGTATTCAGTAGTTCTCTTTGCTCCGTCTCTTTAAACTGAAATCTGTTTCTCCTCTAATCAATTCTTGTCCAAAGCAAACAACTGTTCCAAAAGCAAAGCACAGAATAACAAGTTTTGCTGACTCACATTCGTTCTTTTTATGTCCTTTTCTGCCTGCCCTAATTTGCATGTGTGTCTTCACTCTCTGTAGTTTTATGTGACTGCTGGCATGAAGATGCGTGACCAATTGCAACAAAAGCTCACTCAGAGCAGCCATGTTTTTTTTTCTAGTCAAAGAAACGGATCTTACACGCAGAGCATATGTACTGACGTTTGCGCTGGGGCGAGTGCTGATTTTCTTCCCAATTTTCACTACACAGACCATTTTTCAACAGTTAATACACTGACTGTAAACACTAACTGGAATGTCACAGCACCTAGGCGGCCAGTCAGACAACTACGAAATGTTGTTTATCTGTGCAATTTCAAGAAAGCACAAAAACTGTAAATTCATATGAACATCAGCTCTAATATGTAAGTTTTGTATGTTTCATATATTCTTCCAGTAGCAAGAATAGGTTTAATTCAAAATCTTGAGATTGATTTATTTGCCAGATCAACTTGTACATCACAATTTACAGTTGTGTTACTTTCATTATAAGAATGCATTGGTTATAGATTTTTATTATAGAAATGCACTGATCAAGGATTCTGAAATATTTCATTGCATTAGGAGATGATTTTTATTGCATTGGCTAAAGATTTTTACTATGAAAATACAGTGGCCAATGATTTTTACTATGAAAATGCATTGGGAATGATTTTTAATATAAAAATGCATTAAAATGATATTTAATATAAAAATACATTGGAAATGATTTTACTATAAAAAATGCATTGGAAATGATTTTTTTCTATAAAAATGCATGTGAAATGATTTTTACTCTAAAAATGTATTGGAAATGATCTTTACTCTAAAAATGCATAGGAAATGATTTTTACTCTAAAAATGCATAGGAAATGATTTTTACTATAAAAATGCATTGGAAATGAATTTTATTATAAAAATGTATTGGAAATGATTTTTACTATAAAAATGCATTGGAAATGATTTTTATTATGTAAATATATTGGCTAATGATTTTTTTCTATAAAAGTGCAGTAATTATAATGTTTCACAATCCATATTCTCATCATACAACCTTTAGTTGAAAAGTTCAGTTCTTTGGGATGAAAAAATCATTGCAGTTCTCACCTGTTTTTCTGGCCCAAGGGCAGGGGAATCCGACTCCAGAATCAAATGCTCCAAGGGCAGTTGCTTTACAAGTTTCTGCTTCTTGAAATAATTGGAAGAGTAGAAACAAGAAAGATGGTAAATTGCAATCAAGTTAGAAAGAGACATTTTTGACTGAAGAGAGAAATAGAAAGAACTTAGAGAGAGAGAGAGAAAAAGGGGGGGGAAACCAGATTGAGAGGGACATTAAATTAGATAGACAGGTAAATATGAAGAGAGAAAGAGAGATAGAGTAAGATGGGAACTGAAGTAGAAAGACATGTTGGTTGGTTGGTTGGATTTTACGGCATATCAACCTTCGTAGGTTATTTAACGCCAAATCCATTTTTATGCAAATAGTTCTATTTCAAACTATTCCGTTTAGCATGAGTATACAGTTCAACTGTCAAAAACATTTATATTTCAAGCTATTCAGTTTAGTCAAACAGTTCTAATTCAGCTAATTCAGTTTAGTATAAGCATAGATTTTGTTTACACACAGTTAAATTTCAAAACAGTTAAACAATTCAGTTTAATGTAAGTACAGTTTCAATGTCAAAAATAGCTCCATTTCAAACAATTCAGTTTAGCATAAGCACACAGTTTAAATGTAAGTACAGTTTAATTGTCAAAAACATTTCTATTTCAAGCTATTCAGTTTAGTCAAACAGTTTTAATTCAAACAATTCAGTTTAGCGTAATTACACAGTTTAGTTCTATTTAACACATAGATAGGAGCTACCATTCCAGGCCAGAGGAGACCTAGGAGAAATGGCAATGAAGAGGTGCTCTGCATTCCCCAAAGCTCTAGCATCACTGGAACCTCACCATTAGATGGTTTAGTGTCATATCCAGGACACTCGTTTGGGAGGGGGGGGTCTTACTCCTCTGCAGAGAAGCAGTCGGTGTATTCTACAGCCCCAGCCGACTGGGCAAACATGTAGATAGGAAGAGAGAGAAAGTAAGATACTCATTGAAAGAAAGAGAAACAAACTGCATTGGACAGTGAATCAGAAAAAGACAGAGAGAAAGAAAAACAATGAATTAGAGAGATAGGTATATATATATATATATATATATATATATATATATATATATATATATATATATATATATATATATACACACACAGTATAACCCAGATATAAGAGAGTTGTCAGGACCAGAGAATAAGTCTCTTATATCCAGGTTTCTCATATCCGGGTTTGGTCTAATTTGGGATCCGAGGAATCTCTCTTATATCGGGGTTTCTCTTATATCTGGATTACACTGTGTGTGTATATATATATATATATATATATATATATATAGTAAACAGATAATAATAAACATTGTTTTAAAAGTTTGGTAAATCAAAAAGTGCTCAAATGCTCACCAGCAAAGTGGGATAAAACCTAAAAAATCTCACCTCTACTTATAGCAGTCTCATTACTAAAACTCTTAATAATGAGACTGCTATAATAGAAGGTGATATTTTGATTTTTTTAGTTTGTATATTGTTGTGATGCTGACCAAAGAAAGACATGAGGAACATAAAAAGGTTCAATAGAAAAACATATATATCAAGCAACAGAACAAGATACATGTGAACCTGGTTAAACGGTAGTTAGATGATACAAAGCTGAGAGTCCAGTGAGGTAGTGACTATCCGTCCACTACGCAAATGGTATCACACATGATTGTGTCACGCTGATTGGTGCACTCCCCTGACGCTCTCATTAATGTGTATTTATGGTGGAGGGCAAGTCCATTATGCAGGGAGTACAACATATATATATACAAAATAATTAGCAAAGACACCATTGGCATTGACAGTAGGGGAACTCAACTAAAATAAGAAAACAAACGAAGGCCTTTTCAAGTTTTTATACACTGGAAAATTGCATAAAAACGGGGGTATACAATATATAATTTGGATTGCCAGATTAGAGGTAAAAAAAAAAAACCAAAAAAAAAACTTAAGTCACCCCAGTATCTAGCAGTTCCCCAAATATATTTAAAGTATGATTGTTTAATTGTCTGCATAGAGAAGGGCGATTCATAGAAATATAAATCGCCTCTAGAAATTTAAGATAGAATTTATCCCTAGCTCTATGCAGGACTGTTTTATTATTTTAGTTCCCCTACTGTCAATGCCAATTGTGTCTTTGCTAATTATTTTGTATAAATTTTCCTGTACCCAGAATTTAATAATATATATATATATATATATATATATATATATATATATATATAGAGAGAGAGAGAGAGAGAGTGAAACAGAGCCATGTAGACCAACATAACTCTAAATACTGTCACCAATAAATCAAAATTAGGACATTAATCAATTATTGATATATTCAAATCTAAAAAAAAAACAATAAAAAAATTTGCAATAAATTACAGGTGATGTCCTAAAATCATTATGTTTTGAAAATAAAGTGTAATTTCTTACCTGTTCACTCCTAACGATAGATGGAGGAATAGAAAAATAATAACCCGCCTTTACACCTTCCATTGCTACTGATGGTCGACCATCAAAGGCATGAAGCAACACATCCTTTGCACCTGAATTTAGAACAAAAAAAAAAGAAATATGTATTCAGTCATGTTTGATACAAGGCCAAATAGAAGACAGAGAGATGAGAATATGTTGTGGCAATCTTGCAACATTTAAAACACTGACTTCTCTACTTAGTCTCAAAAAAGAAGCAAGCAACTGTCTCACATACAAGGCAGACCTATGAGAGTTGGAAGATTGTATAGATTTAATTCTATAAAATGAAGAGAACATACCTGCCTTGAAAATCAGCATTCAAACTCTTGGATTTTCATTATTATGAAGATTTAATAGACTGAAATCACTAACAATGGCTTTCAAGAAGACAATAATCAATCTGACAAGATTGCCACTCTGTCAGCAGGTTTGAGAAAACACTGATTGTATCCCTTGTAGAGGGGTAAGACCCCTGCCCACCAAAAAGAATGTCCTGGGTAAGATACTAAACTGCGTCTGATGGTGAGGCTCCAGTTTTGGAGATTTGGAGGACTATGGAGAACTCCTTCACTGCTATTACTCCTAGGTCCACTCTGACCTAAAGTTGGAGTACCTGTTAGAACCTCATCTATGAATGAAATAAATCTGCTTAAAAATTATTTGTATTAGATAGGAATACTTGATGCCATATAAAGATAAATTATTTGAATAAAGAATTGTTACTTGAAGCTGTAATTGTTTATTAAGTATTATTATTAGTTACTTGAAACCATATAACTGTGTACTAACAAATGACTATCATTAAATAGAAATAATTACTTATAACCATATAATTATTAGTGTTAGATAGGAATACTTGAAACCACATGCAAATTATTTGTATTAGAAAGGAATACTTGATAACCTATAACTGTGAGCAAAAAAAACTCTTAAGAAACAACTGCACAAAAAAATATAAACATAAATGTATAATGAATGCAATTCCCTAACCTGTAGACATAAAATAACCTGAGATAGGTTAACATGCCATTAGAATCAATCAATCATTACTCCCAGGTCCACTTTGACCCAGAGTAGTAGTACCTGTTAGGGTCTCATCTATGAGTCAAATAGATCAGTTAAAAAATTATTCATATACAGGAACTCAGTTGTTGACTGATAGGATGACAACTGGTTTGGTTTGATTTTATGGCATATCAACCATTATTGGTTATTTAATGCCAAATCCTGTTTTTACATATATATATCAAATATATGATTTGTAAATACATTTCATAGATACACACAGTTAAAAGATCAAACAGTTCTATTTCTAACAATTCAATTTAGCATAATTCAAAGTTAAATGGTTCCAAGTATTGTTAAGTATAACTAACAATTCAATTAAACATCAATCATTTATTTACACACAGTTAAATGATCAAACAGTTCTATTTAAAACAATTAATTTTAGTATGAATCATTTGTTTGTACTCAGTTTAAATGCCAAACAGTTCTATTCAATCCAAAAGATAGGACCCTATCAGGTGCTACAACTCTGGACCAGAGTGGATCTGGGAGTGATGGCAATGAAGGGGTACTCCGCATTCCCCAAAGCTCCAGCATTAGTGAAGCCTCATCATCAGATTGTTTAGCGTCATATCCAGGACACTTGTTAAAAGGGTCTTAGTCCTCTGCATGTAATAACCATAATACTCAGTTATAAAAATATAACCCTCTTTATTCTTTCTTGGAGTCAAGACTTTGATAGGATGGGAGAGACAAGACGAACAGAGGGGATACGAATGGAGATGGCCACATTGACCCATAAATTCTTCTCTTGACCAGACTACACTGTCTTATCTTCAAGGCCCCACTTGGCACTTCTGTTTCTTGGCCAAGTCGTACTCAACTGGAGGCCCTCTGTGGGCCACTGTGGAACACTGCGCCAGCAGGGTACCCAGTTACTCGCTGATGCTCCTGTGATCGCAAACTGAGACTGACCCAAGACCCACACACCCTATATCTCATATGGGCATCTGCATATATCACTTCATAACACCCACACATTTCTGTTCAACCACGTGACTGCTTCCGGTTATTTTCACAGGTGTGTCCTGTCCAGAGAATCTCTGATTGACAGCTCAGTCAAGGGTCAATATGAAATATGCAGAGATGCAGTCAGTGTATTCTACAGCTCCAGCCAACTGGGCTGACGACAACTGATTGGTTTCTTTGGTTGCTTTGTTTTTTAATGGCATATCAACTCTTTTTAGGTTATTTATAGCCAAATCCATTCTCCTAGAAGAACAGTAGTGGTACTATTTAACCCATAGCTGGGAGGATAAGGGGGTTCATACCTTTCCCAAGGGTATTTGCCCGAAAGTGAACGTAATAGCGTGACTGGAGTACGAACTCGCTTACTACGATTCCGCAGTCCATCGCTTTAACCATTACACCCCGAGGACACCCCGACGACAACTGAGTTACTGTGTACAAATACAAAGCAGGAAAAATAAAAATTAATAATAATTAGAAGATAGAATTTAATTACCATATTCTTTAAGTAATGCAATTGTTGGCCTTCCTGCCGATCTGGAGTGAACATTTCTGTGGTGAGAAGAAAGAAAATAATTATTTTTTATAAAAAAAAAAAAGCAAGGTAATCTAGAATTCTGAATGAATATTTTAAGAAAATCTTTTTTTGTTTGGGTTACTTTAACAAAGCAAAAAGAAAAAAAAAACTGAAATAAAATCTGTTTTTTATTTCTCAAACTAAAACATTTCTGAAGAAAGTTTTCTTTTACAAAGGATTTAATGTTATTTATTCATTCCTCCTTGGGAATCTCTTAATTTTAATGTCTTCTCACATCAACTTAAAAAAAAAATCTTTTCACAGAACATGTACACTATTGATACAATCTTTATACACAGATCAAATTTTATTAGGTAATTCATTAGATAGTTCCCAAAATATCCTCTTAATTTCTTTTTCTAACTATTATTTCTGTCTTTGAAATTATTGATGCAAAATCTTGGTGTAACAATCAAACAAGTTGATACCAAGATTTTAAACGCAAAATTCTGGTCAAAATACTTGCTGAAGATTTTGACAACTGAACTGACACTTCTTGGACATCATTGAAATTTATTTTCCAGTAAATAAAAGACAAAAAGAAAAAGAAATTTTACTTACATAAAAGAATTTATATACTTACAAAGGTAGATTGTATTTCTTTGCCAGTTCAACCTTTAATAGAAATAACTTCAACTTTAAAATGGAAAGATTAGTTGGTTGTTCTAACAGGAAGTCAAATTTTGTCGAGTTATTTAAGTTAAAATAATTATTTGTTTGCACACAGATGGTGTTGTGGCCCCAGAAAGGGTTACTAATGAAAACACAAACACGGATATTAGATAACAGATTATATTACACAAGAAAGATAGAGTTACATAAAAAAGGTAAAGTCTCGTATTGATCTGCCCTCTGCCCGGTGAGAAGAATCCATTATGGTAAGATGGGTAAGGCTCCCGCAACAGATGGTTTCAAGTATTCCTATGTAACATTAATAATTATATTGTTTCAAGTAATTATTTTTATTTAAAAATAATCATTTGTTTGCACATAGTTATATGGTTTCAAGTAACTAATAATAATAATCCTTAATAAACAATTACAGCTTCAAGTAACTATTCTATGATATGAAATATTCTAATCTAATACAAATGATTTGCACACATTTCAATAGTTTCAAGTATTCCTCTCTAATATCAATTATTCTTTAAACAGATTTATAAGATTTATACATGGGATCCTAACAGGTTCTATCGCTCTGGTCAGAGTTGACCTGGTAGTAATGGCAATGAAGAGGGTGATACTAAAGGACTGTCATATCTAGATAAGCCTTTTTAGGGGGAGGTTTACCTATCTGTACGGGATGCTCCACTCTTAGGACAAAAAAAAATGAAATGATATAAATTATATATTAAGTCCTTGGCTCTTGAGGTAGTCCGCATGGCATCCTAGCTAAAGTGCTGGACTACAGCCTCAAAGTAAGCAAGTTCAAGCTTCAGTCACACAGTTACATTCACTTTCAGACAAATACACTTGCAAAAGGTATGAACCCCTTTATCTTCCAGCAATGGGATATAAAGGGGTTCATGCCAACCTTGTAGAAGAACAGCAGTGGTAGTATTTAACTTATAACTGGAGGGATAAGGGGTTCATACCTTTTCCAAGGGGCATTAGTCCAAAAGTGAACGCAATAGTGTGATTGGAGTTCAAACTCGCTTAATTGAGGCTGTATTCAAGCACTGTAGCCATTATGCCAGAGGACCCCACCTATATATATATATATATATATAATTCTTGTTTCTCAAAACTATTTTAGGAATCATGAATAATTAATCACTATACCATTTAGCACATAGTTCAAGCCTTCTGTGGTCAACTTGTATGAACAGGTTAATTTTATAACACTAAATTTGTCAAAAATCATGATTGCCACGTTTTCGAAGACTTTTTAGGTAGCACACATATACAAAAAAAAGGGAGGAATATACTCTTATCGTTTTTTTCTTCAAAATTTTCAATTCTTACCTGTTTAACAAGCACTTCCCTCTGTATATTCTTCTCTTCATCAGTTTTGCAGAATCGAGGTGTAAAGTCAAGTCCAACCTGTTCATGAACATAGAACATGCAAATAAACAATTGACCAGATTATCAGATTTGCTTTTTTTTACTTTTACAGATCAATTTTTTTTAAAATTTTAATTGAAATAACTTGAGTGCATTTATATATTTCTCTGTTGTTGTTTTGGTTTTAGACTTTGAGATGATGTTGATTGATTGGTTTTATGTCAACGTTTATTACCTGTCAGCAGGGTGTAGTGTGAAGAGCATATGCAATTCGAAATCATTTTAAACATTATCTCAAACAGGTGAGGCCATCTGGTTTCATATCAACACTTGATTGTTATTTATATACATATTGTTTATACATATTATATGGTTTATAACCAGGCCATTGGCCTAATGAGTAGAGTGTTCGCCAGTGGTCAGGTTCAATCCCAGGTTAAGTCATACCAAAGACCCAAAAATTTCCACCTTGCTTAACACTCAGCATTATAAAGTAAGGATCAAGGGCAAAGTGGAGCAATCCAGAGAATGGAGTTGCACCCTCCCCTACACCTCAGTGTGGTAACTATCAAAAAAGTCAGGTTACCCTCGACTAAGGTTGCCAACTTTACTTATATGGTTTGTAAGTAACTTTATTTTTAAATGAGAGCTCATTTGTTTGCACACAGTTAAATGTTTTCAAGTATTCCTATATAACACTAATAATTCTTTTTAATATTAATAATTTGTTTGTACAGTTGAACAGTTTCAAGTATTCCTATATAACATTAATAATTCTACTTTTTAGGTATTTTTATCCAATTCAACATTTGTTTACACACAGTTAAATGGTTTCAAGTATTCCTATCTAACACAAATAATTCTATTTGATACTAATCATTTGTTTACACACAGTTAAATGGTTTCAAGTAAATAAAAGTATAGTTCTATTTGACCTATAGATGGTTCTCTGACAGGTACTACCATTTCAGGTCAGAGTTGACTTGGGAGTAATGTCACTGAAGGAGTTGTCCAGTCTCATTGGGTGCCCCTTTCATATGGCCTTGTGCCACATCTAAGCAAAATACTTAGTAAATTTCTACTGAAGGAGTAGTCCAGTCTCATTGGGTGCCCCTTTCATATGGCCTTGTGCCACATCTAAGCAAAAAGCTTAGTAAATTTCCACTGAAGGAGTAGTCCATATTTCCCAAAACTCTAATATTAGAGCCTTACTCATTATCAGATGGTTTAGTGTCATACACTATGACACTTGGAGGCAGGGGGGTCCAGTCAGTGTATACTGGTTTCAAGTATTGCTAATACAAATAATTCTTTTTGATATAAATTATTCATTTGCATACAACAAAATGATTTCAAGTATTCCTATCTAACACAAATAATTCTATTTGATATTAGTCATTTGTTTGCACATAGGTATTGCTATTCAAAATTAGAAATTCTTCAGCTCCAGCCTAGCTCAAACGAATCTATTTGACCCACACGTGGATCCTGCTATGGGTATAATAATTTTCTCTTCTGTGGTGTAATGGTTATCGTCGTAGGAAATGGACACGGTGACACGGGTTCAAATCCTGGACAAGACTGATTGCATTTCATATAGCACTAATACCCTTGGGAAAGGTATGAATCCAATTATTCTCCCTCCAGCTATGGGTAAATAGTAGGACAGACTAGGTTCTTCAGCCTTGGTGAGGCAACTAGTCTAGAAGGAAAACTCTGAATTCAAACCTGTTAAACTCCGCTTAAAAATTGACCTTGTGTCATATCCTGCCTGAGCGGAGGGGTTGGGTAAATATGATAATAATTTTCTCTTCCTGCCAGCAAACAGATTTATTTTTTTCCAGGGCAGCGTTAATAAAGCTACACACACAAAAAAACAATAACAAGTAGAGATAAAAAAAACAAATATTAACATTATAACGAGAAAGGTATTTGCTATGTTCATTTATCTAGTTGTTAATCAAATGAAAGAATGCTTTTTCATCAAAGTCTATGGAAGTAAATAATGGAAATAAATCTGACTGACAGTAAGAAGAAAATAGAAAAACAAAATATCCATTATTATAAAGGAAAGTCAATGTTAAAACATTTCGGTTTTAGTAAACCTTCATCAGGATTATAAGATGGTGAAACAAGTGTTGATAGAACAGCAATGAATGTTTTAATGAAATACAATAATAGGGGGGTGTCCTCGTGGTGTAATGGTTAAAGTGATGGACTGCGGGATCGTAGTAAGCGAGTTTGTACTCCAGTCGTGCTATTACGTTCACTTTCAGGCAAATAATCTTGGGAAAGGTATGAAGCTCCTTATCCTCCCAGCTATAGATTAAATAGTACCACTACTCTTCTTCTAAGAGAATGCCCTTGGCATTAAATAACCTACAAAGGTTGATATGCCATTAAACAAAGAAACCAAACCAATAATAGGAGAAAAGAAAAAATATACATATACAAAGAAAGATCATAAAGCCGTTCAATTAGCATTCTTTTTTGAAAAACTACCACGTGATTGTTACAGGCAATGATGTTTAAATGTGTAGAACTTGTAGGAGATACGATGGATTGAAAGACAATAAAAAGGAAAAATTTGCCAAAACACTTCAGAGAAAAGAAGAGAAGAAAAGGAAGAAATAAGAAGAGTCTGGATAGTTAAACTTACACTGTCTGAGAATAGAAAAAGCTTGTTGAAGCTGACTGGGAGTGGGAGTGATGGGATTATTATTTTTATTATTTAATGACAAATCTTCTTCATACATATATATTAAATATGATTTGTAAACACATTTTGTTGATAACATTTTTTAAAAGAGTCTTAGTTCATTTGTTTGCAAACAATTAAATGGTTCCAAGTATTACTATATATCACTAACAATCCAATTAAACATCAGTCATTTGTTTACACACAGTTAAATGATCAAACAGTTCTATTTCTAACAATTCAGTTTATCATAAGTCATTTGTTTGCTCACAGTTCAAATATCAAGCAGTTCTATTTGACCCATAGATAGGACCCTATCAAGTGCTACTACTCCAGGTCAGAATGGACTTAGGAACAATAGCAATGAAGGGGTACTCCACATTCCCCAAAGCTCCAGCATCACTGGAACCTGACCATAAGATTGTTTTAGTGTTATATCCAGGACACTCATTGGGGGAGTTTTACTCCCCAGCAGAAATGTAATCGGTGTATTCTGTAGCCCCAGCCGACTCGGACATCAAACTTTGAGAGCGTATAAATAATATATGGCAGTATCAAAGTAAATGAAATGAATTAACACATTTTGACTTGGATTTTTGTTTTTAACAATGGAATTATGTATATATATCATGTACCTGATATTTATAATGGAAATCAACTTTGGCCACAAAATGATAGCAATTTAAAGAATGTTTTTGATTATGGCAGTTTTCCAAATAGCCAAGGCAATTGTCTAAGCTTTTATGCTTAGATGTAGCACAAGGCCGCATGAATGGGGCACCCAGTGAGAATTGAACTCACTTGTGCAGGTTTGTTAGTCTACCTTGCAAACCATTACACCACCCGAGGTGCCCTTCCAAATAGCCAAGGCAGAACTGAATAAAATCACTTTAAAGAGATAGCACTGTTTGATTTTTTTTGTTTCATGGCATACCAACTGTTATGGGTTATTTAATGTCAAAACTATTCTTGTAGAATAGCACTGATACTATTTAACCCATAGCTGAGTGAGAGATAACATGTCGGTCTTTGTTTTAGAATAAATGTTCGACTTAGATGTTTTCATATTTCCAGATGTATAGAAAATATTTGGGTGGTTTTTTTTTAGGGGTATTACCTCAAAATCTGTTTATAAAATGTAAAATTTAACTAAAATAGTCATAAAAATATATCACTCAACCTTTCAGGTCAAAAAATGAGAACACTTTTAAAAACCATTGAAGTATTATAGTTTGATTTTGAATGTGGTTTTATGGCACACTGACTCTTCTATAATGGTCATGTAGTGCCAAACAAGGATTTTCAAATAGATTCTCATTGTCTTTAATCCTATTTACCAAGCCCTCCGCTCGGGCGGGATATGACACAAGGTCAATTTTTAAGCAGGGTTCAACAGGTTTGAATTCAGAGTTGTCCTTCTCCTAGACTAGTTGCCTCACCGAGGCTGAAGAACCTAGTCTGTCCTACTATTTAACCATAGCTGGAGGGAGAATTATTGGATTCATACCTTTCCCAAGGGTATTAGTGTTATGTGAAATGCAATCAGTCTCGTCTCGTTGTCTTTAATCCCATCTCCAATGTTCTGAATGTGGTTTTATGGCAAACTAACTCATTTATAAAGGTCATAGAGTGGCATTTTATATTATGATAATGTCTTTTTAAAGTAAAGTAAAAAAAAAATGTCGAGGGCGACCAGAAGGCTCCCTTTTCAATAGCTACAACACCGAGGTGTAGGGGAGGGCGCTACTCCTTTTCCTGGATTTCTCTACTTTACCCTTGATATATACCTTATATTGCTGAGTGTTAAGCAAGGAGGTATCAAGTACCATTTTAAAGTCTTTGGTATGACGTAACCTGGGATTGAACCAAGGAGCATCGGCGAACACTCTATCCACTAGACCAAAAGTAAAACTTAAACATATATTCTATTTTCAAGATTGTCTTTAATTGGAATCATTTTGAGATGAGGCTTCTTAATCTGAGAATTAATTTTTTATTGCGAACTTTTTGTCCTCATCTTGGTAGTTTTTTGTGTTGTTTCTTCTTTCACTACGTTTCGGCCAAATTTCACCTCTGGCCTTCTTCAGGTGATTTTTACCGCGACCTCGGATAGGAATGATGAGTCTTGTAACCGTATCCCCAGTAATTACTGCCTTCCATAGTTGTTGTCTATCGCACCACGTTTTTGACCAAGTAAACCTCTGGCCGGCTTGGGTAGGATTTGAAACCGCTATCTTCTGACAATGCTCATCTGGAACCGTAGAGACTCATCATTCCTATCCGAGGTCATGGTAAAAATCACCTGAAGAAGGCCAGAGGTGAAATTTGGCCGAAACATAGTGAAAGAAGAAACAACACAAAAAACTACCAAGATGAGGACAAAAAGTATTTTTTAGATGTCTACATATTCTTATGAACTGAAACCTCTTGAATATTTCTCTCTGTCCCTAGTGATAATAATGACCCCCTTCCTTAGCTTCCACCAAAAAGGGGATACTTACCTCTCCAATGGCTGCAATTCGGTCAGAATATTTCTCAATCAGAGGAATGGCTTCTTCCAAATCCTGAAAATGGAATAAGAGAATGTATATGAAGATATTTTTGGTTCTTCTTCTTTAAATGTCAATCATAGTAATGACTTTTTAGGAAATTTTGAACTGAACCTTTTATGTGGGGCTAAAGAGTATGCCAACTGCACCTCTGCAGAGGGGTAAAACCCCACCCCAACAAATGACTTGGGTATTACCTGGGTTGCCATTATTCCCAGGTCCACTCTGAACTGAAGTGGTAGTACCTGTTAGGGTTCCACCAATAGATCAAATAGAATGGTTCACTCATTTACTAAGGATTATTTATTATTAGTTATTTAAAATATGTATATTTAGGCAGCATTTCTTCATTAATGCAAATTTCATTAAACATAATAGACATTTTATGTCTACATATTTTCTTCTGGATCCGTTCGAATTCCCGTATTACTTTTATTGTATTCGGGGGGAATTGATTTATGTATTGTCCATAGTTGTATGTATCCCTAGTACTTTCTGTCCGACTTTGGGCCATCATCAGGGGAGGATCTATTACAAAAGTGATGTAACTTTTGTTTTAGCATATTACTACTGTGTAAGGGTGTCTTTGCCATTGAAGATTATGGCGTTTGCTTTTAAATGTAATTCTATTAATTAGTGCCAGTAGCTAAAGACATTTAAGTACATTAGCACTGGTTTGAAAATTAATTCTATTAAGTGTTGGTTGCAGGTTTCTAATATGTAGTGCTTCAAGAATCTGAAGTTTTTGTTTATTATTTTGATGTTCTAATATTGTTGTGTTGTTGGTGAGAATTTTTCGTAGTTGTGTTGTTAGGCATGAATGTTTTTTTAAATGCTGAGCTATTGAACTTGTGTCAGAAAAGTGCATTGTAAGTCTCCTCGACAGGGCAGAAAGTACTAGGGATACATACAACTATGGACAATACATAAATCAATTCCCTCCGAATATGATAAAAGTAATACGGGAATTCGAACGGATCCAGAAGAAAATATGTAGACATAAAATGTTTATTATGTTTAATGAAATTTGCATATTAGTTATTTGAAAACACATAGATGTGTGCAAGTTATTTGTATTACATAGGAATACT
This sequence comes from Sepioteuthis lessoniana, assembly GCA_963585895.1. Taxonomy (NCBI): domain Eukaryota; kingdom Metazoa; phylum Mollusca; class Cephalopoda; order Myopsida; family Loliginidae; genus Sepioteuthis; species Sepioteuthis lessoniana. Next base: position 2,632,607 of record OY757945.1, on the reverse strand, counting down.
TGGTAAATAGAATTATTAGTGTTAGATAACAATACTTGAAACCATTTAACTGCGTTCAAAACAAATAATGTTACCAACAATTTATTTAGAACTCACACAAACACACATATATAAACAGAATTTGGCATTAAATATTCCATGAGGGTTGATATATCATAAAACACAACCAAACCAAACTAAACCATACAGTGGTGTACAAATTAATTGTATTAAGAAGGAATACTTGATAAATAGAATTATTAGTGTTAGAGAGGAATACTTGAAACTATTTAACTGTGTGCAAACAAATGATTAATATTGAATAGAACTACTAATCTTAGATAACAATATGTGAAACCATTTAACAGTGTAGAAACAAATGATATTCTCCTAGTGCTGCCGGCAGGATTTGCTACAGTGAGATACACAGCTTGCCTGATACCCTCCCAGCACTACTTGCAGGATTTGCCACTGAGAGATACACAGATAGCCTGATACTCTCCTCGCACTACTTGCAGGATTTGCCAATGAGAGATGCACAGCTCAACTGATACTCTCCCAGTGCTACTTGTAAGATACCACCAGATTTAGTTTAATGTCATACTTAGGACAGGATACTTTTGAAGACTTCACCCAGCAGTGAAGTTTGAATGTACTTCGTGCTTGTGAATTTTGTGAGTTCCGCGTGGCACTGTAAGTCAAATCTTGTTATGATTTATAATTCTTCAAAAAACAGAAATGATCTGTTGGTCATTTAAGATCACTGACTGCTGTGGACACATGGAACAAAGAATTATGCCTTTTTTAGCCAACCAGAAAGCACCACAGACTGAAGTTGTGGATGCTTTCCTGATCCCCTCATAAAACATTGCACCCCTCATTCCACAATCGGCTAGATCTCATTCCTGCAGTCTATCTGAGTATACATAGTAGTTCACTCACCCACTTCAACAGCCAAGCAGGGTTAACTCTTGGAATATATCCTTTCAGGATCAAGACAATTCACATGCACAAAGGACAGTCCGTAACAAGAATGTATTTACCAATCCCTATGCACGTGCAGGATGTGACACAAGGTCAATTATCTAAGTGGAGTTTTACAGGTTTGAATTCAAAGTTTTCTTTCTCTTTGTCTTTATGACCAGTTGCCATACCAAGGTTAAAAAGTTCAGTCTGCCCTAATAGCTGGAAAGAGAATCGTTGGATTCATGCCTTTTCCAAGGATGTGTGAAATGCAAACAGCTTCGTCCAGGATTTGAACTTAAGTCCACACCATTTCAGTCTATTCTCGGTTTGGCTTTCTTTGTTTAATGGTATATCAACCTTGATGGGATATTAAATGCCATCCTTGTAGAAGAACAGCAGTGATATTATTTAACCCATAACCAAGGGAGATAAGTGGGTTCGTATCTTTCACAAGGATACATAACAGTACAACTAGAGTTTGAACTTGCTTATTTCGAGGCCACAGACCCCTCACTTTAGCCATTACGTCATTGGGACTCCCCATCAGACTATCCTTGGTTTGGTTTTGTTTCTTTGTTTAATGGCATATCAACCTTTGTAGGTTATTTAATGCCAAAGCCATTCTCCTAGAACAGTAGTGGCACTATTTAACCCATAGCTGGGAGGATAAGGGGGTTCATACCTTTCCCAAGTGTATTTGTCTGAAAGTGAACGTAATAGCACGACTGGAGTATGAACTCACTTTCTACAATTTCACAGTCCATCGCTTTAACCATTACACCACAAGGACCCACTAGACTATCCTTGAATATTTAGCAAGAATTCCACATTTATAGAATAGACATTCAACAACTTAACTTCTTTGAAAGCCCTTTTTCTCCAAAATAAAAAAGAATATTGGATTTACACTCCTTTTTTAAAATGGCCGTATTGAATTGTGTCTTTACTAACTAGCAAGGTCAAACTGTTTCTGGAAGTCGAAAATGAAGAGAGAGAAAGAGAGTGCTGTCTCTGGAAGACGAAAACAAAGAGAGAGAAAGAGAGTGCTGTTTCTGGAAGTCGAAAACGAAGAGAGAGAAAGAGAGTACTGTTTCGGGAAGTCGAAAATGAAGAGAGAGAAAGAGAGTGCTGTTTCTGGAAGTCGAAAACGAAGAAAGAGAGTGCTGTTTCTGGAAGTCGAAAATGAAGACAGAGAAAGAGAGTACTGTTTCTGGAAGTCGAAAACGAAGAGAGAGAAAGAGAGTGCTGTTTCTGAAAGTCAAAATGGAGAGAATGAGTTCTTGGATGACGAGAGTATATATAGGCAATCCTTGTCATGTGGTGGGCTCCAAATAAGTGGGACAAAATCAAAGATGCAGACGTAGTTGTGAGCACAAATCATGTGACTTTCCTGACCAATAGGTTCCCGAGACTGATTAGTTTACTGACGTCCACCATCTTTGTTTCGGGAACAAGTGGTATCGTGGCCATTTAAAAATATAGGAATGTAAATCCGATAAGAAACATCTTGTACAGTACATTTCAGTATAAATGAATTTCACCAAATCTGTCGATTTTATTATCATTTCTTATCATATCTTCCACCCCTGCTTATAAGTAATCAGTACAATACTCCTGGTCAGTCTCTCCTCTTTTTCTTTCTCTCTACTCCTTTGTATTACCATACATGAATATAACATCAAGTACAGAGTATCTGAAGGACAAGGGTTTAAATGATTGATTGATCGATTTTAATGGCATGTTAACCTATCTAGGTTTATTTTATCCCAAGAGGTGAGGGAATTTCATTCATTGTCGGTTCATATTTATATCTAGTACACAGTTTTTAAGAATTTTTGGTTATAAGATATTTAGTATACCTATCTAATACAAATAATTTGCACACAGTTGTATGGTTTCAAGTATTCCTATCTAATACTACTAATAATATGGTTTCAAGTAAGCAATAATAATCCTTAGTAAACAATTACAACTTCAAGTAACTATTCTTGATACAAATAATTTACATTTATATAGCATCAAGTATTTTTCAACAGCTCTATTTGACTCATAAATGGGACCCTAATACGTACTCCAACTCGGGGTCAGAGTACACTTGGAAGTAATGGCAATGAAGGGGTACACCACACTCTCTAGAGCTTCAGAACTGGAGCCTCACCACCAGTTGCATTTTAGTGTCATACCCTGGATACCCCCTTTTTTGTGGGTGAACTTATTTTTATTTTTTGGCAAATGTTCAAAGGAGTATAAATTTCAAAAATGTTTTTTATTATTAAATACCAAATATCCTCTACTCATGCAGCTGCACCATTGGTTTGATTTGAGTTCTTTGTTTAATGACATATCAACCTTCATGGGTTATTTAATACCAAAGACATCCATATAAAAGAACAGCAATGGTACTATTTAACCCATAGCTGATGGGGTGATAAGGAGGTTCATACATTCCCCAAGGGTATTACTACTATTTCTGGGTTCTTTGTTTAAAGGCATATCAACCTGCATGGGTTATTTAATACCAAAGCTAGCCTTATAGAAGAACAGTGTGATAGTATTCAACACATAACTGGGGGATGAGAGAGTTTATGCCTTTCGCAAAGGTATTAGTCCAAAAGTAAATATAATAGCGTGTCTGGAGTTTGAACTTGATTATGATAATGTCACAGTCAAATAAAATTTATTCAAAAATTAAAAGAAAAAAAATCAGCTGATAGAAAAAAAAGATAAAAAGTGGGAATTATTTCTGATTGGATAAGTAAAAACAAAATTTAAATAATACATACCTCATTGGTGACACTCCTGCTTTCAAAGTTTTCTTCATCCTAAAAAGTAAAATAGAAAAAAGTATTCAAAATAATATTGAACAATGCATTTCTCAAGTAAAATCATTATTCTTTTTTTGGTTTGTATTTCTTTCATCTTAATTCCCGTTGCATTTTATTACATGAAATAGATTGATAGAATTATCATCTTGAATTTTTTTTGATTGTAGTTTTTTAACATACAAATAATAGCAGCAGCAGTCTGGAGATATGAAAAACAAAAGATCATTACCTCCCTTGTCTGCCAAAGAATTCTGCTAATGGCCACTAGATGGCGTTGTCAAATCTATATATAAGACTGGTGCATGAAAGTCAAAGGCTTTCTTACTACATGCAGCATGCTTTGAACAGACCAGATTCTGTCCTAAAGTACAGGGGATCATTTTCATCCCTAACAAACCTCATATCACATTGAACACAACACCATAGAACAGTACACTTCTTAAATTTATTCTGTATGAGGAAACAATATTAAAATCAACCACTATTCCTCTACATGATGAAGGATTGTCAACCATTATTGATTTTTCAATTTGTATTTCTTTCATCTGAATTTCAGTTGCTTTTTATCGCAACTATTTAGATAATCATTTCATTGTCACCAGTTAAGAGCCCAGATTGAAAGTAAACGAAGTGATATCTGTGTAAAATCCCCTGGAGGATATGATCATTCTGATATACCTCATGATGGTTGGAGAGGGGTCTGACTGAAATGTTTGGATCAAACAAGTAAAAAGAAAATGGCATACATATATTATTTTATTGTTTTAAAGAAATAACTTTGAACAACTAAACTTGACTGGAATGGTTATTTTCTTTCCCAGCATTAGAAACGATAGTTTGGTTGGGGTTTATGGCACATCAAACCTTTGCAGGTTATTTAATGCCAAATCCTTTTTATACATATATATTAAATATATATGATTTGGTTTGGTTTGGTTTTATGGCATATCAACCATTGTTGGTTATTTAATGCCAAATCCTCTTTATACATATATATCAAATATACATGACTTGGTTTGGTTGGGTTTTATCAACCATTGTAGATTATTTAGCCTTGAATCTATCATTATTTAATGCCAAACCCTCTTTCTTCATATATAATAAATATATGATTTCTAAATACATTTTGTAGGTAACATTTTCAAATGGGCCTGAGTTAATTTTTCTTCACTTTTTTCTATCTAATACGAATAATTCTATTTAATATTAATCATTTGTTTGCACACAGTTTAATGTTTTCAATTATTGCTATGTATTGCTAATGATTCAATTAAACATCAGTCATTTGTTGACACACAGTGAAATGATCAAACAGTTCTATTTCAAACAATTCAGTTTAGCATAAGTACACAGTTTAAATGTCAAACATTTCTATTTGACCCATAGATAGGACCTTATTAGGTGCAACCCCTCCAGGCCAGAGTAGACCTGGGAGCGATAGCAATGAAGGGGTACTCTGCATTCCCTAAAGCATTACTGGAGCCTAACCATCAGATTGTTTAGTATTATATCAAGTCATTCATTGGGGGAGTCTTACCCTTCTGCAGTCGACTGGGCCAAATAGATACTATGGGTTAGGATGGAGCTTAGGATCAATTAAAATTTGTGAAACATTTGAACCTGATGAACCTTTGAAAAAAAGAGGGAAAACATTTTTGTCTGACTAATTCTCACAGATTTTGAATTTCTTTATAATTAATGCTATTTAGCTGGGCTGTCTGGCATTCCTGCCAGATTGCGTATCAAGTCAATGATAGATTCAAGGCTAAATGGCTTCTGGTTATGATGGGGCCACCTTCGGGTGGGTGAAGAATCTATGACAAGCATAGCATTAGACCATCAGGTCTGGTTCAAGCTATGACTAGTAAGGCATAGTGTCTTACAGCACTTATGCCAGTTGACCCTGCAAAAGGCTTGCATAGTTTCACATTGTACCCACCAATCCTATGACCACCATTGTCCAGCAGGACATGAGTTTCGGCTTGTGCATGACTTACTCCTAAATCCGCACTATAAAAAAGACATTGTGTCAAATCCTATCTAGTGGAAAACAGACATAAATAACACTCACCTGAATAAGATGAAGTCCAAGACAAGAAACCATTGAGAACCCTTCAGAACCATTCAAAAAACTTTCCTTTGCTTAGACAATCAGATTTCGAAAATATTGATTTTTCTCTGGTTTTCAACGAGGGTCCTGTAGAAGTTACCCCCTGCCATGTAGTAAAAGCAATAAGGAACCTACCATCAAAGTGGGATTCAACAAGCATCCAATCAGTAGACAAGAGGGACAAGCCATAACTAGGTACAGTTGTTGAGAGCATAATGTCGAATTGTGGATATTTATCAAGCACCATATCCACAATGAAACTAACAACCAATAAAGACTCAAGGAATGAAATTACTCAGCTGGTTTAGAATTAGTTATTGTCAACATACAGTTAAATGTCAAAACTGTTCTATTTCAAACAATTCAGTTTAGCATAAGAACAGTTTTAACATCAAAAACAGTTCTATTTCAAACAATTCAATTTACCATAAGTACACAGTTTAGCTCTATTTGACCCATAACTCGGTAGAGTTGCTGAGAGCATAATGTAGAATTGTGGATATTTATCAAGCACAATGAAACCAGCAGCCAATCAGGGCTCAAGGAATGAGATTACCCAGGTGCAAGGATGGAACATTCTGGAGAACCATAAATACCAATTTCTTCTTGCACAAAAGAACCTAACAGGTGTTACCACTTTGAGCCAGAGTGGACCTGGGAACGATGGCAATGAAGAGGTGCTCGGCATTCCCCAAAGCTCCAGCATTACTGGAACATCACCATCAGATTGTTTAGTGTCATATCCAGGATACTCAATGCAGGGGCGGGAGAGGTCTTACCCCTCTGCAGAAGTGCAGTTGGTGTATTCTATAACCCCAGCCGACTGGCTCGAAGTCTTTGGTATGATTTGACCTGGGACTGAACCCCAGTCCCCTGGACTATTATGCCAAGATCTTTTGAGTTTCTACATTGCATGAGCAAGAGTTATTTTTTCCTTGTTTTTATTTTCAAAGGTCAACATCAAAATGATGTTCACATTTTATTGAAACTTGATTTCTATCTTTCAGCTATACTATTTGGGATTCTTCTTCTTCTTCTTCTTCTTCTTCTCTTTGGAAATATTGGAAATAAAAACAAAGGAAAGATAACTCCTGTACCAGCCTGTTGGAAAGTCAGAGATTGATTGGTTGATAGAAGTTATATCAAGAAGACAGAAGAGTCAAAAAAGTAAATTTTTGTTTTTATTAGTTGACAGCCACACAGGCAACTCAGTGTGGATGTTTGACTGAAGGTAAAACGCTTCCCAGGGTTGGAGAAGACTAGAAAAAAAAAAGCAGGATCTAGATTTTAATAAAATATGGCCTCTTCTCAAATTGATGGCTGAAGATATACCCACTTTAAGAGCTAGTTTGGTTTCTTTGTTTAATGGCATATCAACCTTTGTGGGTCAGTTAATGCTAAGCCATCCTTGTAGAAAAAGAATAGTGGTATTATTTAGCCCATAGCTGGTGGTTGATTAGGGGGTTCATGCCTTTTCCAATTCTAAATCAAATTAATCACCCAACTGGCATTCTAACTTGCTTATTACAATATCACAGTCCAACATGTTAGCCATTAGAAGACAGGAACTTCACCTTTAAGAGGTAACCTGAGTAAGTAAACACTAAGAAATAAAATGGGAGACTAAAATTTTAAAAATTCTTCCATCATCCATATGAAAATGGCAAGGGCTTTTGAGTCCTTTTCACGATCAATTGACAATTTGATAATTCTACAATGAAACAAATGGCTAGACAAAAGATTAATGTGAAAAAACTCACCTGAATAGGATGAACTCCAAGACAAGGAACCACAAAATTAGGAAACCTAGTAGATGAAAAACAAGGAAAAATTAGGAGACAAGAAAACTTCAAACAAAAAATTGATATCTTTCATAATTTTCTGATGTCATTATCATTCCAATAATATCTTTTATAATGTTGAGAGGAGTCATTATTCTTTGGAATATCACACACTTATTCCAGCATCTCTTTGACATTTCAGAACAGTCTTCTGAATCCTTTTTTGGGATTAACATCAACTGCTTCATTGCATTCTCCTTAATCTCATCCAATGCTGAGTTTAGCATCGGAAAAAAGTTGCAAGACATTAAACTGGATGGAAGGTGATGCAATGAAAGTGGATACATGACTCATATGACATGCAAGCTCATTCAACCGAGTCTCACTCTCAACTGAGTAACTACACAGGAGAGTGTCTGTTGTTGCTGGTGCAGTAGAGTCCTCTTAGGCTGGTTGCTAAGTTACATTAATGCTAAACAATTGGTTTTAAAGAAATTCAAAATAGCCAGACATGATCCAGAGAGACCTCGTATTGTTGAATAAGAAATGATGATCCAAGAAGTGATTTTATCTTACCTTTCATTCAGAGAGATGATCTTTTCAAAATCTGAGGGAGTAATTGCCACACACAGGGCTGCAGCAACACCAACCTGTCCAAAAAAAATAGAAAGGATTACATTTCTATGTAAATGATAGGTTGAGTTGAAAGTTTTGCAATATTTTGGAAGTACATGAGTCACAATTTGGCAGTTTCAGATACTTTTGCTGACGTCATGAAGAAGACGAACCATACTGGACTGTGAGATGCTGAGTTTGACACTCCCTGAGAGGGCTACTCACTGGATTTGCAAAGGTCGTAGAGGTGACAGATCCCATTGGACTGTGAGATGCTGAGCTTGACTGACATTCTCTGAGGAATACTCACTGGATTTGCCAAGGTCATGGATGTGACAGACCCCATTGGACTGTGAGATTCTGAGTTTGACTGACACTCTCTAAGGGCTACTCACTGGATTTTCCAAGGTCGTAAAAGGTGACACACTACACTGGACTATGCTGAACTATTACAAGGAAAAATAATACTAGGGCAAGTCAAAGGTTTTGCAATATTTTGGAAGTACATGAGGCACAATTTGGCAGTTTCAGATACTTTTGCTGATGTCTTGAAGAAGACGAACCATACTGGACAGACAGATGCCAAGCTCACCTGATATTATTCAATTGCTACTCACCAAATCTGTCAAAATGGTTTTTAAGCATGCTTGACTACATCTGATTCTTAAGGCTCTTGCAACCCAAGCAAAATTTCTTCACCCATCTGGTTACTGTACATTGATCAACTGCCTTTTCAATTTTTGCACAACAAATGTTTTTGGTTGCTTCTGCAGCATTATGTCTAAGTTCGAACTTGTTCCCAAACTAGCAAAATATTATATAGTTGCCTGAAAAAAAAGCTAGATGGGAACTACACAAGGATGCTACATACTGTTTTGAATAAATCCAGGAAGAAGCACCCCACAAAACAGCAGCTGTATGGCCACTTACCTCCCATCTCACAAACCATCAAAGTAAAATGAGCTGGGCACTTCTGTAGAAGTAGTGGATAAACTCCTAAGCAATGTTCTCCTATGGACTACTACACATGGACACACCAGTGTCAGCTGACTAGCAAAAATTTATACATCAGCTCTGTAAAGACACTGAATAATGCTTTCTAGAGGACTTACCAAGAGCGATGACCAATAGGGACAGTTGGTGAGTGAGAGTCAAGGGAATCCATGCTGTCAGCACAACTTGATGATGACGATTGTAAAAACTCAATTATCAAGAGCCCAAGTATTGCAAATTTTATAGTAATTTCTGCTACCATGTGATTGGTCACTTAAAAAGATTACTGATTGGCTAAAAGGAAAGCCAATCACAGCTTCATAACTATGCCATCTGTTCATTCTTTTTTATTGCAAGATAACATCTGGCAGAAAACACCAGCGATGCATAGACATTTACCATGATGGCACAGCAGACCGGCAGATTCTTTGCTGCAGTATATTACAAAAATTCTTAACATGTTTATACATATGCATATTGTTGTAACCTAACAAAAGGTTACTGAATGAGAAATAACCAAAACGGAAAGAGGAAATGAAATGGAAATCTTTATAAAATTAACAAAATATAATACTTGCCAACAGCATGAAGAAGGTACCCACTGCTAGTGGCAAAATTACCCACCTTCACAATAGTGTCCAATGTATTTATAAGGAATGGGACATACCCATTACTTTTCACCTGTAGAGGTATATAACATATATAATCATAATTCAGTGTGGGGATTACATCCCTTTCTTTCCAAAATAGTACTTCTAATAGCCACTAGGTGGCATGATCAAAGTAGCACTATAAAACATGTGGCAAAGTCAAAATTCTCTCTTTGTTCTTACCTCAAAAGCCAGAAAGTATGCACAAGAGTGTCAAAAATGTATTAGCTATTGTGTTGGAATATTGTCAGAGGCAAGCAAAGGAGTTTTTTTATAGAAGTGTCAGATTTCTTCTATTGGCGGATTGGGGGAGGCTATGGTGGTTGGTTATAATGAATTACCTTGTGAATCATTGTCTACAGTTAGTGTATTTCTGGTCTTGCAAAGTTAACACATTAACTAGAGTTAGTGAAAAGTCTTTCATTTTATTCCCCTCCACACACACACACACATCTAATACTAATGTGATCAACAGAAAGAGTTGGGTTATGGAGAAATTAAATTCCTCGGATGTTGGTTCAACAACCACCTCATGGATTCCATTCAGGCAAGTATAAAAAAGCACCTGCTGGCTATAAAAAGCAATTGGCGATTGATGAAGAGAAGAGAAAGGAAGAGTCCAGGAGGGAAAAGGGACAAAAAAAAACACATCTCCAGACAGGTAATTTATCCCAACAAACTTTGTGTTGTATCATGTATGTTATTATCCTTCGACATAGGTCTTCATACAATTTTCAGTCAATTAAATAGAAGTTTCTCTCAATAATGTACTTTTAGTATTTCAATGTAATTCCTGCAGCCTTTCTATTAAGTTTTCTCAGGCAATAAATGTTTTGTTGTTAAATCCAAATGAACTGTTTTCTATTGTTTGGCACAAAGAAATATTAAACCATAATATATTTCCTCTGCTAGAAGAGTCTGAATTGTGTTCCTTATACTTTAAGAATTCTAACTGAGTTTTGGTACTCAGAGAAGACAAATGTACAAACACCTACCTTCAGGTATTCGATAGCAAGGCCCACTCAATCCTATCCCCCACCAGGAAAAAATGACACAACACAGCAAGATTTTTATTAAAACAAATATAAAATGCTCTTAAAGAATAAAGCAACTTCCAGTTCAATTGCTGATTGAAATCTTGCAGAGTTTTGACTGAATGTCATTTTTGATTCATCCATTTACTTGATACAATGGAGGTAACTATGAAATGCTAATTAGAATCCTTCATTCCTTCCTAAATAGAAGCATCAATATCATCATGGACAGCTGTTAACTATGAAATACTATTTAGAATCCTTCACCCCTTCCTAAATAGAAGCTTCAATATCATCATGGACAGTTGTTATAACTGGTACCCAACATGTTTAAGGGGCATCTTAGTCCTTAGTCGAGGGTAACCTGAAAGCTCCCTTTTTAATAGCAAGTACACATAGGGGAAGGTGCCACTCCATTTGTAATATTACAGATGGGCGCTGTCGTCAATCAGTGAAGGTGTCACTAGTGAAACACGTGATGACACATCTGTGATTATTTCAAAATCATGTCTAACTTTGCAGGTCATTCTGTAACATAATGGCCAAGGGATTTCGGTTTATGCCTTTGGGTTTAGTTAGGCTGAGAACCTTTTGGCTCAGCACATGGGTTACTTAGGTGCAACATTAACACAGGTGTTCACGTGCACAGGCGCAGAGTGGACGTGTCACTCAGAAATGTGACAATAGCCCGAGATGGGAAACGGGGGCTGGCTAGTGCGAATGACATCATGCACCAGAAGCGCGTGGAGGATTTTCGGAATTTGAAGAAAGTTAGGAGAGTTGAGACTAGACACCGAACGAGATGGTTGGCTTTCACTAGCTCGCAAGGCCTTGTGGCAGGTGTCGCACGAGATGGGGGCCAGATGAAAAAGCCAGAATAGAAAGATTGTGCCTCTCTCTCCTTATGTTGAAAAACCTTTAAACTCAAAGGTAATAAAAAGTTTCGTACCTGAACAAAGAAGTCGTTATGCGTTTTTCGAATTTCGAGATTCCTATGTTCTATGTTATATATGTAATGAACAGTCTATGTATGTTTCACATAGTCGTATCTGGCTATGGTATACATTCTCTGGATTGCTTCATTTTACCCTTGATACTTATCATGATGACACAATATGTATCTTTTTTATCTTCTTTAACAGTCATTTGTTAAAATCGATTCAAAATACTTTTGATGTATTCGTCTGTGTTCTACCACAGAGAGAAAAAGACGTTCAAGTTAAAAAAAAACAAGAAACTTATCTACCACTGGGTTCATTTGATGCATATATTTTAAATCAAAATCATATTGAAGTGTTTAATGGTTATCAGCATGGGAAACGGACATGGTAACCTGAGTTCAAATCCTGAACAGGGCTGTTTCTGTTTTACTTACCTTATTCTTATATACACTTATTCTTAGCCCTTTTACCCAACAGCTATGGGTAAATAGTAGAGTAGACTGGGCTCCTTAACCTTGATATAGCAACCACTCTAGGAGAAGGAAAACTCTGAATTCAAATCTGTTAAACTCTGCTTAAAAACTGACCATCTGCTGCATCCTGCCAATGCAGAAGGGTTGGGTAAATATATATATATTGTAAATCAAGATACTTAAAATGTTTGGTTATGCTGAATTAAGACTTACCTTTTTGGCTCTGTCTATGACATCATTTATATCCTGAAAAAGAAAAAAACATTTATTGATATTAGTTGCAATATTGTTTAAATTTCTTAAATAAAACATTGTCAATTATAATTGATTTTTTTTTAGGAATACTTGATATCATAAAATTGTGTGCAAAAATCTTTTAAGAAATAACTGCAAAAAAATGTAAATACAAATGTACAATGTGCACAATTACCGAACCTCTTGTGATAAAATAACCCCAGATGGGTTGCCATGCCATTAAAATCACTCAATCAATTTTCTTATCTCCATTCACGCTAAAAATAAGCTAAAGCTTATTTTAAGTGACTTTTATGTCCCCTGTTAAGATGTGGCAGTCATTATATATGTGTGTGTATACATAAATATACCGGCCCATTGGCGAAATAGTTAGAGTGATCGCGAATGATCTGGGAGACATTGGTTCAATCCCAGCTCAAGTCATACCAAAGACTTAGAAAATGGTGCTTGAGGCTTCTTTGCTTAACATTCAGCATTATAAGATATGGATTAAGGGTAAGTGGAGAAATCCTTTTAATTTTACTTATTTTAATCAATTCTGGTCATTATTAAAAAAGCACAGGACAAGAGGGTGTCTTTAGTTTAGTTTCGTTATTTTAACTGATTTAATAAAATGATTTTCCTGATTCAATTAATTATACAATTCTGCAGTACCAAAAATTTGTTATTGTAATAAATAATCCACAAGAGTTGATATGCCATAAAAACACCAAGAACCAACCAACCAACCATTCAAAAAAATCAATTGATTTCAAATTTGACAAATTCCCCGAGAAAGTTGTTTTGAATGTAAAACAAAATTTGGGGGGAATTTTAAACAAACGGGACCATATAAATTCACTTGTGCCAAATAAAAGAATAGAATAATCTTTTGGACTTATTGATTGATTGATTATGTCTAGAGGTTAGAGAATCGTATTCATTGTATGTTCATGTTTACATTATTTGTGGAGTTGTTTCTTTAGGGTTTTTTTTCTTCATACACGGTCCAATAAAAAAAGATTAACTTTTAATCTCTTTGAGTGATAGATGGGATCCTAACAAGTACTACCACTCCAAGTCAGAGTGGACCTGGGAGTAATGGTAATGAAGAGATACTCCACAATCCCAAGATCTCCAGAACTGGAATCACACCATCAGATGGAGTTTAATGTACTCAGGACACATCTCTTTTCAGCTTATTCTATGCCTCATCGATAGAGCTTTGGGAAAATATTTAACAATTTCAATTGTTAAAAACGTAATAAAAACTCTAAAGAGCAAGATGAATTTTTAAAAACGGCTCAGTGTGGATCGTGGATCGTGGCTCTTCATAGCGAATAACGCGAAACAAGTTATTTTTGATAAGCCACGATTGGGGTGCATTTGACAAGACATTTATCAGGCGAATTGAACGCCTCCCCACCAAAAAAAAAAATAAGTTGATATTTTTGATAAGCACTAGTTAAGCTACACTTTGAAAGACATATACATGGCGATTTGAACACCCCCGCCTAACTACCCCAAAAATGTTTTTTTCATTTTTTTTTTTAATCTTATTATTTGGTGCTTAATAGCCACCGTTCACCTTCGTCCAAAAAAGTAATTTGGGTGTGTTGCATTGGAGAAGGGTTAATAAGCTAGCCTGGCAGACATTTGACAACAGTGAATTTATTTCTCGCTAGATGCCTCGGTTCTGTATCAAAATTGAACTAAGTTTAAAGCTACAATTTACTTAACGTTGACTTCGTTGAAATTCTCGAAGTAAAATGAATTTAATGATTGACGGACAAGCGATCGTTGATAGTAACAGATAACGTAAACATCATTTGTTCACTTATGAAATTAAAACAAAATTATTGTAAAGAAGATGAATTCATTCACTTTAATTTCAATGTACAACTTATATCTTACGTGTGAAAACTGTGAATCAACTAAATGACAATGACCATCAATACAACACGTGGCTCCATCATCCGCCATGATTTCCTAAACAAAACCTGTAATTATCTCCCTTAGACACAACACAAGATTTACTTCCCCTAAGTAACTCAACCTGACAATTTTTTTCATTCAATATAAAAAAGTTATAGTTATATATATATATATATATATATATATATATTGAATGCCATTGAAGTTTGTCTACAAACTTTGGTTTCATGAAGTTTTACAAAGTTTTGTAAAACTTATATAATATAATAGTACTTTTTTTTGTAATACAAGCATCCTTCCTTTTCACTTAAAGAAATCAGTCATTGTCTTTCCATATCAAAAATTAAATCCTAAAATTTTTAAAATCAAAGACAAATTTTTTAAATGTATCTAAATATATATATATATATATATATATATATATATATGAACTTATGAAAAAGGAGATTTTGTATCTGTCTGACTGTAACGGAATCTACATCACCACCAATATCTCAATTCCCCTAGTTATTTACTTTATATTTTGAATAATTATTAACTAATCATTATTCAATCTTAATTAGTATTGTGGGTGTAGAATAGTAAATAAAAAAAAAACAGATAAAAAAACAAAATGAAATGAATACAAAAGAAATAACAACTACCCAGGAGGTCTCTGACAGGAAGAACAATCTGAGCATGACAGAAAAAGGAGAGGTTTCTTGGTATCAAAAAGAAACTCAAGAAGAAAGTACTCAGCTAGGAATGCAGCTATTTTTTGTTTAGGGTGGTATTCCCCTTTCAAGACTTAGTTGCGAACTTTTATCAAGAAAAAGTTGAGTCTTAATAGCTTTACTCGTCACTTTGTCTCTCCTTCCTTCTTTCCTTCATTCCATTTCAACTAATACAACCAGCAAAATAAAACAGACATATTGGTGTTTAAAAGAAGAAATACCCAACCACCAACCATTAACACCCATAAAACCCTAACCCTATAGTATTCTATTTACTAAAAAAAATTTATTCAAGTTTAGCTAAGTTAGATTTACCACAAAGACCACCTACACATACCAACAAGTGTCCTGAATATGACATTAAATCATTTAATGGCAAGAGCTTTGGGGAATGCAGAGTACCCCTTTGTTGCCATCACTCACTGGTCCACTCTGGCCCATAGTGGTAGCACCTGATAGGGTCCGATCTAGGGGTCAAATAGAACTGTTTGACATTTAAACTGTGTACAAACAAATGACAAGCTAAATTTAATTGTTAGAAACAGAACTGTCTGATCATTTAAATGTGTGTAAAAAAATGACTGATGTTTAACTGAATAGTTAGATAGCAATAATTGAAATCACTTAACAGTGTATAGACAATAGCAACACTAGTCTGCAAGTAAATCAGTTCTAACTCATTTAAAAATAAAATTACCAACAATCTATTCACTTAAAAATCATATATGTATGTCTAGTTACATGAGCACAAACTAAAGACTGATGTTAAATTGTTACTGTTACATAGCAATACTTGAAACCATCTAACTGCATGTAGACAAATGATAAATAGTTTATAGAATTATTCACGTTCGATGGAAATATATGAAACCATTGAATTGCATATAAAAAAGTGATCCCATACTCGTTTTAAAAATGCTATCAAGAAAATGCGTTTACAAATTACATATTTAATATAGATGTACAAAGAGGATTTGGCATTAAATACCATACAATGGTTGATATGCCATAAAACCCAACCAAACCAACTCATATATATTTGATATATATGTATAAAGAGGATTTGGCATTAAATCACCTACAATGGTTGATATGCCCTAAAACCCAACCAAACCAAATCCTATATATTTAATATATATATATATATAAAGAGGATTTGACATTAAATAACCTACAATAGTAGATATGCCATAAAACCTAGCCAAACTAAATCATATGTATTTAATATATATGTATAAAGAGGATTTGGCATTAGATAACCGATAATAGTTGATATGCCATAAAACCCAACCAAACCAAATCATATATATTTAATATATATATATATAAAGAGGATTTGGCATTAAATAACCTACAAGGGTTGATATGCTATAAAACCCAACCAAACCAAATCATATATATTTAATATATATATAAAGAGGATTTGGCATTAAATAACCCACAAGGGATGATATACCATAAAACCTAACCAAACCATCAAAACATCTTATGTTATTAATGCAGTATTTATCCAACTTCTTGCCAAATCAGATTTTGTATGAAATCATTTTATGGTTGAGGGACAAGCACGAATGGTGATTCGTCTTCGAAAAAATGTTGACCCCCACCCGGTGATTTTCCATTTTGGGGCACTTCAGCACCGAGCAATAAACCTAGCCCTGCAATGCAGATATTCCCTGGAGTGAAGGTCTCCTGGGGCCAGACAATCAGCTACCCGATGGGAATGGCATGTACCCCCCACCCCGCAAAAAAAAACCGTGAGGATTTGACACCAGGTCATTTTAATGTGTATAGCCAGAGATTCATGCTCGGTCGTCACAAAAGTTGGTTGACTCCGTCGATGGTCCCCATTTTTGGTGCGTCTTAAGTCCCAAGAGATAAACTCATTTCTATCAACAGGTATTATCTGGGGAATAGACCCTCTAGTTCCTAGTGATTAGCATGATAACATCTCCCTAAAACGAATGTCCAGTGGTTCCCAAGGGGGGAAACGAAGACCATGTTGTAACTTACTAAGCATCGTGCTTAGATGTGGCACAAGGCCGAACGAATAGTGCACCCAATGAGACTCAAATTCACTCTTGCAATTTTGTTAGATAAGCTCGCAAACCATTACACCACCCGAGGTTAGGCGCCTCTGGTGGTGTAATGGTTAGCAAGCTGGACTAGCAAACCTACACGAGTGAGTTCGAGTCTCATTGGGTGCCCCTTTCATATGGCCTTGTGCCACATCTAAGCAAAAAGCTTAGTAAATTACCACCACCCGAGGTGTCTAAGATTATGTTAATAATGCTCCTTTATTTCCTGTAAAATACAGGTAGGCACAAGGCCTTAAGTTTTGTGGGGGAGGGGAAGGGTGCGGTCTTGCAGTAACTATGTTTTAACTAGTGGGACCTAGCTAGCCACATTCGCCGACCCATTCAACAATACAATATATAGTCATTCATCCGTCGCCATGCGCGCTGCTGTCACCAAAATACCACATTTGCTCGATGAAGAAAGAACCTACTTAAAATCCCGAGAGTGATGCATGATTTTATTTACAAATTGAGATGAATTCATATGATGGGGATGGGAGAAAAAACCCCGAAATATATACAGAAACAAAGGAAAAATCCCCCGTTTGGTTGCCCTCCCATCCCCCCGTCTGTAAAATTGGAGGCCGACTGTTTTCCGGGGCGAAAAGAACCGAAAACAAGCCGGACCTACCCTAGGTGGGGCAGGGATCCTAATCTACAGGGGTCAAAGGAAATAAGGGGTCGGGCGCGGTATGGGTTGTATGTTAATAATGCTCCTAGCTGCTAAACAAAATGTATTATATATCATTAAGCAGTAAAAGTTTACATTGTATATGGTGTTGGCAATTTGCATACTGGTTTCAACAAAACCCGGTTAAATAAATAAATACTGATATTCTTGATTTTTAATAATATTGTTTTATTCTCAAACGTATAAAAAGCAATTCTATGTACGATTTTATAATGAAATCCATTAAGATTAGTAAAATAAAAGTTATCTTTTCATGTGCATTCTTATTTTATTTCTTTAGTCATTCTAATTAAATATATTTAATTACATTAAACTTAAATACTTGCCTCCGGTGGAGGGCGCCTATTTTCGCTAGTAAGATTACGTATGAGAAATTTGCTTAAAGTATTTATAAATGTGTTATTTAGTTTCTTTTCTTTAAAATAAATCTCATAGAAATTCAAATATATCCATAATTTTTTAAAAAGCAATAACTCATATAAAATAATCAATCTACCTATCTGGGGATCGAACTTACGAATATAGATCATATGAGGCGAAACAGACATTATTCAGTCCAATGCGCATGCGCGGCGTCAAATTCAAAATCTTCTTGTTGGGCGCGAATGCAGCCAACATGTCGGCTGATTCTTTGATTAGTGAGACAACGAAAGGCAATTGTCATGGTCAGGATAAAGGGAATAATATGAATGTAAAAGGGAACAGTTACCGCAACAATATTACGGTGGATAATTTGAATTCGACCTTGCATGCCCCATTGTCATGTGTGTCTTGTAAAAGTTCCCGTTCGGTAGCTGAGATTTGTCAGTTGGTTTCGTCTCAATTTCAATCTAATGTTGATAAGCAAAGTCGTTTAACAAAAAACGAAAAAGATCGGGCAAAACAAAGATTTTCAGAGGTGAGAAAAATATTTAACTTTATATTTTTTTAAAAAAATTTGTTTTGTTTGGTTACTTTTAGTTTTAAAGATGATTAGTAAAGTCTTTTCTTTTTTTGGCAAAGAAAATATGTTGCTTTCTAATGTTTTTTTTTTTTTACTTTTTCTTCCTGTTCGTCTTGAAAAATTTGTGGATTTAAAATTTATTTACTTTCGTTTTAATATTTAAAAAATTATAATGGTAATAAAAGAAATGTTCTACTTTTTAAGATTAAATATTAGTTTTTGTTTTAAAAAGAATGTAAAATCAGCTATTTGTTTATTTATTTTTGACCTAAAAAAAATTCCCTTTTCCGTTGAAAACAACATTGAATTTACCTTTCTTCATATTTTAATCATATTAGGTACTCCCTGTTGAGGGGGCTTAAATATACTAACTGCATCTCCCTGCACGAAAGGGGGGTGTCCTAGGTATAACACTAAACATTTGATGGTGACGTTTCAACTCTGAAGAGTGTGGAGCACTTCTTCATAGCCATTACTCCCAGGTCCACTGTAACCCAGAGTGGGAGTATCTTTTAAGGGTTCTATCTTATAGATCTGTTTGAAAATTATTAGTGTTAGATCGGAATTCTTGATACCGTATAAATGTCTGCAAATTATTCGTATTTTTTAAAAACTATAATTGTTTACCTAGGATTATTATTAATCAAAACCATATAATTGTGTATAAATGATTACTATTTAAAAAAAAAAAAAAAAGTAAAGTTGGCGACCGTAGTCGACGGCAACTAGAAAGCTCCCTTTTCAATAGCTACTACACCGAGGCATAGGGGAGGGCGCTACTCCTTTTCCTGGATTGCTCTGCGTTTACCCTTGATACGTACCTTATATTGCTGAGTGTTAAGCAAGGAGGTATCAAGTACCATTTTAAATGTGTTTGGTATGAAACGACCTGGGATTGAACCCAGGTCTCCAGGACCATTGGCGAACACTCTACCCACTTGAAACTAAATAATTATTAGTATTCATATTATTTGTATTTAATAGTGAGTAGGCTTTATTTATAGATATAACAAACTACACTGTGAATATATATATATATATTGTAAGAATTAAAATTATGTGGTTAGATCATCATAGTAAAAATTAAGAACAGTGGTCACTATTTCTTGCAATATGGGGTTTAATTTTTGTTATACTACCAATATATATATATATAAACTCCATTTGAATTCCATCTGACAAGCTTTAAATGGCAAAAAAAATTAAAAAATATATATGTATAGTTGTCTAAATTTCTGAGACAAAGCTTGATGATTTTTATCATTAATGGTTTTTGCACTATTGTCTTCATCTTAATTGTTATTTCCACGTTTCAGACGATATGTCCTCTGGCCTTCTTCAGGTGTAAGTCCAACTTGGGAACCTACACGGAACTTTGAACTACGTCCTTTTGAAGTTCCGTGTAGGTTCCCGAGTTCAACTTACACTTGAAGAAGGCTGGAGTATATATATTGGCCGAAATGTTGTGTAAATAACAATGAAGATGAAGACAATAGTCCGAAAACCCTTGATATATATATATATATATATATATATATATATATATGGGCAGCATTTCTTCGTTAATGCAAATTTCATTAAACATAATAGACATTTTATGTCTACATATTTTCTTCTGGATCTGTTCAAATTCCCGTATTACTTTTATCGTATTCGGGGAGGAATTGATTTATGTATTGTCCATAGTTGTATGTATCCCTAGTACTTTCTGTCCGACTTTGGGCCATCATCAGGGGAGGATCTATTACAAAAGTGATGTAACTTTTGTTTTAGCATATTACTACTGTGTAAGGGTGTCTTTGCCGTTAAAGATTATGGCATTTAAATGGAATTCTATAATTAGTGCCAGTAGCTAAAGACATTTATGTACATTAGCACTAATGTTCTAATATTGTGTTGTCGGTGAGAATTTTCCGTAGTTGTGTTGTTGGGCATGAATGTTTTTTTAAATGCTGAGCTATTGAACTTGTATCAGAAATATATATATATATATATATATATATATATATAAGTAAGTCCAAAATTAGACTTATATGGAGCAATTCATACAAGGAATATGTAATTTTAATATTTTCTAACATAGGGCTCAATGCATGGCTATTAATATATATAAAACAAACTTCACACACAGAACAATTATATAATTTGATATCAATTAAAACTCAACAAATGTTAAGCCATTATAAATTTAAGTAAAAATAAATTTATAATGGGTTAACGTGTTGAGTTTAACTTGATATCAGTGACATATATTATAAAAAAGAAAAATGTAAATAAGTTGACATAAAAATGTGCTCACTGCTCCTAAAGCAGAGCTGGTGTAAAACCTAAAAGAAATCTTATAATTATGAGCACGAGAGATCTGTTTTATATTTCTTAACCAACAAAATCTTTTTAATAAAGATTGGGAATTTAAAAATGCTACACATGTTGTTGTAGTAGTAATGGCACAAACAATTTTACCTCAAAGAAACAGAAGGTGTGCTCTCTCTGCTAACGGCATGGGGAAACCAGAAGAAGAAAAGGATGCAAGAGGTGTGACTTGTTTTATGGAGGAGGACGCGATAAGTCCACGTAAAGTGGCGAGATTTGATGAACATAAAAGAGACAAAGTTTGAAGTGAAAAAGAGCAGCATTTTGCTGATGTCTGATTGGTGAATATCCATCAGTTCATTTTGCAAGTTAAAGAAGTTGACTAGCGCCCAATAGGTTGATTCCTCTTTGACTAAACTTCTGAAACCAACAGACATGTATATAAAGTAAATAAGTGGCTGAAAGTTTTCAGTTACTTTGCAAAGAAAGAAAAAACTTTTAATTCATTGATTATTACTGGTTATATGGATTGTATAGTAAATTGTTTGTTTGAAGTAAAATCAATTTTGTTTTCTTTGAGGTTCGTAACAATTTTTATATTGTTCTTTCAGATCTACAATAAAGTGTTTCGAGAAAATGTTCTAATTGATGGTGAACCTTGTCCTCTGGAGGAAAATGTTAATACAACTTCAGGTAGCTGTTTTTTTTGTTTTTTTTTCTTTTTTTTCCCAGCGTGTGGAGTGGAAGTCAGAGTTGGTGTTTTTTCTTCAATCTCTGTCTAAATTTGGATCGGATTGCAAAGAATTTTGCCATTTTCTATTGACCTTAGTTTTTTATACATTTTTTTTAA
Source organism: Sepioteuthis lessoniana (assembly GCA_963585895.1). Lineage (NCBI taxonomy): Eukaryota > Metazoa > Mollusca > Cephalopoda > Myopsida > Loliginidae > Sepioteuthis > Sepioteuthis lessoniana. The sequence goes on along the minus strand of OY757945.1, from coordinate 2,610,483 downwards.
AATTTCAATTCTTTTAATATTAATTCAATTACTTTAGCTTATTAAAGCTTATCTAGTCAACTTGGGCTGTAGAATATACCAACTGCATCTCTGCAGAGGGATAAGACTAGCCTCTATATGACCCTAAACCATTTGATGCTGAGCTTTAGGGAATGTGGAGTACTCCTTCATTACCATCACTCCCAGGTTCACTAGCACGAGTGAGGGTCTTATAGAACTGTTTGATCATTTAACTCTGTAAACAAATGATGTTAAATTGAATTGTTAGGGTTACATAGCAATACTTGAAACAATTAAACTGTGTGCAAACAAATGATTCATATTGAATAGAATTATTCATGTTGAATAGCAATACTTGAAGCCCTTTAACTATATGCAAAAATTGAATGATTAGTATTACACAGCAATACTTGGAATTCTTTTACATTGTTCAAATGAATAAATAGTGTTGAATAGCAATACTTGAAATCACTTCACTGTCTGCAAACAAATGATAAAAATATTAAATAGAATTATTTGTGTTTGATAGCAATACTTGAAACCATTTAATTGTATGCCAACAATAAGTAAAAACCAAAGTTGGTGAGCTTAGTAAAGGGTGACCCAAAGGCTCCCATTTCAATAGCTACTATACCAAGGTTTAGGGGAGGGTGCTACTCCATTCCCTGGATTGCTCCACTTTACCCTTGATCCTTAGCTTATGCTGAGTTTTAAGCAAGGCAGCATCAAGTACCATTTTTTTGAGTCTTTGGTATGACTCGATTTGGGATTGAACCCTGGTCTCCTGGACCATTGGCAAATACTCTACTCATTAAGCCAATAGCAATACTTAATTGTGTATAAACAAATTAATTTAACTTTATTAAAAATGAAATTACCTACTAACTATTCACTTAAAAATCCTGTATATCCATTTAGCTGTCAGCACAGTCGGCTGAGGCTGTTGAATATGCCAACTGTATCTCTGCAGAGGTTCTAAGACACTTAACTATCTGATGCTGAGGCTCCAGTCTTAGAACTTTGGGGAATGTAGAGTATCCCTTTCTTACCATTACTCCTAGGTCCACTCTGATCCAGAATTACATCCATAGTGGTAGTACCTATTAGGGACCCATCTAAGGATCAAATAGAACTGTTTAAGCAATTAACTGTGTGTTAACAAATGACTGATGTTAAATTGAATTCTTAGTATTACATAGCAAAGCTTGAAACCACTTAACTGTGTGCAGGCAAAACTATTGGTCTTAGATGGTAATACTTAAGAGCATTTAACTGTGCGCAAACAAATGATTAATACTAAATAGAATTATTCTTGTAGATAGTAACACTTGAAACCATTTAATTGTGTGCAAAAATTGAATTATTATTATTACATAGCAAAAGTTGGAACTATTTAATGGCTCACTCAGCTGGGGTTGCAGAATACACCAACTGCATCTCTGTAGAAGGGTAAGATTCTTCCGACAAGTCTCCTGGATATGATTCTAAACAATCTGATGGTGAGGCTCCAGTAATGCTGGTGCTTTGGGGAATGCAAAGTACCTCTTCATTGCCATCACTCCCAGGTCCACTCTGGCCTGGAGTTATAGCACCTAATAAGGTCCTATCTATGTGTCAAATAGAACTGTTTGACATTTAAACTGTGTACTTATGCTAAACTGAATTGTTTGAAATAGAACTGTTTGATTTTTTTTTTAAATGTGTGTAAATAAATGAATGATGTTTAATTGAATTGTGAGTGATACATAAGAATACTCGTAAATATTAAACTGTGTGCAAACAAATGATTAATATTAAATAGGATTATTTGTATTAACCATTTAACTGTGTGAAAAAAATCAGTTCAGGCTCATTTAAGAATGTTATCAACAAAAAGTTTTTAGAAATCATATATTTAATATATATAGATAAAAAGGATTTAGTATTAAATAACCTACAATAGTTGATATGCCATAAAACCAAACCAAACCGGAACCATTTGACTGTGCAAGAATTGAATTATTGATATTACATCGCAATACTTGGAACCATTTGACTGTGTGCAAACAAATAGGCTTGTTTAAAAATATTATCTAAAAATTATTTGTTTACAAATCATATTTAATATATGTATAAACAGGATTTAGCATAAAATAACTTTTGAGGATTCATATGCCATAAAAGCTAATCAATCTCTCAATCTGCACTCTTGCCCAGTATTCATAAAGTTAATCATTGTGTCTGTACTTTGTAAGATGCCAGGGTGGATTATATTTTCCCCTCATTTTTTGGGTGTTCACAGACTTATGTAACATGATAAAATTCCATGCTTAAAAAGATGTGTAGAAAAGGTTCGTATAGGATTGGAAACTCTATAAGTTATTATGGACCTAGAAGCTAGGAAAGTAAAACTAACCAACCTTGTTCAATAAGTCAATCAATCACATGAAAAATTGAGGAGTCAGCATCTTTTTCCCTGTCTTGTTTGTTTATATACCAGGGTGAGTCAAAAGTTTTGCAATATTTTAGTAACCTGAAGGACAATTTGGCAACTCTAGCTTGTTCTGCTGAGGTCATGAAGGTGACAAATTATAATGGACTATGAGATACTGAGATTGCCTGATACTTTCTGCGTGCTCCTTTCCTAATTTGATTTTATGGCTTGGAGCATGGCCTCAGAATCCACCCTTTTAGGAGACAAGTCAACTGGAGTAGTAGAATACACTGACTGCATCTCTGCAGAGGGATAAGACATCCCACAACGAGTGTCCTGGATATGACATTAAACAATCTGTAAGTGAGGCTCCAGTAATGCTGAAACTTTGGGGAATGTGGACTATCCCTTCATTGCTATCAGTCCCAGATCCACTCTGACCCTAAGTGGTAGCACCTGATAGGGTCCAATTTATGGCTTAAATAGAACTGTTTGACATTTAAACTGAGTGCAAACAAATGACTTACGCTAAATTGAATTGTTTGAAATAGAACTGTTTGATCTTTTAACTGTGTGTAAATAAATGTTTGATGTTTAATTGAATTGACCGTGAACTTGGAACTATTTAACTTTGTTGACTCATATATATTTAATATATATGTATAAAGAGGATTTGGCATTAAATAACCTACAATGGTTGATATGCCATAAAACATAACCAAACCAAATCATATATATTCAATATATATGTATAAGAGTACTGGACCATTGGTCTAATGATTAGTGTTCGCCAATGGTCCGGGAGACTGGGTTCAATCTCAGGTAGAGTCATACCAAAGACTTAAAAATGGTACTTGAAGCCGCCTTGCTTAACACTCAGCATTATAAGGTGCAGTCCAAGGTTAAAGTGGAGCAATCCAGGGAATGGAGTAGCACTCTCCCCTACACCTCAATGTAGTAGCTATTGAAAAGGGAGCCTTCAGGTCACCCTTGATTAAGGTTGCCAACTTTATATATGTATAAAGAGGATTTTGCATTAAATAACCTACAATGGTTGATATGCCCTAAAACCAAACCCAACCAAATCATATATATTTGATATATATGTATAAAGAGGATTTGGCATTAAATAACCTACAATGGTTGACATGCCATAAAACCCAACCAAACCAAATCATATATATTTAATACATATGTATAAAGAGGATTTGGCATTAAATGACCTACAATGGTTGATATGCCATAAAACCCAACCAAACCAGACTTTTAGGCCTCTCTGACCTTGTTTGATTGTTGATATTCTTGCAACCCGAGCCACTATCTGGTTTCTAGACTATGATCAACTGCACCTTCACTTTTTACATAACAAATATTTTTGGTGGCTTCCATGGCATTATGGCCTAGTTCAAACTTGTAAAGCATAAATTCCCAAATTAAGCCATGTTGCACGTTCATCTGTGCGGCTTTCAAGTCACACATGGCATATAACAATATGCACACCAACTACCACAATACTATCAACCACGGCAGGTACCATTCCACAACTTGAACTGCTCTAAAATGATTTATTTCACTGAGTAACAAAGATTTTGCTTCTCATGGTGACGTATTTGTTTTAGACAAAGTCACATGGGTTGCTGTGCTAAGAATTGTTTTTAAAAAATCAGAATTTTGTTCAAAGTGCCTCCACTGTTAGAGCCATAGACTAATATTCCTTGCATCTTTTTATATCAAAATTGGTAACTATTAGACTATCTACACTACTGACAACACAAACTGGCATAATAAGTTTGTTTTGTTTTATGTCATATCAACCTCATCGGGTCATTTAATGCCAAATCAAGTTAAGGAAAATAAAGGAGAGGTCTTTGGAATTAATGATAAACTTAAGATAATTAGTTGTTTGTTTGTTTTTTATTAGGAGTTTATTTGTAGGGAATCATGATAATAAAAAAAACCCAAAAAACTGTGAAACAGGTTGGGGAAGGGAACAATTTGTTAGAATATATCTAGTAAAGAAAGGGTTTATAGAAGTAATTTGGTCTTATTGTAAATTTCTTTAGATTTTTGTGTTTAACTTCGCTGTTTTTAGAAATGATATCACATTATTTATTTCAGTTTTTTGGAACATTTCCTTCATATTGTTTGAACTATAGAAGATTTTTCTTATATGGGCTAGGTCGGTACATTCGATGAGAATGTGCTTCATGGTGTATTTGGTCTGATATTGCATAACACATTGGTTGTTGTTTTCCTTCAAGAATAAGAAAATGCAGAGGTTTTTGCTGATATAAATGATTGATTTTAATGGTATGTCATCCCTTCCAGAATTATTTGATGCCTAAAAGTAGCAATGCTTGCAAAAACAATTTTCAATGAGATTTTGCTCAAACAAATAGGATATTCATAGAATATAAATTGATATAAGATTTTGGGGTTTTTAATTCATCAGAATCATAGAAGCATTTGATGTTAGAAAGAAAAAAAACCCTATTTTCCTGAAAATGTTTGTTTTCATTGACAAATCCCATTTATAGCAAAAACTATTCAAGATAAAGCAATGAAATTTGTCATGTATCTGTAAAATTTGCTGGTGAATATCTTGGAATCACTAAAAAAAGATATGACTCATCACTTATAGTAACAAAGCTTACATCACCCTAAAAAGCTGTAAACATTTTTGGTGGGTTCATCTGAAAAATGCTTCTAAAATCACTATAAATTCATAAAATCTTGTCAAACCAGAAATCAAACAAAAGGAAATTGATTTATCTACAAGTTTATTGAGGTTGTTTATGTATATTGTTTTGGCCTAGTGGGTAGAGTGTTCGCCAATGGTCCGGGAGACCTGGGTTCAATCCCAGCATGTCTTGTTCATCTTGGATGGTTTGTGAGATGGGAGGTAAGTGGCCATACGACTGCTGTTTTGTGGAGTGCTACTTCCAGATTTGTTCAAAACAGCCAGTAGCATTCTTGTTGTTTCCATCTAGCTTTTTCTCTATATGTTTTGTTAGAGTCTAGATGGTGCAACCATACAGTAGTATCGACATGGCTACAGCTTGGAAAAAAATCCTGTTTTATTTTATCAAAGAGATCAGATTTCCATGTGATCAATAGCCTGTCAATAGCAGTCCATGTCTTCGCTATGCATATATTGACATTGTTTTCAGTAGATGAGATATTTCTGCTGAGGTATGTGAAATGATCTCCCAATTTCAGAGGTTTGCCACTTTAAGTGGAAGATGATTCCACCTTTTTTAAAACACATGAACTATGTTTTATTTGTGTTCACATAAAAGACTATGCCTCTTGTTGCTTGCTCCAGACTATACAGCAGGGATTCGGCTTGGACAGGTGTATTAGCAAGAAGTGCTAGATTATCTGCATAGTCTGCATCTACATTACTTTCTGCCAGATATTGTTTGCCTCTTGTCTTTTTTAATGTTTATTTGATGTTTTGACATTCATAGTACATAATCTAGGCAGAATACATGAAAAATTAATAAATGTCTCTTTCACCGATTTAGTATTGAGAAAAACTTTTACAATGAAAAGTTACTACGACGCAGAAGTTGAACTTTTGTGATGACTTACAACAAAAGTAACTGATCAATCTAAACTCCTTATAGACTATATCAAATGGTATTATTACTATTTCAATAATTGATATAACAATTTACATATGGTCGATATTAATATGATTTATACCAGGACTTTTAGTGTTACCCAATAATTAGTTAATTAACAACCAGGAACTAATTATTATTATCATTTCTTAAAATTCAACTGAAATTTTATATTAAAGAACATAACTTCAGTCCAAGACATAATTCCTCAAAATGTTTGTGGGGTGTGGTGGCATTCCAAACATTTGATCACTTAACAAATTTATAAAATGGTATCTCCAAAGATATTAAAATGTCACATTTTTTATGTAGTTGGCTATGTTACATGAAAATATTGTCAAAAAGAGGACAAAATATTTAGTGATACTTTTTTTCTTTTCTTTTTTTTTTTTTTTTTTTTTAATATGCATCATGGTGATGTAAAGATTTCACTGGGTGCCACATTTCTGTTTATTGAAATTATTCCGTATTTAGTGTCGTAGCCATGGTCATTTAATCACTCTTCCAACTCAACTGTCTGATTCCAACACTGTTTAAGATTCATTTCTGTGATCAAAATGTTTGTCAGACTCTTCTTCAGCTTTATATCAGAGTCATTTGGCAAACCTCAACCAATTCATGTTCTCGTGTTTAGATTTGAGTGGTTATTGATCCAGACGAAAACTTCAAGATGTATCGAACGTCCTGTTAGTGAGGCATAGAATATGCTCACTGTATCCTCTAGGTCTGAAATCTGGCCCACTCTGATCTAGAGTATCAGTACTTTTTAGGGTCCCCATCAATCTGTTAAAACATTATTTGTATTTGATATGAATACTTGAAACCATAGAACTGTAAATTATGAGTGTGAAGAATAGTTACTTGAAGTTATAATTGTTTACTAGGAATTATTGAAACCATATAACTGTGTGCCAACAAATGATTATTTTTGAATAGAAATAGTTACTTGTAACCATATAATTATTAGTATTAGATAGGAATGCTTGAAACCATATAACTGTGTGCAAATTATTTGTATTAGAGATGGATACTTGATATCATATAACTGTGTGCAAAAAAATTCTTAAGAAACAACTGTATAAAAAATGTCCAATGGACAAGATTCCCTTACTTCTAGGCATAGAATAACCCTGAACGGGTTGACGTACTTTAAACTTGCATCAGTTAAGATATGTACATTGGTACTCTTCTGCTTGAACACTGAACAGCTTCAAATTTCCTTTCAGTCGAGGGGGTTATTCTTAAGTGTTGTGACATTTGTGGACAAGTAATCCAGCTCTATTATACACTAATCTACTTTGGTTCAATCAGCTGGGGTGGGGGGCTGTAGAATGCACTGACTGCATCTCTGCAGAGGGGTAAAACTCCCCCAATGAGTGTCCTGGATATGACACTAAACAATCTGATGGCAAGGTTCCAGTAATGTTGGAGCTTTAGGGAATATGATGTACCCCTTTATTGCCATCACTCTCAGGTCCACTCTTGCCCGGAGTAGTAGTACGTGAAAGGGTCCTATCTATGGGTCAAATAGAACTAAACTGTCTACTTAGGCTAACTGAATTGCTTGAAATAGAACTGTTTTTGATATTTAAGTTGTGTACTTATATTAAACTGAATTGTTTGAAATAGAACCGTTTATATGTATGAAAATGGATTTGGCATTAAATAACCTGCTATGGTTGATATGCCATTAAACCAAACTAATTTACTTTGACGACTAAACTAATCTTCAATGTCATAGTCATTTTGTTTTAATCATAGTCCCCTCCAGTCTTCATTAGGTAACTGTTTTAGTAGTAAACTGCTGGGAATTTCAAAGCAAACATCTTATTCAATTCCTGGCAGTATATTGTTTGTGTTCTATTGTCCATGCTTAGACTAGCGGCTGGCAAACTGCAGCCCTTGGATCACATGCAGCCTGCCCACTGCCCCTGTACAGTCAATGAAATTTTTTTTTGATTTAAAGATATACCCTCAAAATCTTTCTTTGCAAAATACACACAAAAAAAATCAATGTTGCCTTTATTTCTATCATTCCAGTTTATATATAATCAATAGATTAAAAACCAAGTGATTGTATCAAATCAAAGTATTTTGGACTTTCAAGTGTTGAAATACTTGAATCTTGATTCATCTGGAGGGTTGCCAGGTTTGACATTAATTTTATCATGTGACATTATGGATTTGAAATTTAATCATTTAAAAAAAAATTGCATGTCATAATTGTAGTTTTTTTAATTATCTTATTTTTAAATTAATTATACTTTAATTTGAACACATCTAGGTGTTCTACTAGAATAGAATATTTGTAACTTTCAGAAAAAATTACCAAAAAAATCAATCAAACTCTACAGTTTTACATAAAATTGACAAATAAACCATCCCAATGCAAGTTAGTGATTTTTATGTGTGTGATAAATTTTGGCCTCTTCTGCCAGAGTTTTTTGTTTTTTGACCCATTTTTATACGATAGGAAAATCTCTCTGTTAATATATTTTGTGATTTTAGAAAAAGTAGGTGGTGGGGAGAAAAAATAAAATTTTATTTTATTTTATTTTATTTTATCACCCAGATTTCGAACCTGTTGATTTAGAGAAAAAGAAATCAATTTCTGAAGTGCTGATTCCCACACTTGATGATACCATCTTGAAGACAGTCACCCTCAGAAAGAGTGTGCCAAAAATCTGCCGAAAGCATTGGAAAAATTACTGCAGCCATGAAACCCGCTACTTGGTAAGTTGATAGAATTCTGTTTTTCTTTTCATTCAGTGTGTCTACACAAATCATTTATTTAGAGATCTAAGGTTAAAGTTCTGAAATGATTGTGTATGGATCTTTTTTCATGAGTCAAGTCTGTACTAAACGTTATCTGATATTTTCCTTTTAGGACTTGGTACAAACTAGCTGAAAATTTACCCTACAGGCAGGATTTTAAATGAATATAAACATAACCTTAAATTATATATTTTTTATAAGTTGTCAAATGTCATTTATTGCTCTTGTGTGGCTATTGTTTCTACTACAAATGTAAATGTAATACTATTTGTTTAAATATTGATTTTTTCCATTGGTTGTTAAAGATATTCATTGTGGCCCACTCTTGACCAGCAACCCTCAACACTTAAGGTCACAGTGGTCATAATTCAACCATGCCCTTAGTCCTTGATGCATCTTTGGTACTTTGATGGTGTTGTGTCATTAGGCAGGGTTCTGCTTGATTTACCAGCATCTGAAGGTGAGAAGGTTGCTGGATGAGGTCACTCAAGTGAAAGACGGATGGCTTGTGGTCACATCAAGAATAATTCTTCAACAGAAGTAATTAAGTCCACACAGTTTATGAATGAATGAATTTTGTTATTTATATCATTTGTTATATACAGTAGTTTTAACTTTCTCGTTCTTGTCTTAGTCTCATGACTCTGGGGTAGTCAGAGACTGACACAAGGTGGCAATTTCAAGAGGTCTTGTAAAGTGACGTTGACTCTAGTGGCAGCTGGAATAGGACCTCGATCAGTTAAAACGTGCTGCTTATAAGAAATTTAGTTCCCAGTTGAGGATGGTTATGGGTCAGCATGGAACTTAATGATTCTTGATAATGACTAAATAATTCTTTCCAAATTAGGGATCTGAGATTTGTTCGATGCCTTTATAGAAAATCAAACTTATTCTATATTTCACCTTGCCCGAATCTTCTTTAGAGGTGATCACTTTTTATCACATGATAGTCGATTCACAAAAAATGCCTACATTAAAAAAAATCATTTCCCAGGCGTTTTATTTTAACAAACATCATATTTCCCACATTTCACTTGGCTGTCCAGTTATCTATCTACCTTTTTGACCTCTCCTCTAAATGATACTATCACGATTGGTTATAACGTGTTGACACTACTTGTATTTTTGAATACTTTGGTACTCTTCACTAATTCTGGCCAGTACACTAGTCTTTCAAAAGAAAGTGCATTTGAACCCTTTTCACTTTATTATTTTCCTCTCAATTAACTCTTTTAATTAATTCTCTCAGAGCCCCAGCGTCACACACAACTTTAATTTCTAGTTCAAAAATTTTTAGCTAGGTGTCTACTTTATACCGTCAAACCAAATTTAAAAAATTAAGTTTAGGTATGCAGATGAACACAAAGTCCAGTTTAGAATTGTAAATTGAACTCCTTGTGTTCTACTTTTAACATTAACGTGCATATAAAAAGTTGTAACTGATAAAAAATATACTAATTCCAATAATATTTTATAAATCAGTGTAGATTGTAAGTTTTTCCAAAAGTTCCATTGTGACTAACAAAGGAAAATTATTGCCCACTCCTGGCCTAGATATTATTTGGAAGTGACAATATGAGGTGAGAGGTTCAAAATAATGCAACCCCATCCTTGGATAGGCTTGAGAGACATGAAACTAGTTCCAGGAAGATTCGACTGATTTTCAGGCATTTCATTGGCCTCCCCTCCCTCTCGAGACTAATCAGATCTAAACCCATTTGAACATGTATGGAAGTGGGGAGCCCCCCATGGTGTAAGGGTCCAAGTGTTGGACTGTGGAATTGTTGTAAACAAGTTTGAATTCCTTTCCTGCTATTGCATTCACTTTCAGACTAATGCCCTTGGCGAAAGGTATGAATTATTTTATTCCCCAACAGCTATGAGAAGTAGTACCTCTACAGGTTTTTACAAGGATAGCTTTGGCATTAAATAACTCATAAAGGTTGATCCTATTTACCCAACCCCTCCGCTCTGGCAGGATATGACACAAGGTCAATTTTTAAGCGGAGTTTAACAGGTTTGAATTCAGAGTTTTCCTTCTCCTAGACTAGTTGCCTCACCAAGGCTGAAGAACTCAGTCTGCCCTACTATTTACTCATAGCTGGAGGGAGAATAATTGGATTCATACCTTTACCAAGGGTATTAGTGCTATATGAAATGCAATCAGTCTCGTCCAGGATTTGAACTCGTTTCGCCGTGTCCATTTCCTACGACGATAACCATTACACCACGGGCACCTCCAACCCATAAAGGTTGATATGCTGTTAAACAAAGTAACCAGAACATATTGCAGACCTCATTAAATTTTTGCATCCCCACTTAGCACACTTAACACAATTTTTGTTATGTGAAATTCGCCTGGATTTATACAGCCGCATAATGATTTCAATATTAACTAATATTAGTTTAGTTTCCTCATCTCTCTACATTGTTGTTGGAGCTTAAAATATGCTGATTGTTGTATCCCTTGCAGAGTAAGAACCTTCTCCGTAAAGAAAAAAAAGGAATGTCTTGTCATGACCCTGAGCTAAATCTGATAGTGAGGTTTAGATAGGAATACTTGATATGATATAACTGTGTGCCAAAAAAAAAAAACTCTTGAAAAAAAAAACAACTACCCCCAAAAAATACTTACAATGTATACATTTCCCTAACCACTAAGCTTAAGATAACCCCAGACAGGTTGACATGCAGTTAAAGTCAATCAACCTGATCTCAATTTTTCAGTTGGTCTCATACTCTTAGAAAATCATTTTCTTTTTCTGCAGAATTCTGTCCAGATTGAAAATATCCCATCATCCAGCAAAGAGAAAATTGAGACTATAGCTGCAGTTGCAGACAAACTGAATGCTGACCACAGCATAGTGGCTGCAACAGTCAAAGACATAGGAATAATGTCCAAGGTGAGTTTTTCTTTTAAAACATTTTCACACATTAATGGGTATTCTGGGAGGGGGGGGGTCTTTCTTTTTTTAAAATAAATGATGACCTTTGTAACCTTTGGATATTGTTTAGTCTGGCACAAGAATGGAGCACCCAAGGAGAGATCGTCAGTGGTCAGAAATTAATACAAGCTTAAATGTCAGTGTGTGTGTATATATATATATATATATATATACACACACACACACACACACACACGGTGTCTTACAATAGATGCAACCCATTAATATGATTGCCCAGTTGGCTGGAGCTGCAGAAAACACCAACTGCACCTCTACAGAGAGGTAAAACCCCCCATCCAAACGAGTATCCCTGATATGGATAAACAATCTGATGGTGAGGTTCCAATAATGCTGGAGCTTTGGGGAATGCTGAGCACCCCTTCATTTCCTTTGCTCCCTGGTCCGCTCTGGCCCGGAGTGGTAGTACCTGATAGGGTCCTGTCTATGGGTCAAATAGAACTAAACCACGGTTTCTTGAGTTTACTGTTTTTGGCATTTAAACTGTGTATTTATGCTTAACTGAATTGTTTAAAATTAAAGTTTTAACATTTAACTGCGTACTTTTGCTAAACTGAAAAGTTTTAACATTTAACTGCGTACTTTTGCTAAACTGAATTATCTAAAATAAAACTGTTTTTATATTTAATTCTGTGTATTACCCAGTCGGCTGGGGCTGTAGAATACACCGAATGTATCTCTGCAGAGGGGTAAGATTCCCCCCACCACCACCAATGAGTGTCCTGGATATGGTGCTAAACAATCTGATGGTGAAGTTCCAATGTGCTGAAGCTTTGGGGAATGCAGAACACCCCTTCATTGCCATTGCTCCCAGGTTCCCTCTGGCCGGGAATGGTAGCACCTGATAGGACTCTATCTATGGGTTAAATAGAACTAAACTGCATACTTATGCTAAACTGAATTGTTTAATACAGAACTGTTTTGACATTTAACTGTGTATAAACAAAATCTATACTTATACTAAACTGAATTGGTTGAATTAGTACTGTTTGAATAAACTGAATAGCTTGAAATAAAAATGTTTTTGACAATTAAACTGTGTACTCATGCTAAACTGAATTGTTTGTAATAGAACTGATTATTTGTATAAAAATGGATTTGGTATTAAATAACCTACAAAAGTTGATATGCCATAAAACCCAAACAACCAACCATTAATATAATTCATATTGCATCGAGTCATCTTTCATCTGAGTCTTAAAAAGCAATCACATCACTTCAGAAAGGTCGAACCTGATGACACAGGCAGAAATTGATTGACTTTATTCTACAGTGCATGTGAAAGACCAAGTTCTTGGGAATGTCTTTTGAGGGACTTTTTTGGACTCCTTCCAACAGAATCTCTCATCATATCCACATTGTCAAGACACCTTGCAGTTAACTTCCTGTCAGATCTGGGATTTTCTGCCTTGTTGAGGTTGTTTACTGACTCTGAGGCTTGAAATTTGTTTACCCAACAATAAATTTGGCTTTTCTGAGGATAATTGTTAAGTTAAACTTCCTGCAAAATTTTACTTACACAATTTTGAATGATTTTGTCTCCAAATAAGTCGTGACACAAAATATTTTTCCTCTCTTGTCCAAGGCATTGTGATCGAGGATTAATAATTTTTATAGCAAACTATTTTCAAATTTGAAACCAAAAAGAACACAACATTATTATTAGTAGAGTTATTAGCAGTCACATGGGTCCCATGTATATGACACACCAGCTGTGTGTGTGTGTGTGTATATATATATATATATATATACACACTCTGAGTGAGCCGAAATAATAGGGCAGTCACATAGGTTCCATGTATATTGAGACATGCTGTATGCATAATTATCTGGCAGAAATGGAGAGGAAAAAGTGGCTAATCAAATATCTATATAGGATGAAATCTAGTCACATGATAACATGTTAGTACATGTAACAATCACATGAAATTTAAAGTATTATTAATTAGTCAAGAAAAAATGAGTCAGACAAAAAAAACAAAAATGTTTAAAATCGCTAAATATTTTAAGTGTTATTCATTTAAATTTGAAATTATTTCTTGAGAAAATTAATAATTTTTTATGGTGTCGTATTGACTCTGATATTGAAAATTAGTAAATTTCTTCTGTAATTTGAATTTATCTTTTATATTTACTATTTGTAATATTTGTTTATAGTATTTGTCTAAATTTCTGAGATGAAGCTTTATAATTTTTATTACTTAGAATATATGTACTATTGAGCCCATCTTTATTGTTATAAAAAAAAATGTGATGGAAACATTGTCCAAAAAATTAATTCTGAATTGACCGGCAAGAACACATGGTGCAGTGGATAAAGTGTTTGGTTGGAAGATGCTTCTGAGTGAAATCATCTTAAGGTTGCAGGTTCAATCCCAACAACAGGTTAGACTAACAAGGAATACTTACTATAACTTAACATTTGTACTTGGTCATGGTTAACAGAATTGAAACAATCGGCTCATTGGCCTAGTGGGTTCAATCCCAACATCATCTTAAGGTTGCAGGTTCAATCCCAACAACAGGTAAGACTAACAAGGAATACTTACTATAACTTAACACTTGTACTTGGTCATGGTTAAGAGAATTGGAACAATTGGCTCATTGGGAAGTCCCTAGTGGGAAGAGTGTTCAATTCCAGATCGCATCATACCAAAGACTTTAAAAATGGTACTTGATTCCTCCTTGCTTAACGCTCAGCATTATAAGGTTTGTATTGAGGGTAAAGTGGGGCAATCCAGGGAAAGGAGTAGTGCCCTCCCCTACACCTTGGTGTAGTAGCTATTGAAAAGGGAGCCTTCTGGTCGCCCTCGACTACGGTCACCAACTCCTGTGGTTCAAATAAAGGGTTCAGTTGAAGATTCTGTGTGAACTCTCAAGTTCTACATGAAACACCTGAAGAAGGCTGAAGGACATATCGGCCGAAACGTTATGTTTATAACAATAAAGATGAGGTCAATAGTCTGAATATTTTAAGTTATAATAATTTTTTTATTGTGTTGTTTATTATTTGTAATAGTTGTTTATAGTAATGTTAACTATTTCTAATTTCTACTCATACTCAGATTTACTAACTAGGCTGAATCAAGTTTTGCAATATTTTGATATGTGCTCGTTTACAGTGTGTATATCACATGATTGAAACAGTGGAGGATATCAGCTGTGGTGGGTTGTATAATGGTAGTTGGTGTGCTGACACGTTGTACATTGTTTTGTTCATGAATGTGCAGTATAGTCTAATTTGGGAACTTATGCTTTATGAGTTCAGACTTTACCATAATGCTGTAAAAGTGTTGAATGTTGATTGGGACACCCCTTTTGACATGCCATGTAAATTGTGTGGGTGGCATTAAAAGAAATAGACCTGTTTCCTAAAGTAAACATAACACTGGTTGCATGGGTGGCATGCTAGATAGGAGGCGTGTCCACTCACAATACATAGGTGGGAGGTGTGACCACGAGGGTTGGGGGAAATTACATAAACCAAGGAAGATTTCTACCCCAGCTGAGACATGCTGAGGATGAAGAAAACTGACAGAAGAGCTACTACATGTTATGCCGCTCTGGGTGCTGGCCTTGTGCCAGACTACCCAGAGTTGAGGAGTAGAGAAATGCCCACACTGTACCAGATTCGCAAAAGCAGAGAAGCAAGAATGATTTGATACCTTGAGATGGCCCTGATGAGATTCACGAAAGTAAAGACATGAGTAGAAATAAAGATGATTCTTTGCCTTGAGTTGATTCTGACTCGACTTTTAAAAGTTAAGAAGCAAGTAGAAACTAAGATGATTTGATGCCTTGAGATGGCCCTGTAACAGTCTCCCTGTAATATAATGGCCGAGGGATTTTGTTTTATGCCTTTGGGTTTAGTTAGGCTGAGAACCTTTTGGCTCAGTGCATGGGTTACTTAGGTGCAACATTAATGCAGGTGTTCACGCGCGCGTGGGCGGAACAGACATGTTACTCAGAGATGTCACAATAGCCCAGATGGGAAACAGGGCTACAGAGTGCGGGTGACGTCATGCACCGGAAGCGCGTGGAGGATTTTGGGGATTTTGAAAAAGTCAGTTAGTTGAGTTGAGTTGAGTCTTGCCTCAGGAGAAGACAGTGGACTTTTGCTTGCTCGTGGAGGCTTTGCACGCTACGGGCGCTGCACAAGATGGGGGGGGGGCAGATGAAAAAGCCAGAATAGAAAGAATGTGTATCTCTCTCCTTATGTCAAAGAACCTTTAAACTCAAAGGTAATAAAAAGTTTCATACTTGAACTAAGAAGTCGTAAGTGTTTTTCGTGTTTTGAGATTCCTATGTTCTATGTATATATGTTATGAACATTCTAATGTACGTTTCACACATAGCCGTATCTGGCTATGGTACATCCCAAAAGAAGTGTTTCACTGAAGATTTGTATCTCTTCCTGTATGTACATCACAGCTGTCTTCGATTCTCTCCCTCTATCATTTTGTACATTACGGGTAATAAAAGAAAAAAAGAAAAGAGGCAGATTATATTTTTATACAACAACGTTCTTTGCTATACACAACAGAAACAACCAAAAACATTTGTTATACGAAAGGTGAAGACTAAGTCGATCAGCGTACAATAACTAGTTGGTTGAATGAATTTTGCTTATGTTGCAAGGACCTTGACAATTAGGCAAGGTCAAGTAGGCCTAAAAGTGTGGATTTCGTTGCTACGTTTGAAGTCATAGAGGCAAATCTTGAGATTATCGGGCAATCTCAGCATCTCAGTCCAGCATGGGTCATCACCTTCATGATCTTGGCAAAAGCACCCAAAACTGTCTAATTTTACCTCACATTACCAAAATATTGCAAAACTTTTGGATTTTTTTTTCTTTGTCATTTGGTTGCTGTTTGTAACTTCTTAAAAGCAAAAATTATAAAATGGATATTATTTGGAGAAAGGAAACAGAAGAGAATTTTTTTGATATTTTTGTATTAATAATTCCATGTCTTCAATCTTGATTGTTTACCTGTCAATAGATGGGTACTTCAGCTAGTATTTTTTTTTTCTTTTTAAGGATGTTGTTGAAGACTGTGGCAAACTGGAGAATCTTTTAGTAGTGAAGGATATGGATGCAAAGATCAAAAACAGTAAAACATACAAAGTACTATATGAGGAATACAGTGTATCCTCACCTGTGAAATGCAAAACCCCTCAAAAAAAATCAAAGCTGGTTGACCAGTGCCCAGGAGTGGACAAACTCTTGAGCAGGCGTAAGTCTCCACAATTCAAGTGCTCATAGAAACATTTATTTATTTATCTTTTTTTTTTTTGCATACTTTACTTTCATTATTCCACTCCAATAACATTACCACAATCCTGCTTCGTGAGACATCAAATGGGAGTCTTGTTGCTTTGTATAATAATCAGAAATAATAAGCAATTTGTCTTCCCTCACTTCCCCTCACCCTTTCATTGCACATTTGTTTCTTGCCTGTCTACCTATTTAACGTCACCTTGGTAGAAGGTAGAGGACCTTGTTCACTTTAAAGACTTAAACAAAATGAGATGTCCATATGAATTGGTCACAAAAAAAAAACTGAACTGGTAAACTGGTTTCAAATCCGATTTGTTTGGTTCTTGGTTAACTTTGTGAAAGGCATGATCCCCAAATTTCCCTTTTGCCCAGTTATCTTGTAACCATGTTACAAACAAATGATGGGAAATGGAAGAGAAAGCTGACTGGGATGTTTTCTTTCTCTCTCTTTAATTACTGCTTCATCGTTTGTATTAAAATTGCTACATCTCTTGTCAGTTGAAACAGATGGGGACACACACACACACACACACACACATACATACATATATATATATATATATATAAAACCAAGATATTCTGTGTCAGAGTTAGTGAAATCTAGATGTTGATATTGTCCCGGTTTTTCATGCCAGCACTACCTCTCCTAACCCTCCCTTCAGATACACACATACACACACACACTTCTTTCTTCTGCAGAGGAGAAAGAGCAGCTGACTGCTGCCCAAGTATGAACAGTCTTTGATATTTTATATGAAGATCAAATCGTCTGATCTGATTTTTTTTTGTTGGGTATGTCGAGAAATCTCTGATCCTAATTTAGATATTAGGACATAAAGATCTGATATTGGTGTTTACTAAGCTTGATCTAGTATGGCTCAAGGCTATATAAAATAAAAAGATTGTATTATATCAAGGAAAGAGTCTCAACCACTGACTACTGGATTTGGTGGGAAATATGCAACTATCTCTCCCACAAGGCTGGCCTATGATAGAAGGAAGATTGTATTGAACCAATTCTACAAATGGGGAGATTCACCTGCCTTGAAAGTCAGGATTCAAAATCTTGGCTTTGGCTTGGTTTCAAATGCTGGTATCTGGAACCAGTGTTAATGTATTTACCAACTGCTCTACATGGGCAGGGTGCGACACAAGGCCAATTTTTAAGCAGAGTTTAACAGGTTTGAATTCAGAGTTTGCCTTCCAGTTGTTAAACCAAGGTTAAAAAGCGCAGTCTATCCTACTGTTTATCTGTAGCTAAGGGGTGAATAATTGGATACATACCTTTCCCAAGGCTATTAGCGATATGTGAAATACAAACAGCTTTGACCAAGATTTGAACTCGGTTCTCTGTGTTCATTTCCTATAACAATAACCATTACACCAGAAGCGCCTCTGGAGCTTGTGTGAACTTTATAACAATTCCAAACACTGACAAAAGTAATTACTATTTATCAAGCTCACTCTCTTGTATAATACAAAACTGCAGATATAAAGCACATAGCTAAAATCAAAACTTATAAACAAACTTGTTAACTATCACTGTATGATAGTCACTTGGGATATTCATGATACTTGGATTGGGGTTGGGATACCCATAAAAATTGAATTCTCTGACCTAGGTTTATGTTGGTGATGGCTCATCATCAAAAGGAGGAGGAGAAATATAAAAATACAACTTGCCATAAGCATTAAGACCTCTGTTGCTTTTTATTCTTTCCATTCAGTTCTTGAGGCCATGGAAGTAGGGAGAAATTCATAATAGACACAATGTGTAGGGTAGAAATTGGTTCTTCTCTGTCTCTGAATTATTCCTCACTCTCCGTGCAAACACTTGTCTCCTCATGCCCTGGCTACCAAGTGAGAGAGAGAGAGAGAGAGACCGAATCAAGAAGCCCATCATCTTTTATTAGTGTCTACAAACCACCCCAACCCCTCTTCTGCTTTGCATGGGTGGCATCATCCAGCCAACCCCCAACACCACTTAGGTGGTTGATCAAGTCTGGTGACCTTGGCAAGTACTGGTTAACTGCTGTTTTCAGTCAGGGTTGTTAGATCGAGCATATCTTGTTAAATCTAACCTACTGAACGAGATGTTGAACTCTTGTTAACTCATCTTTCTTCCAGCTGTTGGCTTTTTGTAATAACTTATCTATTCGTACCCCGCCCAACCATTCACTATCAATGAATAGTGAGTTGCGTTCTGCAACAGCCACTGTGAGAAGAAGTATGGTGATGTATTAAGTCTTATATACCTTTAATTCCTGTGTTTGCTATAAACTTTCAGTTTTCTTTCTTAAGTTTAATGTTAGTCAAATTAAAAGATTGAGTTCCTTTCGTAAATTTTCTACAGTTGGTCTAAATATATCAAGGGGTTAGTTTTTTTTTTTTTTTTTTCTCCCATATTTCAATTTTTTTAAAGTGATAATATCTTCTTTAGCTGGATCTATTCGGTCAGTCATTGTATTTTCTACAAATCTTGAAGTGGTAGTTGAATTTCTGTTAATTATTTATGATTATTGTAAACTTTAGGGAAGTGTCTTTGCGGCTTAATTGTTAGTTTTAGATTGCAGCCTCAAAATAAGCAAGTTGAAACTCCAGTCACCCCATATTACATTTACTTTTGGACTTATAACCTTGGGAAATGTATGACCCCGCCCACAATTATTCCCCCCCCCCAGCTATGGGTTAAATAGTATCACTGCTATTCTTCGGCAAGGATAGCTATGGCATTAGACAAAGAAACTGAAACCTATATTTTATCCAACCACAACTTTAGAGTTTAATAAGGGGGTTATTTACCACTGCTGGCAGTTGTTTATTCCAAGAATTGACCACCCTATTACTAAAAAAATCTTCAGTTTATTTTTTGTCGTCTTGCATTATCTTTTCAAAAGTTTTTGTTTATGTTCCCTAGTAATATTCCTTTGATTAATAGGTGCTTGCCTGTAGAGATATTTTAAAGTCTATATAAAAAGAAGCCTGTATATATTTATAGACTTTAATCGTATCTTGATGATAACAGACTAGGCATCTTGATCCTCTTCACTCTCTCTTCATATCATATGCTCATCAATTTATTGGCTCTTTTTTATTTTTGTACTCTTTCAATAAGCTTTCTATCCTTAATTAGTCTTGGGAACCAAACTACATTATGAAATTCTAGGTTGAGGATCTTACCTAAGCAATAAACAAATTTTTCAACATCTCACCAATCGTATATTCATACGATCTACGTATCAATCCTTATATTTAATTTGCTTTATTAACTTGAATTTCAAGGTTTGAAAAATGTTTGTTCTGGATCCACATTCACATCCAAGACGTTTCTTCGATTTTTTGATGATGACCTATGTTGATAAATTGAGAACATTTAAGTTGTTTTTTTTTTTTTTTTTTTGGAGGGGGTGCTCCACAAAAATTTGATTTCTTATTAATGAAATATATCTGATATGTTGCATCTCTTAAGAGTCTGTTAAAGTTACCAGCTGAAATCACAAGGCTGAATATATAATTTGTAGTCAGAAACTTTTGCACAAACCTATTATAAGAGATTGCAACAATAGACTGAGTAAGGAAAAACAGAAGAATTTGCAGCCTTAAGAATGAGTGTGGCTATGGCTTTTTTTTTTTTTTTTTTTACATAGAAGATTGGCAATTGACCTTGAAAAAAAAAATTTTGC
Source organism: Sepioteuthis lessoniana (assembly GCA_963585895.1). Lineage (NCBI taxonomy): Eukaryota > Metazoa > Mollusca > Cephalopoda > Myopsida > Loliginidae > Sepioteuthis > Sepioteuthis lessoniana. Next base: position 2,589,745 of record OY757945.1, on the reverse strand, counting down.
TATGTATAGGCTTATGTTGCTTAGCAAGCTTTCATTCAGCATCTGATTACATACGGGGATTGTTCAAAAAGGTTGTAAGTCTCACCCAGGTTTTAGATTTGTTTCACTTTTGTATGAGTTGCTCGCCTGCACTGAAATTAAGGCTGAAATCTGACTTGAGTTTTTCTTGTTTTATAAGAAGTATTAGTGCCCGTGGTGTAATGGTTATCGTCGCAGGATATGGACATGGCGACACGAGTTCAAATCCTGGACCTGACTGATTGCATTTCACATAGCACTAATACCCTTGGGAAAGGTATGAATCCTATTATTCTCCCTCCAGCTATGGGTAAATAGTAGGACAGACTGGGTTCTTCAGCCTTGGTGAGGCAACTAGTCTAGGAGAAGGAAAACTCTGAATTTAAACCTTTTAAACTCCGCTTAAAAAATTGACCTTGTGTCATATCCGGCCTGAGCGGAGGGGTTGGGTAAATATGATAAGAAGTGTTAGTGCGTTATCATAACAAAAATATTCAGCTATAGCTCTTCTTTCTTGGTGAGACTTAGAACTTTTTGAACGACCTTTGTATACATCCTCAGTCTCATAAGGTTGTAATAGTAAGTTGGAAGAAAGATTTTTGATTTACAATATTGAAATCTTTGTGCTATAGGTAAAATGAAAGAGAAAATTTAGGTATTTAATAAACTCTTGTAAAACTCTTTTTGAAATGTGATTATGTAAAAAAAATTGTTTACATGTAACACAAAAAGATTCCCAATTAATTGCATTAGAGAATTTTTAGGAAGAATAATTAATTTTAAGTCTACTGAAAATCAACTACTGGATTTTAATTAGGCTTTTCTTTCTTTCTCTCTCTCTTTTTTTTTAAATGGTGCTTGGATGGAATAACCCACCCATAAAAATTGTGATCAATCCTTTGAACTGGATCATTAGCCTAGTGGGTAGAATGTTCGCCAATGGTCTGGGAGACCTGGGTTCAATCCCAGGTCACGTCATACCAAAGAGTTTAAAAATGGTACACGATACATCCTTGCTTAACACTCGGCAATATAAGGTGTGTATCGAGGGTAAAGTGGAGCAATCCAGGGAAAGGAGTAACGGCCTTCCCTACACCTCAGTGTAGGAGCTATTGAAAACGGGGCCCTTCTGGTTGCCCTCAACTAAAGGGAGACAACTTTTCTTACTTACTATACTGGTGGTCTTTTTAGCACTAGTTTATTGGTGTGGAAATCAAACTCAAATAATAGAAATGTAAAAAAAAAAAGAACTAGCCAAAATGTAATGGGGGGTTGTCCTCGTGGTGTAATGGTTAAAGTACTAGGCTATAGAATTGTAGTAAGTGAGTTCAAACTCCAGTTGCGCTATTATGATCACTTTCGGACAAATCCCCTTGGGAAAGGTATGAACCCCCTTATCCACCCGTTGATGGGTTAAATAGCATCACTGCTGTTCTACTAGAAGGATGGCTTTGGCATTAAATAACCCATGAAGGTTGATATGCCATTAAAGAAATAAACCAACCAACCTAAATGTAATACATTCTTTTTTTTTTTTTTTTTTTACAGAAGAGTTATAATTGTCCCCAAAATAATAGGGATGAGTTCCTTGTGGCTTAATGGCTAAATTGCAGGACTATGGTCTTGAAGTAAGCAAGTTCAAACTCTAATTAGGCTCTTATGTTCACTTTTGAACAAATAACTTTAGGAAAGGTATGAACCCCCTTATTTCTCCTCTCCCCCAGCAATGGGGGGAATAAAATCACTGCTGTCCTTCTACTAGGACAATGGCTTTGGCATTAAATAACCTACAAAGGTTGATATGACATTAAACAAAGGAACTGAATCAAAATTATAAAATTGACAACCGACTGTAAGTCACCATCTTGTCAGTGATTAGCGGGGGGGGAGAAATATGGCAGATGGGGTAATTGTAGCTATAGTATATTCTTGTGTAATGAATGACTTTTTAAGACCAATTTTTCCCCTCAAAAACAGAGGGTTGTTCATTATGTGAAATATGTTTTTGAAATGTTCAAGCTTACCTTGTTTTTCTGCCTAATTTTCGCCATAACTTTAATCCAAAGTCTTCTTGCATAGCCTATAGCTAAACAAAGGCTATTAGTTAAGACAATAACGTTTTTTTTTGTTTTTTTTAACATTGTTTACTACTTACACATGTACAAATATCATAGATAGTAAACAAAGTTACACAAAAACTTTCTTCTGAGTAAACACTTTAAGCTACATCAAGATCTAGACTACATTATTTATATTATTGGATTGATTTTCATTGTATTCCAGTAATTTTGAAATTATAAATTTTTGAATATTTTCTCTTTATATCATGCGATTTTGAAGAAATATTTTTTTAGGCAAGCATCACCAAAACTCAGGTTGTTCATTGCACAAATAAATAAAGTAGTTGAAGACATAATTTCAAGACTTAAACAACTGAAACTTATTCGTATCTGAATGGTGGATATAAAAATTAAAATTATATAGTTTCTTTCTATATTACCTCAGAAATGATGGATAGTTTCATAGGTGGGCTATTCTGGACAAGCACCAACATGTTTGTGTGTATATATATATATATATGAGATCATATAAAATAGAGACAGGATCTTGTCTATTTAGTTAATTGAAGTGGGTTGGGAAGGTATGTCATAATCAGCTTGTTTAGTATTGTAATTGTATATGTTCATCAATGGCCTGGGAGTCCGGGGTTCAATCCCAAGATGAGTCATTTTGAAGACTCAAAAAATGGTACTTGATACCTCCTTGCTTAATACTTAGTATTATAAGGTACATATCAAGGGTAAAGTGGAGCAATCCAGGGAAAGGAATAGCGCCCTTTCTTACACCTCGGTGTAGTAGCTATTGAAAAGGAACTTTTTGGGTCGTCCTCGACTATGGTTGCCTCTTTACTTTTATGTTCATTTAATTAGCAAGTCACAACTTGTTAACCAGAACACATTGTTAAGTGACAAATTTTAAAGATTAAAAAAATAAAAAAAACAACAAAAAACCTCTTATATTCCAAATTGAATAACTTTATGGTTAAAAAAACAAAACAAAACATTTGCTAGAGTATAGAGTATTGCCATGATTGAAGAAAGGTTCAATGGCTGAAATAAAAAAGCTTGGGAAGCAGTGAGGAGAGGTTGTCCCTTAGAAGTGACAACAGGCAAGTGCTTTCGTGTGCTTGCTGATGAAAAATCTGCAGTTTAATTTCCTTCTCTTTTTTTTCAAGTATCAGTAGAATGCTCGTGTGATAGATCCCTTACCTGCCTACTTCCAGATCACAGCAGGATTTCACTTAACTTTATTTTAGTGTGAGTGAAAGTTTCAAAAAAACAAAAAGAGCATACAGAAGAAAGTTGCACTGTTTGTTGTTGTTATTATTATAAATAATAACAACAACAAACACCTGATACTTGACTGCTGACTCTGACTTCTCTGCACTTAATAAGAACATGATTTTATAGCAAGTTGATTAAACTGACATGGTACTGAATATATACCAGACTTGGCTGGTTTAGATCTTTTTCATAAATCTTACATCAATATTAAAATACTATCATTCATAAATTCTGCACAGATAAGCGAGGTAATCAATCATTTGTCTTTGATCCAAACATGCATTTCAAATATTGCCAAGTCTGGTACAAGATTATATCAGTGAAGCACTCGGACTTGCTTTGCTAGTAATTTGGTCTGAAAATCAAGTTCTCTTATGAAGTTTATCTTAATTTAACAGAAGGTCATAATAGTGGGTGCAGGCAGTGAGTAATAATTGGCCCTATGAAACCAACCTACTAACTTGATCGACAACATATGTCCTTGCTTCATATTTTATTTGTGTTTACTCTTGTTGTTATTTGTAAAAGGCAAGCTAGTTACTCTTCAACACCTATTCGTCCCCCAAATTCCCTCTTGTATAAAAATGAAATAAATCTGAAGATGTTTTATCTTGTATATATTTCAACATTTTTTCATTTACATTTCTAATAAAACAGCAAAACAAGAAAAACAAAATTGTCTCTTTGTTTTGTCTCATGAAAACAACATTTCTTTATTTGTTTGTCAAACATGTTAGAGGTTTAGTATCAAGTTAAAAATCAAATTTATAAATTAAGTTTATATCAATTAACCCGATCAATGTGTCATTGGGAGCAATAAAAAAAAAAGGTTACAAAACGAGTTCAGTAAGAACATTTTTTGAATATTTTAGGTTTTAAATAGGAGCTAATTGTAACATTGAGCACTTTTTATACTACTTGCATTTTATCTGTTATATATTGCGTGTATGCATGTATGGGTATATATGTGTGTGTGTGTGTGTGTTCTTGTGGATATATGTATGTCATCATCATCAAGTCATGCTGATAGTATGGATTTCCCTGATTCTCTCTCTCCCCATCCGTTCCTATAATCCATCGCCCCTGGAAGGCCCTCTAAACTACATCCTGTGTCTCTGCAGAGCTGTTGTTGGTGATTTCTTGCTGGTCGGCTAACACTGGCATGACCGTGTGAAGGGGCTCAATGGGGAACGTCACTTATGAGTTTGTCCTTGCTTTTCCAGTAGTGTCCTACATGTCGTGGTCATTTTATTTGGGTGGTTTTAGAGATGGGAGGTACGTGGCCATACAGCTATTGTTTTGTGGGATGTTGCTTCCAGGATTTGTTTGGTATAACTCATAGCATTCTTGTGCAGTTCCCGTCTAGCTTTCTCTCAAGGTGATTTGTCAGCATCCATGTGGTGCATGGAAGAAATTCCGATTTATTTTATCTGATAGATCAGACTTCCATATGATCAATAGTCTATCAATAAAGCTCCGCCAAATAGAGCCTCTTCTGAAAGAAAGAAAACGTGAAGCTAGTAATACTAGAAAAGAAGAAACCATTCTTTCTCGACTACGTATAGGCCACACTAGATTAATGCACGACTTTATTCTAAAAGAAGAACCTCCTCCTAAATGTCCATGTGGAAACCATTACACAATTAGGCATATTTTAATAGAATGTACAAATCTATTTCGCATCCGAAAAAATTTTTATAAAGTTAATAGTATGAAGGAATTATTTGAGAAAATAAATCCTAAAAACATAATAGAATATCTGAAAAGAATTGGCCTTCTATCAAGGCTGTAGGCTCATAGACCTACAAATCAATTATATAAAAAATCAAATGCTGACTTCAGCAGATAATTCAAGTCTGCATATCGTTTTATTTTGATGTCATTGGTATTTGTTTATAGCGTTCAAATAACTATACGCATAAAAATTATACCAAATAAAAATAATAAATAATAATTCAAGTCTGCATATCGTTTTATTTTGATGTCGTTGGTATTTGTTTATAGCGTTCAAATAACTATACGCATAAAAATTATACCAAATAAAAATAATAAATAATAATTCAAGTCTGCATATCGTTTTATTTTGATGTCGTTGGTATTTGTTTATAGCGTTCAAATAACTATACGCATAAAAATTATACCAAATAAAAATAATAAATAATAATTCAAGTCTGCATATCGTTTTATTTTGATGTCGTTGGTATTTGTTTATAGCGTTCAAATAACTATACGCATAAAAATTATACCAAATAAAAATAATAAATAAAAACGCTTTCGGCATAAAATAACCCGATGGGTTGGCATGCCGTAAAACCCAACCAACCAACCAAATAGCAGTCCACACATTCGCTAGGTGCATATTGACGTCACTTTGAGTTGATGAGATGCTTCTGCTGCCAAGGTAGTTTCAGGGGACCGCCATTTAAAATGAAGATGGCTCCTTCTTGATTAAAACACATGTACTCTGTTTTGTTTGCATTCACATGAAGGCTTTATTTGTCTCTGCCTCCCACCAGACAGGACTTGACACAAGATCAATGACCTGAAGGTCAATTATAATGGGGATTAGAGGAGAGGATTAGAGGCTCAAGCCCTGCTGGACTATGCTGGTCATCTGCCCACTTAGTGTAATATGGGCCTGATGAGCCTAGCTGGACATGAACCTAAATCTGGGTCCAGGCGCATATGTCTGATTATAGCTTAAACTGGACGGCAAGATCCAGTGTTATACAAGGGTGACAAAGGTGTCAAAATTGAAGGACAAAAAAAAATCAACATCAGTACAGACACGGCCCACACAGGTAGATGTTGACACCCCACCATCCAGGGCTAATGTTGACTCAAGGCAAACTCAAAATGTTCCCAGCAGCGAGCTTAGTGAATCTAGCAGAAGACACCAAATGTCAGAAAATTCACCCACTGACAAGGGATGTGAGACCTGGAGAAAAAATAAGAGAGAAGATAGGAAAGGAATGAAGAAAACTAGGGAGAAAAAAGGGACAGAAAGAGACTAGATGGGCTGGTGGCTTGTGCTACCGGTGTGGAAAAAGCTGTTTAGCCTGCAACAGTCATAACGGGCTCAGACAAAGCAATGATGCACAGGTGTATGAACCAACAAGCCACTTAAACCCAGGGAATGAGCCAAACTGATTAAACACGCCAGTATGCCGTCACCATTTTAGCAGTAGCCTGGCATATTTGGTAGCCCATTGTAGAGACAGAGCAGTTCTTTATAAATCCCTCACCCTTTAAGGTATTGTAAGATTTTAAAGACATCGCACCACACTAACTGTACATAACGGAGAAGACCTTGACAGCCCTGTTATCATACGCACTCTTTAGGGCTGTTTCCAGGGGCGCATTTTGATATTTTGTGCACTTCATTTCATGAAAGACATCCAATTTGCCAACCTTACTATCTGCCCGAATCTTTACATTCACTACCTTTGGCCCGATGATAAGCAGATCTGGTTTTTGAAGGCCAGCTGAAGTTTCCAATCGTGGTTCTTTGACCACCTAATAATTTTGAAGTCACCAGCAACTATGCAGATAGCTCATATTCTGATCATGCCTATGGACTCTATGTCCATGCGTAATTGGGCAGCTTTGGGCTATATGGCCCAAAGACGATATCCCATAACCACATTTGCATATAATCTTTACCTTGCATCCCCCTCTAGATTGTCTAGCTGGAGTAGAAATGCAACCCTACCTAATCCTGATCACTTCCTGGAAGTCATGTCCCCAGTGAACCTCATGAACTTTCTGCAACCAGGCACTAGCTGCTGGGACCACTCCAATCCCTTCTAAACCCTAAGTATCCAAGTGGCTATATAGGTCAATGTTGGCATTATCACTAAAGGTTCAAATAAAGGACGGTCGCATGATTTTCAGTACGTGTGGCGATTTTATGATATTCTCACCATTGATTCCTTCAACGTTCAGAAGCCGTGACTCCTTCAGTTTCTTCAACATGGTCATGGTATTCTCAGGCCTCTCTCTGATATTGACACATGGATGGCATTATTACTTAAATCCTTCGGTAGGCGCAGCCACTTCCTCAACATAGTGCGCATCTTGACATTGAAAAACAATAGCTCTTTCTTGTCCTATATTTCTTCAAATCCCCTAGCAACCAATCTTGTTTTAGGTATAATGCTGTCTGTAGTCGATTTTAAGCTTCAGACCCACGGAGTGGATATGCATTTCTGTCCAGTATCTTTTACTTCTGTGTAAACATTGTTCTGTTTCCAACTGTTGAGGTCTTTCATTTTTGCTTCATAGAATTGAATATTGTCTACAATCATGACGCTATCATCATTGGCAGGCACTCTGATGGTTACATTTTTTATTAAGGTTACTGATTTGGCCTAGGTCTACAGACAATTCTTCACCTGCCAAGTCAGCTGGTTCCATAATTTTGATGTTGTACCAATTTTTATTCTTTCCATTAGCCTTTCCTGTGCGGCTAATTACCTTAGCCTGAATTTGCTGTTGATTTTTCTTGTGTGTATAACTTATGGTGTGGCTTGGTTTTATGTGGATTTTGTCATTTGGTTTTGTGTTATTGTTATGGCTTAAGGTTGATGAGGTTTGTGTGATTGCCTGATTCCCACTTTGCACTCCAATATCCTTTGCAGCCACCACTTCTGCAAATCCATTGTCAATAAGATCTGTCATCAATTCAGTGTACTTGTCATGATACAGCTGATCCTTACAGAGGCGTTTTTCAAACATCGCAGCCGTTGTCACACTAATGGTTTGTTGTTTGACAAACTAGGCATATTGTCTCGGAATGGCAAAGGCATTTGGTAAAGACAATCCCTGAAATGAATACCTTTTTCCAAGATGCGGATAAATTTTTTGTCCTCTTGGAATCCCCATAATTTTCATTGAAATCCAACTCGAACATTTTTATGATGCCGTTTGGGTCGATGACTTCTTTAATTTTGTTTTTCAATGAAAATATAATGTGTCCTGAACCGCCGGGCATGAACAAATCGTTAGCCACATCTCTGACTACAATATGATGACTAGTCCTTATGTCGTCATCATCCCAAGTGCCATTTACGAGGCCCATTATACCCCATCCTAGGTCAGTTTGTTGACCATATGGTCCGTCACCAGTTGGCGTAATGACATCTCTGGGTGTCAATGCCTTGATGCAGTTGTGACCAACCAAGAGCCCAACCTTGCAGTCCTGTAAAGGTGGAATCGAATTGGCCAGGTGTTCTAGGTGAGGCCATAATCTTGCTACTTCTGGTGTGGAGATGTGTGCTCGGTTTGCTGGCATATTATATTTCTAGTGTAAGTACCAGGTAGCATGATTCTATTCTGGTTGTTAAAACCGCAAACCATGAGCCCTTGCACCTTACTACTAACTATAATCCTGTTTTCCATGTGCATGGTAGACAGCTTAAGTTTCACAGGCTTCCCTACAAGTCCCATAGCTCGGCAAGTGCCTTGCAGAATGAAAGATGTGTCCGATTGTGTGTCCAGTATTGCATAGATAAGTCGTTCCACACCTGGGTTATCTGCATGAGATACATATACAGGCAGTATCATGGAGGTTCTTCTAGATGATTCAGAATGATTTATTAGGGTTGTTCCAGATATGCCAGTTTTCTTCTCTTACACTGTCTGTCTCTTTTGGCAGTCTAATATCTCCATGAAAGGATGGAGGGTGCAACTTAGCGCAAATATCGCATTTTTTCCTTTGTCTGCACTTTCGTGAAACATGTCTGTACTGTAGGCAGGCAAAACAAAGTCTTTTCTCCCTCGTAAGATTCATAGCCTTGAATTTCATACAGGCCTCCAGCTCATGAATTCCTGGGCAAAGATTACACCTTACTTTCCTGGCTGGCATGTCCTTAGTGTGCCCTTCATCTATGGTCGCAAATGTTTGGTGAGGTTGTCTCCATTTATTTGGTAGTGGTCTATCCTTCATTACACCCACTTGCTCAAATCTGATGGACTGAAGTGATGTTACAGGGTCCGTGGCTATCCTGGCTTGCTTGGTTATGTACTCCACAAAGGCTTTAAAGGGAGGAAATTCTCCCTTATCCTGCCTATGTTGATCCACAATGCCTGCCCATTTTGTAATGGCCCACTCTGGTAATTTGCCAAGCATTTTTCTGTTTTCCCTTTCCTCATTTAGGACACTGAGATTTCCAATACTCCACATGGCAGTATGATATTGCCTCAGAAAGTCTGCATATCTTTGTAGAGCTGGTCCATCCCCGGAATTCATCCTTTGCCATTTTTCAAGTTTGTCTCTAAATGCATTGGCCACAACAAACAGATTACCACAGCGCTCCTCCAGCAGCTTCTTAGCTTCGTCAAAGGCATCCTCTGGTGGAAGTAGAACATAGCCTTCTACAGCGTCCTTGACCTGACCACCCAGATATCTCTTCAAATAATGGATCCTCTCTACTTTAGGAATTTGTCGGTGCTCAATCAGGGTTTGGAATGCTGCCTTCCAGCCAGGGTATCTCATTGGGTCTCCATAGAAGACGCTAGGTTCTGGGGGTGGTAAACGGCTGAGACTAACTTGCTCAGTAAGACATTTAGCAAGGCCTACCAAAGCCTTCTCTGGATTCCTTTCCTCATCTACCTGTGCTTGTTCCAAATACGAATCATTTCTGGTGCCATATTATAGCTGACTGAGAGAACAGGTGATGCTACTGCATTAGTTTGAAAAGGTCCATGGGGATTATGATAAGTGTCAGACCGAGTCCTGATGGAGCTGTCACCAACTGCTGCCATAGAAGGTACCTGCTGGTGAGGTACAAAATGTGGCGTGTCAGGGTTCAAATGAGATATAACAGGATCCTGACCAATCTCAATTTCTTTAGTGGTATGACCTGCCATGCATGATGTTGACTCCACTACCCGTAAATCTGCAACGGCTGTAGATGGGTCATCAGTATGCCCAGACACAGGTTTGGTCATGTCAGGTTGAGCTCCCAAAAACTCCCTCACTTGTCGATCGATGTCAACTTCAGATGGCAGCTCTTCCACATTTAAATTGGAATCCTGTGTGCTTTCCAGGACATCCAATTTAGCTTGGGCGACATCAATTTGCAGTTGCATCCTTATTCTTTCCAAGTCCACCTTATGCTTTGCTTTCACATCAATATATTTTAGCTTTGCCTTGAGGGTAGCAGCTTCAACCATCGCTTCGGTTGATTTTCTTGAAGTACGAGACAGGTAAGATGATCTAGAAGTACGTGATGAACGACTTCTCGATGTTCTGCTGGAATTTCTGGATGCAGAGTCAAATTCCAAGTCCTGCAGACAGTAAGTAATGTTTCTCAGGACAGTATGATGGTCATTTGCTATTTCATCATACTTGCCCTGAAATTCTTCTAGGGTTCTCGTGCCTTCTGTTGCCTTCCCATTACTGTCGGTGAAGTGTGCATCTTTTGTGCTATACGTAGCCTTGAGTCTGCTCATGGTGTCCATTAGAATGTTTTGGACGTTCCTTATTTCCTGTGTGTCCTTGGAATCTGAGAGGAGCACCTGAATTTCATTAGCCTGTTTCCGCCATTGTGTAATGTTAGTAGTGAAATCCTTTGCAAGGTTTTCAAGTTTCCAGTGAAAACCCTTGTCAGTCATTTTGTAAGTACTGCTACCTTGAAACAGGGAGCCTCCCTCGGGCCGTAGTTTTTGTTGCTAACCTTTCATTCCGGTAGAGTACTACGTTTAAATATTTCTTGCGCAGCAAAAATTACAACAAAACGTACAGGCAAATTGCAATAAAAAGTACAGGTACAAAAATAAACGGTCGCTAAACAAATTCACAAGAACAAAAGAGACCTAATAAACAAATTAACAAATAAACAAATTCCAATCTAAATACCGAAGCATGCATGTACAATAAGGGAAAGAGTTATTGTAAGAATGGGAAAAAAATGTGTCCATGTGGATACGTAAATGTCCTCAAAAATAAGGTCCGTTACTGATGAATTTCGCCGAAAATGTCCTAGTTTCTGAAATAAAAAATGTGGTGCGTATTTTTTACAGAGAAAAGTTCGAGCCTTTGCTGTAGCAAGAAAATGAATGGGTGACGAATATTCTCCCAAAAAAGGTTTAAAAAATGTCTGCTGTAAATATGAAATGTAACACAAAAAATTTCCACACAAAATGTTCAAAAATATTCGCAGCAAATAAAAAAAATTAAATAAAGTACATTGCAAGTATTCTCATCGAAAAATACTTGTAGTGCCTGAAAAATAAAGTGGTAATGAATATATATCCTCTAACAAAGAGGTTTAAAAATGTCCGCAGTATGTTGAATGAATGAGTGTCGAAAATTTTCTCACCCCAAAGAAAAAGTCCAGAAATATTTGTATCAAAATAAATTCAAATTTAAAAATAATACGTAGCACATTTATTCCACATGGAAAAATCCTTTATAAGCAAACCTGGGAATTTTTAGGGTTCGTTTCACAAGTCATGGTTTGGCACGTGTAGCGGCTACCATTCGCAAACGCAGGCAGAGTTTCACTGTAACAGTAGCACCATGAGGCAAAAAATGAGGTAAAAGGCTCAACTGGTAAAGAAGTTCTTTATTCGCAATTAGGTCTTCGTTCCTTCTTAAACCGTGAAACTAAAAGCAAAATAGAAAATAATTTCTGTAATCCCTTTCACACGGATTAATAACTCGGGCAAATGCAGATATAGTGCTTGATTCTTACCTCTGTTCGTCTCAAAGAATGCCCCTTTCGCAAAGTCCAAAGTCGCAGCTCTGTCAGTCAACCTGTGTGCCCTGCTCGGAGTAATGGTAAAAAAGGGCCAACCCTTCTAATGGTGTCACGTGTGTGACTGGTCGGTGTAAAATGGCAATGTGTACCCAACTTTAAGGTGCCTGTACCAAACAAGAGGGATAGCTCCCTCATTTACATGGCTCCCCAAAATAAGGTCAACTTATTTTACCCAAAAAAAAGATTCTACAAATATATACTATGGCTCCTCAGTGGGGACTTCCCTGGTCTCTGTTTTATGCAACAGCATAACCTTGTGGATTGGCTGTTCCACAGTCGGCAACGGTTTGTCTCTCCTGCCACTCTCATCTAATGTCTTAACTCTAACCGCGATCCTTACAGTACAGACTAGACCATCATCGTTAATGACCTTTGCAGTAACCATTCCCAACTGCCATGCATTCCTAGGTAAGGGGATAGCTCCCTCATTTACATAAACCAATCAATTTTGATAATTCCTGAAAAAGCTCACTTTCAAATTGAGAACCACGATCGGTTACCACATATAAAGGAACACCGAATCTAATGATCCAAGAGCTAAGAAATGTTATAGCTATAGTTGAAGCGGTAATATCAGTCATTGTTGTCGCTTCAATCCAACGAGTGGTTCGGTCAATACATGTAAGGATATATCTGAATTTGCTTGGGTAGGTTTCATTTCTAGGTGTTGCCAGAGGCAATGGTCCAACAATATCCATATGTACAATTTCAAAACAACCTGACAGAAGGTTAAATGGTGTACTTGGAGCTTTGGTGTGACGGTGGACTTTGTTTTCCTGACAACTCAGGCATTCCTTTGTCCAACTGCGTATTTGTTTATTCATCCCCAGCCAGAAGTAGCGCGACTTAATTTTAGTGTAGCACTGTACCTAGGCTGGGATAAACAATGAAACACGTCGAAAATGGGTTTAAGAGCATCTTTAGGCATAAAAGGTCTAGGATGAAAGGTTGAAGTATCACAGTAGAATTGAAGATCACTCAGAGGATAAGATTGAAGTTTCTCTTTGTAATCCCTAATTTCTACATCATCTTGCTGTTGCTTAGCTATTTCAGGTAAATCAAAAATGTTTACTATGACTGTATTTGTTGGTCTTGATGGGCAGTCAGCAACTATATTTTCATTACCTTTGATATGTATCACATCAGCAACATATTCAGAAATTATAGATAGATATCGTTTCATAAATTTAGAGAAAAGTTCTGGCTTTGTTTGTTCATGTTTTCAAATCATCAAAACAAAAGCAGAAAAAGTAAAAATTAAATTTCAAAGCAAAAACACCAAAAGCTACAACCAACCTTTCTCTATAGCAGAATTAAAAGAATCCCTCAACAAGGCCCACACTACAGCAGTTGGACCCAACAAAGTACATTATCAGTTTCTGAAAGAATTGCCTGAACCATCCACAAATTTCCTCCTACAAATCTTCAAAGATTTATGGAATAGCGGTGATATACCTAAAATATGGAATGAAACCACTGTTATACCAATACCCAAACCTTTCAAAGACAATACAAACGCCTAAAATTACAGACCTGTTACTCTTAACAGTTGTGTCTGCAAAACAATAGAAAGAATGCTAAATGCCAGATTGATCTGATATTTAGAAACCAATAAATCAATAACAGAATATCAATCTGGTTTCAGAAGCCAAAGAAGCCCTATAGATTACATGATTTGATTTGAAACATTCATCAGAGAGGCTTCTATTAAAAAAGTACATCTAGTGGCAGTGTTTTTCAATCTTGAAAAAGCATATGACACAACCTGGAAGTACAGCATTGTAAAAGATCTCAAAAACTTGGATTAAAAGGCAGAATACCAATATTTATCCAAAACTTCCTTCAAGAGAGACGATTTAGAGTAAGAATGGGAGAGGTTTTCTCTGAAGAAAAACAAGAAATGGATGTAACTCAAGGCAGTGTAATGTCTGTTATGCTGTTCAGTATAAAAATTAATGATTTTGTGAAGAATATTAATAGCGGAACAAACTGTGTTTGTATGTGGATGACTTCCTGATCTGCTACAGAGCAAGAAACATGAACCACATAGACAACTCCAAATATGCCTTAATAAGCTCCACAAATGGACAACAGAGAATGGACTAAAATTTTCAAAAAAAAAACGAAATGCGTACACACAGAAGCAGATGAACCACCCCTTATATTAAGACAGGAAAAACTGGCTCTCCAATATTCTGTTGTATTGTCATCTACATATTCATGCAGGATACATACTGACGCAATGAATAACAGACGCACGAAGGAAGACTTCTTTAACAAAATATTTACCTCTCACTTTATTGCAAGGTTTCGAAAAGGGTTACTCAATGGTTTGCGTGTGAGAGGGAGGTGGAGATCAAACAGAACTGCAATATTTTGACACTCACTCTTATGGCCATCACGTTGTGTCTTTCTTGTTCTCCTGATGCTCAACTGGAGGTCCAGAGGCCCACTCTGCTGGGTGATGGCTTCCTTTACTGCATCTTATCAGCAACTTCTCTGGTCCCCAAACTCCATCGGGGTTCTCGAGGGCCCCCTCGGCTGGGTGTGGCTTTCCCCACCACATCTCCGACTGGAACTCGAACTGGCACTTGACTTCTATCTTGACTGAGCTATATAATAGTTCAACGCCCACTCGATCGCCCACTTGATCTTTGAAATCGCATGTTTAATCGTCATCAAGCGGAAATAACTGTCATGCAGTTTAGAGGTCACTCTCTTCCGATGTGTCAGTCTATGAGTGTATCATGGGATTTTTTAGATTGTCCCATTTCATCAGCCAATTTCCGCCCACGCAATTTCCTCTCATAACTGCCATTAGAATGTGTCACTTCCTTCCGGTGCATCACCTTGGATGGCATTTTGGGCCGGGTTGAAGGTCAAAATATAACAATCATCCATTAATTATTTTTCAAAATTCCACATGTGGAATTTTCTTCATGTTCGTCTCCATCACTCTCACACATATTTTACAGAATAATTTACAAGGACGATAATGGCTGAAAACACAAAAAGAATCACTTGAACCACAGCAAATAAGATCTTACTTAGGAGGTGACCTTCTCTCTTTGTAACACTTGCCCGGCTAATTATTATCTAAATTTGTCTTACTATATTTGCGTGGTTGGCCATCTTAACATTTGTGCATCAGGGTACAATACGGATGCATTTTTTTTATCCTCCCAACACAATGAGCCCTCCATAATTCCTTGAAGAAATTTCAAAACCCTAAAAGGACCATACTCTGGTCCCATATCCTGGTCACAAACTTAGTGACCGTGGTCATTCCAGCAATATATTTCGCCTGGATTCCTCATGACCACACTCCAGTTCTTCGCTCAACAGGTTCCTACCTGGAGTAACTGGAGAATTCCATAAATTAAAACACAATATCTTCAAGGCCCAAAGCATTCCCCATAAACTACAAAAATCATGGCCCAAAACAAAGTATCACAATACATCTGAATGTATCCCAATCTGGCACGCATGCCGTAAACAACCTAAAATAGTCCACGCAAAATACTAATTTGCAATGTGTTATCCATTTTTTTCATTAAGTTTCTGTTTCCATGCCCATTGGTTTGCAAGCCCTTGAGGAAATAAGCTTTACCTGATCAAACCCATGCCAGGTTTCTTTTCAATTTCATCAGGAACCCTCGTGGCTACCAATATATAGGCACCTCGCCTTTCCCAGATTTGTTTCACTTTGCCAAATCACGCACGAATCCAAAACACCATCATGACTGAAAGACCCAGATATCATCCACAAAATATTGGAGTAGGCCATGCCTTTTTTTCTTTTATGCCATCCTTGGAACTCCAATCTAAAAATAGAAGAGCTTCATGGGCCGGCAAATTCTTCGATAGAATTGCTTTCTTTGCCATCTACCCAACAACAATCTGTAAATCCATTTGGATAAATGTCTGTCCTACTCTCACGTCAGCCCATGATTTTCTCAAAAACAGAACCCCCCCCCAATATTTCCTATTCTACGAAAACCCAAATTCTAAAAAAAAATTTTAGAATCAATATAATTATAAATATTAGTAAACCTAGTATAAAATCCTCTATTAATGGTTTTCGTCAAATTTCATAATATGAACAGGAAAAAAAAATTTTCTAATGTCGCCTTTAAACTCAAACTCAAAAAATTTTTCACTTTACAACAAGTCAAAACAATATTACAATCACAGTTCAAAAATGTTCAGTTTTCTTTTCTTCTTTTTTCAATCTATGTACTGATGTACTGTCTATTTTACTAAAAAAAAAAAGTTTGTTCTTTCTTTCTTTTTTTCTTTCTATGTGCTGTGTTCAACAATGTTCAAGTTTCTTTTCTTTTTTTTTCTGTCCCATCTCCATTGTCCTGTAGCTTTTTTTTCTTTTTTTTTTTTTTTTGGTTTTCATTTTTTTTTCTTTTTTTTTTTTCCATATTAAATTGCTCATTCAATATCCCTTTTTTTTCAACCTTATTTCTACCTTTCTCTGTCCTTACCTTAATACAATAACTATAGGTTTGCTTCCTAGTTTATTCAATTTCAGTCTATAGTACCATAAATTAAGCCTGATTTATAATAAAACTTTCTCAATAGTTTACAAGCATTCTTCTTTTTTCTTTTTTTTTTTCTTTGCTCAAAATATCCCAGGTTTTTTTTTTTTTTAAACAACCCAAACATTTATCAATTCTGCCAACATTTCCCAATTCAAAACAATTCCTAATCCGAATCTGCAAATCTTTGCCACACCTGGTTCCGTCAAAATTCTGCGCATCTCTTAATTATATACAAAACCCTGTTTCAAAATATCTTCCCCAGTAACAATCTCAAAGCTCCACTCCAGGGGGAACTCACAAAATATCTGTCTGCCTCGTCAGACACAAAAAAACATCTGTCTCTTAGTTACTCTGCCTCCACGGCGAGACCATTTTCAATCAATACAAACCATGACAAGTCTGAGACAACACCCATGTCTCCAATAATTGGTATCAACAACTTCCACAACAAAAAAACCGGCCTGATTCTACCAGCGCCAAAAATATCGATTCTCCCCACTTCATAAATATCGAAAAAGTATATGCGCATTCTTCAGACAACCACCAATGTGCAAAATTCTTGGACAATCCCATTGATGCTCCCAAGATTCCATCTCTCGGATTAAAATTCTCATTTCCAATCCACAAGTTCCAAACATGAAAACCTGCCCAAAAAGTCTTAACTACAGATATGCAGGATTCCAGATCTTAGACTGAAATTCTAATTTTCAATCATCACTTGTCCGGACCACTGACAAGTTACTACAAATTTTTACTCACAAAGACCTATTTACTATAAAAAATTCCATTCATAAGATTTATTGTTTATTATTGCTGTCTATCATGTGCACAACACAATGACACAATCCCCTGTCCATACAGTGGGCATCTGCCTGTTCTTTTCTCTGTCAATGCTTGTTTCTTCTTACCCTTCTTTTTTCTCTTTTCACTGTCTGTACAATTCCTTCTTACCCTTTCTTTTTTTCTCTCCCTTACTATGATACAATATTACACATAGCAGTAATCAATTTTTCTCTAGGGATCACATATTTTTTTTTTTTTAGTTATTTCCAATTTTATCCTTTTAGAAAGGCCGTTGTCATTAAAACTAATCTTTCACTATTATAATCAATTTACATCCTTTTTTTACGAACCCAAATTAAATGACAGAGAGAATTATATGAATGCAGCAATCTACTTACAATTTTTTTTCTCTTTTTCTGTTTTTTTTTCTTTCTGTTGCTGGTTTGTTTTTGTTTTTTGTTTTCTTTTTTTTTTTTCTTCTTCTTCTTTCCTGGGGGCCTTGTGTTTTCTCTGATCGTCTCCGTGGAAACCTAGTCCGTAACCATATCATGATGATATGTCTGGTTTTTGGCACCAAATCATGGTTTGTTATATCGTCATCGACAGCATCATAACAACACAATAAAGATGCAGGAAGGAAGACTTCTTTAACAAAATATTTACCTCTCACTTTATTGCAAGGGTTCGAAAAGGGTTACTCAATGGTTTGCGTGTGAGAGGGAGGTGGAGATCAAACAGAACTGCAATATTTCGACCCTCATTCTTATGGCCGTCACGTTGTGTCTTTCTTGTTCTCCTGATGCTCAACCGGAGGTCCAGAGGCCCACTCTGCTGGGTGATGGCTTCCTTTACTGCATCTTATCAGCAACTTCTCTGGTCCCCAAACTCCATCGGGATTCCCGAGGGCCCCCTCGGCCGGTTGTGGCTTTCCCCACCACATCTCCGACTGGAACTCGAACTGGCACTTGACTTCTGTCTTGACTGAGCTATATAATAGTTCAACGCCCACTCGATCGCCCACTTGATCTTTGAAATCGCATGTTTAATCGTCATCAAGTGGAAATAACTGTCATGCAGTTCAGAGGTCATTCTCTTCTGGTGCGTCAGTCTATGAGAGTATCATGGGATTTTTTAGCTTGTCCCATTTCATCAGCCAATTTCTGCCCACGCAATTTCCTCTCATAACTGCCATTAGAATGTGTCACTTCCTTCCGGTGCATCACCTTGGATGGCATTTTGGGCTGGGTCGAAGGTCAAAATATAACAATTCCACAAAGCTGAAACATTGCCGATTCAACCCAGCTTATGATTGCATCTTCAACCCGATATGCGATCAACATTTTGAAAGAAAAGAAAAATAATAAAATCTTTTGGCCTTCGGAAGAAGTTGACCCTACAAGAATCAAAAATTACCACTAAATAATATACATGAAAGCACTTAACCACAAACACTACCCTGGATCATTAAAAATCCTAAAGTGATTCTTGAACTGAATGAACTTTCCAAAACTAAAACCCACCCCAGCACTTATCAAGAGAAATTTCACAATATTCTCCAACACCATCCTGATCACCTGTATGTCTTTATGGACGGCTCCAAGGACAACAATAAAACAGCATGTACAGCTGTTTTAAACAAAACCATTCTTAAGAAAGCTTTTCCAATGGAAAGCTCTATCTTCACAGCAGAAGCCCATGCAATAGACCTAGCTCTCAACATTATCTCGAAGAGTAAACATAAGAAATTTATGTTTTCTGACTCACTCTCTGTCTTGCTATCATTAAGAAATAAAAAATTTCAGAACCCTCTTATCATTAAACTGTTGAGTAGATTAGACTCTATGTCAAATAGAAAAGAAATAATATGCTGGATCCCAAGCCACATTGGAGTGAGAGGAAATGAAAGCGCAGACTCTGCAGCCAAATCGGCCTTAGATCTGACCCCCAACAAATCCAGGTTTCCATATACTGACCTGAAACCAACAATTAATAAATTCCTTCACACAAAATGGCAACAATAATGGAGCAATAACATCTACAATAAACTCTTCCAAATTCAGCCTAACTTGGGAGAGTGGAGACCAGCATCAAGAAAATCAAGAAGAGAACAAGTCATTATATCCTGATTGCACATTGGTCATACAAGGCTTACTCACTCTTTCATTTTGAGACAGGAACCACAACCACAGTGTCTGACCTGTCAGACAACTTGCATGGTTAAACACATTCTTATAGAATGCAGAGCTTTTGCTGTCATCAGAAAGCGATTTTTCAAAGTGAATATTTTAATAGTTCTGTTCAAGAATGTCAAAATAGATGATGTTCTGTCCTTCTTAAGAGAGGGTTATATAAAAAAATATAACGAATAAAAACTGTTTAATCATGTGCAAACAAATGAAATCCTACTTATAAAAAAAAATTTATCTTGTTAGTATTTGTTTAGAAATCTTTAGTTGACTGTATATACATATAAACAAAATTTGGTGTTAAATAATCTACAAAGGTTGATATGCCATAAAACCCAAACAACCAACCAACCTACAGCATCTCCAGTATGGCTGCCCCATCCAACACACGCTTTGTTATGGCTGCAAACTCCGCATCAACTTGGTGTTCCAAGGATATTCAGGATATAATCTCTGATCTCCGTGAGCTTTTCTGTGGTATGGTCTTTTGATAGGGAACCAGTAGTGGCAGAAGAACTCCAGACTTCTTCCCCACCTTCACTCGAGGAAGGTGGGTCCCCAGCTACAGAAGACAAATAGTCCGGTCGGGGATCTGGACATGTCATATCCATTTGCAGATGCTCTGTCAGGTGGGATTGTAGAATATGCTGACTGCACCTCTGCAGAGGAGTAAGACACCCGCCAATTAGGCCACCTGTTGGCCATGGGTGACGACCCGGTAGGCGCTAGGACAGAACCCTGGTGGTTGAGCAGTCATTGATCGAGTGACAGAGTGGTCAATGACTTGCAACACACCACTTTGGCCCTTACTTGATCTGACGGGCAATTGGATAGGCCTGATCCAATCAATTGGCTGTTCATGTCAAACCCCTAGCACCTATAGGTTTTATCCTGACCGTATTTTTAAATCTGCACTTGTAGCAAGTTCCCCACCCTTATGTGTTAGGTGCTAGAAGACAGTGGCTGAGGTTCAATTGCCTTGAAAGGATAGGAATTTGACTAATGCTGAGAACTTGAAATTGGCAACAGCTCGGAAGTCTACCCTCAACTCGAGTATACTGGTTGCGTATCCCCGTCTCAACCAAGGCAAATGGGTTAACCCTTTGGTTCATTCCTAACACAAGTTGGACTCTGTGGTGAGTGGTGGAGCACAAGGCCAGCGAAAAATATACAGTATATATGGTGTCTTCAAATAAAAAATCTAAACAAAACCTCTCAGAATCAGACTCTGAGATTGAGGCAGCAGACTTCTCCAGATTCATTGTTATTGAATCTTTGGAGGAAGTCTGCCTCTCCAAATTCTCACCATTCCTCAAAGAAAAGTAATCTCTCCAAGAGCTAGTCCAAAAACTGTTAAAACAAGGAATGGCAACTTGCTTGTTAAGATGGACAGCTGGAGACAGGCAAAAGACATTAAAAATAAAAACCTTTCATACAAAATGCAGAGCCTACCCGGATGAGAAACTCAACACTTCCGAGGGAGTTATCAAGAGTAGGGAGTTGGCATTGGCTACAGAAGTGGAGATAGCATCAGCTCTGGGAAAACAGGGAGTTACAAATATAAGAATCTCCATCAGAAAAAGCGAACAACGAATCCAGACCAAGTCTTACATCTTAACATTTAATAAGCCCTGTACTCCCAACGAGGTGAAGATTGGCTATTGTCTTGAGAGAATTGAGCAGTACATCCCAGCTCCCCTGAGTTGCTTCAAATGCCAAAAATATGGACACTACAGGGAAGCTTGTAGAGGACAACAGACATGTGCGAAATGCAGTGAAAAGAACCCAGACCATGTGGAGGAAGATTGCTCAAAAGAAATTTCATATGCAAACTGCCTACAAGATCATCCGACTTATGCAAGATCTTGCGTTGTTTACAAAAAAGTATAAGAAATAATTGAGGTGAAACACTAGAGAAATGTGTCCTTCCTGGAAGCAAGGAGAATTGTAGGGAGCTATATGGGAGAAAGCAGCTACACCTCTGTTGCAAGGAGGGCGGATGGAACCAATGACGAAAACAAATATAGAACACTCATGGAGAAATTGATCCAACTGGAAGCCAATGATTGTCCAAAGTTCCAGGAGCACCTGAAAAAAACTACACTCGGTTGAATTTTACCAAGCACCAGCCCAGCAACAAGTTGGAAATGGAGAGAGATCTAATGTTGTAGTCCAAAAACACACGGAGGATCTATCACTCCAATACAAACTACTCCTAAAAGTGCAAAATGTCCAGCAAAACAACAGTTACATAAATCACAAATCCGTCCACCAAAAAGCATTAAAAACAGACTAAAAAACTTGTCTCCCATAAAACCTGAACAACTTAAACAAAAATGACAAGCTCCCATTAGCCAAACTGCGAAAATACAGATGAACACCAAAGTAAATAAGGAAAGACCAAGAAGCACATTCAAAATGCTCTCAAGAACAAAGTCGCTGATAAGAACGAAGCAATCTATTGCTCAACAATCAACAAAACCTCTACAAAGGAGCTATAGTATAGAAAGTATGGATAGCAACACAGACCGTGTAGTTGCCGGCCTTAATCTTGAAGAAATAAAAACTACAATACTTGAAACCACTTAACTGTTGGCAAACTTATAAGCTCAATCATCTTTTAAATTGTTAATCTCTTACATATACGTATCTATTTAAATGACGTTAAATTATTACTGTTATATAGCAACTCTTATAATAATTTAACTGTGTGCAAACAAATGATGAAAAGTAAATAGAAGGATTTATACTGGATAGAAATGCTTGAAATCTTTTAACTGTGAAGGAAAATGAGCTTAAAATGTTATTAGAAATACTTGTTTGAATTAGAACCGTTTGACTAAATCGAATAGCTTGAAGTAGAAATGTTTTTGACAATTAAACTGTACTTACATTTAAACTGCGAGCTTATGCTAAACTGAATTGTTTGAAATGGAACTGTTTTTGACATTGAAAGTGTACTTACACTAAAATGAATTGTTTACTATAGAACAGTTTTGACATTTAACTGTGTGGAAACAAAATCTGTACTTATACTAAACTGAATTAAATAGTTTGAAATAGAAATGTTTTTGACAATTAAACAGTGTACTTATGCTAAAGTGAATTGTTTGAAATAGAACTGATTAATCTGAGAATTGATTTTTATTTATTTATTGCGGACTTTTCCCCCTCATCTTGGTAGTTTTTGTGTTGTTTCTTCTTTCACTACGTTTCAGCCAAATTTCACCTCTGGCCTTCTTCAGGTGATTTACCACGACCTTTGTGTGAATGAACTGACCAAACCGACCGTTCCAAGCCTGTTCCCTTGGCTTTGGCTTCACGAGATAGTAGGTAGGGACAGTAGTAATCTTGTTGATCTGTTCATACACATCACTAATTAAATGACGTGGCATTTGGCTATTCAGATAATCATTCGGTTTGACTTTCTCCTATACACGAGTAGGTGCATACAAAACCCCGCTGTGATTGTGAGATTACAAATGAACCAAATTCGATGCTCAGCTGCCCCCAAGCGGTTGGCTCTCTTTGACTACTTACACCAGATATTAAACTGCAGAAACTTGGGTCTTTGTTCGTGGGGAGCTCTTTGGGTGGGCCCCAATCGAAGAACACCACCTCCAGCTGGCGAATCACAGTCGCATCCTACCAATTGCACTTCCAATAATGGATATGTTTCTTTCCTAACAGTGCTTTGCATGCAAGACATGTTTGTGTTTGCTTCGGACTCCGCAGTAAGTAATTTCTTTTATCACATAGACTGTGTCCATAAAATTTTCTGCAGGATATTTTGTTTTCTTCTTGACTTTTTTAGTGCATATAGAAATATGCCTGTTCAATTAAAGGGCACTGGGTAGTGTCGTCAGTTATGTTTTTGGCTGGATTATTGAGGGATTTCAGGTCTTTCAACATAATACCCTCCTCACCAGTTCAACTCCAATTGGGATGATCATTCCCTTGTGTGCTACCCATGTATCCCAATGCTTGCAGCTAATCTGGCTTTTATCGAGTTTTATCTACATAGACCTTTGTTTCTGTGCAATGGATTGGCTATTGCTGTAGCCAATCACTTGGCACAATGGTTACTTTAAACAGGTCTATGTGGCATTGACCCTCCCTCCCCCATTGGCAGGATACAGATCTTGCTGTAAGTTAAAAATTTCAAGAATTTTTTTTTGCAGTGGAGAGATATTTAATATTGACCGTTTTTTTAATAGGATTTTTCCCCTTTTTAAATTGTTTTTCTTCTTTCCCTCTTCCTTCTAAGGGGAAAAAGAGGGGGTTTGCTAATACGTAATCACAACTATTTCCAAAAAAAAACCTTGGAAGGTCATTTATCGGACTAACAAAAATTTACATTGACTAGTCATCCGAAGCTGTAGAGGACACTGACTGCATCTTTGCAGAGAAGTAAGACTCTCCTAACGAGTGTCCTGGTTATGATGCTAAACAATTTGATGGTGAGGTTCCAGTAATGCTGGAGCTTTGGGGAAAGCAGAGTACCCCTTTATTGCCATTGCTTCGAGTTCCACTCTGTCCCAAACTGTTAGCATCTGATAGTCCTATCTATGGATCAAATAGAACTAAATTGTGTACTTATTGAATTGTTTGAAATAGAACTGTTTATATGTATAACACTGGATTTGTATTAAATAACCTGTTGATGTGCCATAAAACCAAACCAAAAATTTACACTTTTTAAATACAAATATACACCTGAAAAAATAAAGAACACAATATTAAAATAATACTCATTGAAAATTGTAAGTATGTGTACAATTTAAGAGTCTTTACAATATTTCCCAAATTTAATCTTTTTCTCCTCCCTTTTCTTTTTCCCCTTTTTCAGATTATTTGCAAATGTCATTTAAAATAAAATTAAAGTTCTCCTAAATAAAAAAAAAAAACTGATTGTGGTTTTGGTTCTTTGCCCGTGTACTACTGCTACTACTACATTTTATTCATAGCCATTTTACAGTTCTTTCGGCCGTATCGGAGGCTGTTTTAATTGCCTTTCTTTTTGTGGCTCCCCCCAACTAAATCGATGTCTGACAGAACTTTACAAAGGGATTTTTTATTAAATCTTTTTGAATCCACTTCTATTGGTAGGCACAAAGCTTTCCAACCATTGCTTTGACATTGCATCAGTAGTTCATCATATTTCGATTTCTTTTATGCATTTTGTCAATGTGTTCTTCCCATGGTACAGTTAATTCCCATATTACTATATTTTTTTAATTTGTTTGAGAAGAATAGTAAGTCTGGTTGCAATACTACATGGTCTGGAAATATTAATCTTGATACTAAATCTACTCTTAATTCTCAGTCTGTTGCAGGTGACAGGATGTTTGGTTTGGGCTTTTTCATCTTATTGGGTTTTGTGCTGGCCTTGAGGAACTCTATCTCAATATTCCCTGGGTTAAATTTATTTGTATGTTGTGCCGCCATCTGTACTGTCCTTCTGCAAGTGCTGTTGGACAGCTGCACAGGATATAATATATCTTAAAGTTCCTGTACATGTGCCTCACGGGCATAGTGCTGAATCTATTTTATTCCATATGTGAAGGTTTACAGGGCTGTGGAGAAAATCATATACAAACTTTATTAAGAATATAAGGTTTGCATGATCATGCCATATGTCTGACCATTTGATTTTTTTTGTTAAAGTATAGTCCCAATTTGTCTATACCCCCTGTTGTTTTAGTTCCATCATTTTGGCTAATCTATTTTCATCTTCATCCTGTATGAGTTGATGTTTCTCTTTTCCAGGGGGACCTTCACAACTCGGTCTGGCCACTAACCAGTACCTCAAATAAAAACATTCTTTTTTTCTTTCTGCTCTTCTTGATTGGGGTGCCGCATTTTTTTTTCTTTTCCTTTGGAGTTGAGTTCTTTTTTTTCCATACTAGTTTCTTCTTTGGCTGGGGTAGCACAGTTGTTTTTCTTTTTTTTTTTTTTTTTTTTTGAAGTTGAGGTTCTTATTGTTCATTTTACATTCTCTCTCTCCCACCTGAAACAACAGTCGCCTGAAATTGATTTCCATTCCCTCTTAGCCGCTTCTAATTGACTAAAGTACCGTAAATAACCCAAGTTCAAAATCAATCTATGTCTTCCTTTTTTTTTTTCTTCTTGTAAAAGACATCACAAGTCACTGCGTACCAATTATGTATAATGTTGCATAACAGTGATACATATACAATACAAATGCAGACGGACTCTGTCGTTTCAGATATGAATGGTTGATTAATTTCTGACTTCAGTCCATGGTGACACAAGGAGAGAGAGAGAGAGAGAGAGACATAATTCTTAAAAGTCTATGCTAACCATGCTATGCTGACTCCATCCCAACATGCAGCACATCTTGTAATGTTTAAGATCTCTGTTGAAAGAGATAAAAAAAAAAACAACTACATCTTTCAACGGTCAAAATCCAACTGATTCTTTTCAAAATCCTCAATTCTCAGGACCATCTGTTCTGAGCATGATGTCATCCACACTCTAGTCTGACATTGTGAATCCAGTCCTGGCTGATGTGTCTACTTCCGCCTGGGAATTTTCGCTAACATTCAATTCTTTGGCTCTGCTTGCCAATCTGAGATAACAACTACCATTCCCTACGTGTCTTTTGATTCAAATGGCAGTGTTCTAGCTAACTCAGATCGTTTCCAATTTTGGCTGGAATCCACACCGAGATAAAATCGTTGTTGGGAGAGAGATTGTACCTGTTGCAGTTCACAAAATGCATAAGAAGAAGGAAAACAATGCTTTCAAATTTCTCCAAGCTATTGTTTTTATCTATGATGTATGTATTTACAAAATGTGTAGAATACAATTAGGAAGAAAGAAAAAGAAAAAGGTCTTACGAAACTTATTCGTTTGTTCGGAAAATGTGCCAGATCAAACAGGTGTAAGGGAGGTAATTATTGCTCTTGGTTTTCTTAGCAGAAAAGTAATCAGTTGTCTCGGCTTTTACTTCAAACTCTCAGTTCTAGACTAATCTTGGCTTCGAGTCAAAGTTCTAAGATGGGTACTGCAGTGGACCCTTCTCTGTCTCTCTGGATCTCTTGTCTTCCTCGACTTTAGCTGTACTCATCTATGGGCGTCGGGCCTTGTTTATGTAAATTGGGGGTGGAGTTTCGATGATCCCTGGGCACGCCTATGCATAATGATATGTAAATCGCCAAGTTGACCAACTTTTTCCACATATGGCCGACATTGTGTTTAAAGAGATACTTAAGATTTAGCTTCTGTACCCCCTGCTGATCCCAAGCAGACGGTCAGTACTTGAGAAAGGACAAATCCACTTACATAGTCTCAATCTTTAGCTTAATCTTATTCTTGCTTTGACCACGCAGACTTTATTACCATCTCCACCGTAAGATCCACTTAAGTTGGCTACATCTTTAGCTTGAATCTTCCTTCACTTTTCTAAACCATATGGACTCTATTATCATCTCCACCATAAGATCCGCTTAAGGTGTTTTTTTTTTTTAATTTCCAGTATGAACTTTCATTTATCCCTTAGCCTGTAAAAACTTCATTACTGTTTTCTTTTATATTATCGCAAGATTCACTTTAAAGAATCTCAGGACGTTGGTTGAAAGTTTAAGAAATAAATAAATAAAATAGGATAGGAAATAAAATGATAAGAAGAAGAGAGAAAGAAAAAAAATATGAATTTTCATTAATTATTTCCCTAGAATCGTTAATTAATCAATCAGTCTGGGGGTGGGGTGGAGTTCTCTCAGTCACACTAGCCAAATTTCCTGTCTGGAGGTTTATTATGACAAATATCTTTTGTGTGAGAGCGTAAAACTGCACCCAATGACTATGCACCTGAACTAAGAGACTCGAACAGCCTAAAGCCCTACCAAACTGAATGATAAAATATGATTAAAAAATGATTAATATAAAAAAAAATCATTCCTTGATTACATTACAATGGTATTTTTCTTTTATTAAATCATCAATGTTCGATGTAGTCTAGGCAGATTATAAACAGATTCAGTGCTAATCTATCTCCTTGCGGAACTCCAGCAACAACGTCAAAGTCTGTGTCTCCCTCCAGTTAGCAAACTTTGACTTTTGCGTTTTGATAGAGCATCATTATGACTAATAAGCTAGAAGTATTTATTTCATCCTTTTCCTCTGTGTAAGGAATCAAATGCCTTTTTAGAAATTTACAAACAATAGTGTTGCCTCAAGATTTTTTGCACTAACTGTTGTGATGATTTGACAGATTGTTAGAATCTGTGATGTTGTGCATTGATTTCTCCAAAAATTGTTCTGATTCTTCCCAAGAATTTTTTAAAATTTCAGGTTTGATGTAACTGAGAAACAGCATTATGTGTGTGTGTTTGTGTGTGTGTGGTGGGGTATATATATCCAGAGATGTATGTGTGTGTGTATATATATATATGTGTAGATGTGTGTGTATATATATATGTATATATATATGTGTAGATGTGTGTGTGTATATATATATATGTGTAGATGTGTGTGTGTATATATATATATATATATATATGTGTGTAGATGTGTGTGTGTATATATATATATATATATAGATGTGTGTGTGTGTATATATATATATATATATATATATATGCAGGTGTATGTGTGTGTGTGTATATATATATATATATATATATATATATAGGAGGTATCATACAATAACTGATGTTTATACAACAGCATTGCTTCTAACAAAGCCTTCATCAGATGATGACTCTGGGTTCAGGCATGGTTTCGGGGCCGAAGCATCATTACCACTAGCCAAGAGTGCCCAAGCAGTATCTCACAACACCACCAGACTTTGTTAGATTGTTGTCACTCTATGGGATTGCCATATCCACGCTGATGAAGTTAGAGCCTTATCTTGGATCTTTTCTATGTATTTCTTCTTGTCTGATGGAGGAAGTTCAAGATTAGTCAAGAATGCAGAGGTTGAGTTGGCAATGAAACCTCTGCATCCGACTTTGATCGGAAATACATTTGTTATCTAGCCATTTCTGACACATTGTTCTCGTAAATCCTCATATTTTTCCAATTTATGCTGATGTGCCCAGTCGAAATTTTCTTAAAAAGGGACCATTAGGTCAATAACGAAACCTTTTTTTGCTTTAACGGATCAAATGATAATATCTGGATGTTTTGTCGTTAATGCTATTTCAGTTGGAAATATAAAGTTTTTTTAAATCGGTTGCAATGTGCCAGTCCGTGCAGCCCTCAAGCAATGATGGTTTACGCATATTTTTATGTGCAAGTTTCAAAATATTTCCTTCTTTAACGAACTGAATTGCTCTATTGTTGATAATATTTAAAGCTTTATTGGAAGTCTCACAACATATTTTTGAAGCCTCAGCAAAAATCTCCAGGACTTCGTTATGTCTCCAAGTGTAGCTTCTCACATTCAGTGATAATATATTTGAGGCTCGCAGTTTTCCCACATGTTCTACATCGGTCAGGTGTAGTTAACCCCCAAGCATGAAGGTTGACTGGTGTTGATAAGACGTCATAGACAGCTTTTATGAGGAAACTTAATTTCTTTGGTTCCATGTGTTTGTATACAACTATCTTAAGCCCGGCAGCACTAAATATACACTATCCCAGTCACAATCCTCGTCAGTACCAAATATGTAAATCTCAGCAGCCACATTCAGTTCATTAGCGTCGATCGTCAAAACACCTCTAAACCTAAAATCACCAATCTATCTCCCCCTATCCATCTGCTACAGTGTGGAAAAACAGATAGATAAGTTTTTCTCAGGGAAAGCGACTGTTAATTAAAATAAATAAGGTCTCGGCAGGAATGGGATAAATATATATATTTTATTTTAGAGTTAACACGTGCAACTCGTCTTGAAGAGATTCCTCAAAAAGTGCTAAACCCTCTTTCTCTCCCTTCGTCTCCTGGCAGCTCCCTCCTCCTCCAGGGGGAGATAATTGCTTGTCCCGTAAGCCAAGAGAGGATGTTAACAGCGACCATACACAGCCCCACCTCACGTTGTGATTCTTTAAGTGTTAGGGTGATGAAGATTCACTCCTGAAAAGAAAAGGTTATGGATAGCCAGCAACCGGAGCCTGGAATGGTATATTGAAAAAATAACACACTGCACTGTTGTAAATATAACAATTAGTTTTTATAAGTCTCTTGTTCATACAGTTGGTAGATGGGTTGTGTGTGTGACACTAAGAATGGCTATGGACATAAGTAGTTAGTTCCTTGTAACTTTGGTAACGGCCAGGTTTCCACAGCAGCAACTTCGTTCGTACATCCGTATGTTAGATTGGCAGTGCGCGCCGAGCTCCAAAATCAGCTCGTTTATATAATATCTGCCAAGATTCTGGGGTAGGTTCTGACAGTGGCAAAGAAATTCTTACTAATGTCATTTTCAAATCAACAGACATTCGTTATGTCTTTGTTTCAACTTCATCATAATCTCAGGGTCCAACCCTTTTTACACAACTTCCACAATTCCGGATAATCTTCCCTGGCCAAGTTTGTTTGTTTATCTCTAGGAGTGCAACCATACTTCTAGATGGCCTCTTACCGTTAACAAAGATCCCATTATCAGCATTCCCTGTTCCACTTCTCAGCCGGAGTGCTTACGTAACCAAGTGCCAATTACCAGATGGCCCTTTTAATATTAACAAAAATTCCATTGTCAGTCTCTCATATTCCAGTTCCCAAAAAATCATTCCAATAACATCATCAATCATCTTAATTCGTGGCTGCTTTTTGTCAAATACTTGCTTGGCTCTGCAAAACAATTTTATCTTCTTTTTCCGCAAACTTTTCCAAATTTCTAAATTCTCATTTTACCCTACTGTCAAACGATCTTATCTTATTTCCCAGAATTTCAATTTACACTTCTTGGCAAATATCTTTAGCTGCTCAACTTTTCCTTTTCCTTAATCTGCGTTTAACCCTTCATAGACCAATGCCATAGACCAATACTGTCACACTTGAGGTCGCTCCATGTAACAGCTCTGTCTTTTGCACTCTCCCACTTGGTCCATGCACCCTGTTTCCTTTGTCCTACAGCTGTAGCAAAACGCCTAACTTCCTCAAGATGATGAGTTTCTTCCAATACCATTTTTCTTCTGTTTAACATGGATTCTTTGGACCACCAACGCTGTGGATGTAGGCCTAGACCTGCTTTTCCATTTGTCACAGTGCCAATTATTTCTTTCATCCTAAGGACCAAGTCTGTATTTTCAACAGCTGTTTTTGCCTTCCACTTCCGACCGGTAATCACAAAAGGCTGGGTGTTCTTCACCAGTGGGTCATGAGAGTCACGCAGCATCTGGAAAAGTTGTGCTTTTCCTAATTTATATTCCTCAACAAGTGACAACAGAAGTTTTAGTTTTGTTGATGAACTATATAGTGTCACGTTTGTTAAAGAGTTAGGTACTCCCAACCATTTTTTTAAATAAATTTACTGATTAAGCGCTCCATTGTTTCAACTTTTGTAAGTGATGCCTCATATATCTGCATTGGCCATGTTAATTTAGGAAATAAATAAATGCACCATATTTTATCTTTGTTCATAAGGTCACATTTATCAATGGAGTGTAAACCATCTTGTAGCTGTTTTTTTAGGTCCTGCCAATGATGTTGATCTGTAAGTGGTAGGGAGTAGCAGTGACCAAGACTCTTAATGCTTTTTTTGCAGATCGTGGGGATTTCATTTCCATCGACAGAAAACTTTATTTCTTTGCAGTTTCCTTTCAGCAACGATAAACTTTGGCACTTTGAAGGCTTTATTTTCATAGCAGCCCATTTGAAGAGCTCTTGGAGGTGGGTCACCAGTTGTTCCATGTGCAATCTGGATTCTGCAATTAGAGTTACATCATCCATAAAAGCCTTCATAGATGGACCAGTTATTTGATTGGTGTTGACATCGGCACTACGTAATATCATCTCCATTACCAATACGAAAAGTAGTGGAGAGAGAACATAACCCATCATGATGCCAATATTCAACTTTTGCCAGTTAATTGAATATTTATTATTAGAAAACCTCACTTGAGTATGTTTAAACTACGTTGATATGAGGTTTTTAATGTCCTCTGGAATCTAAAAAACTCCATTGCTTTCTCAAGTAGTTGGTGTCTTACTGAGCCATATGCATTTTCTAGATCTAACCAAATGACATGGAGTTCGGTTTTATTATTTTTCGCCTTTTTTATTCGAACCCACAACATAGTGGTATGTTCAATACAACCTGGAAAGCCGAGAACTCCAGCCTTTTGGATTGATGCATTGACATACCCATTGTTTATCACAAATCTCAACATCCTCTTCGCAATGACACTGAAAAAGATCTTACCTTCTACGTTGAGTAATGAAATTGGTCAAAACTGTTCTATTTTTCTGGAGTCTTTTTCTTTTGGTATGTGGATTCCATCTGCTAATCCCCAATTATCCGCAATAAATTTCTTTGTATAAGCTTCTCATAAAAGCTTCCAAAAAAAGTGCTAATATTTTAGGGCATCTTTTGTAGAGCTTATATGAAATGCCGTTAATCCCCAGTGAACTCTTTAATTTCACCTAGTTTCAAAGGTGAATCGTCAAATTTTTCTTCCAGGGGTTGTGGGTGATTGGGTTCATTAAGATGCCCCAGTGGAGTGTCGGTGAGTGGGTCGGTATATTTTTTTCTGAATGTGTGCTTCCAAGTCCTCTATCGGTATATTAAGGATCCCGTTTTTCTCTTCTTCAAACAATTTCTTGGTGTGTGTAATATATATATATACATGTGTGTGAGTGTGTGTATATATATATATATATATATATATATGTGAGTGTGTATATATATATATATATATATATATATGTGAGTGTGTGTGTGTGTGTATATATATATATATATATATATATGTGAGTGTGTGTGTGTGTATATATATATATATATATATATATATGTGTGTGTGTGTGTGTGTGTATATATATATATATATATATATATATGTGTGTGTGTGTGTATATATATATATATATGTGTGTGTGTGTGTATATATATATATATATGTGTGTGTGTGTGTATATATATATATATATGTGTGTGTGTGTGTATATATATATGTGTGTGTGTATATATATATATATATATATGTGTGTGTGTGTGTATATATATATGTGTGTGTGTGTGTGTGTATATATATATGTGTGTGTATATATATATATGTGTGTGTGTGTGTGTGTGTGTATATATATATATATGTGTGTGTGTGTGTATGTATATATATATATATATATATATGTGTGTGTGTGTGTGTGTGTATATATATATGTGTGTGTGTGTGTGTGTATATATATATGTGTGTGTGTGTATATATATATATGTGTGTGTGTGTGTGTATATATATATATGTGTGTGTGTGTGTGTATATATATATGTGTGTGTGTGTGTGTATATATATATATATATATATATGTGTGTGTGTGTGTATATCGACCACATGAAAGTGGAACTCTAAGTCTCATGATTCTATCAGTAACAGCAGAAGGTCTTTCGAGCTTGTCCACCAGAGTCAATCTTATCGCAAAAACCCACCTCACCATAATGATGCTTATTCTTTGCCTTTCCAACCCAGAACACATAGTTTCCCAATCCTGCCTCGATCAAATGGTCTTCCTCAGGGAGGCGAGTCTCCGATAGAACAGCTATATCAATATTTAGTCTCTCGAGTTCTCTAGTCACTAGAGCTGTTCTTCGTTGTGGACGCCTTGACTTGTCAGTATCCAAGAAAGTTCTGACGTTCCAACAAGCGATGTTTAATTTGTAATGCATTTTAGCATACGTTTTGCTATTCATTCTCTTATTTTTGTTGCTGCATGAGCAAAGAGCCGTCAGTTGCAGGTACTGACCAGCTTGAGTTGACAGGCAATGTTTAATGCACTTTTTCTAGCACCTTCCCACAGAAGATAGGTGAGCTGTGCTCTCCCTGAACAGGGCTGCTCAGCCACAGAAGTCTCCACCGAAATCTGTCCCTGTCA
This sequence comes from Sepioteuthis lessoniana, assembly GCA_963585895.1. Lineage (NCBI taxonomy): Eukaryota > Metazoa > Mollusca > Cephalopoda > Myopsida > Loliginidae > Sepioteuthis > Sepioteuthis lessoniana. The sequence goes on along the minus strand of OY757945.1, from coordinate 2,556,097 downwards.
ATGAAGACAAGATTGCGATGTTAAGATAAGACTCCTGCCGCCCATGTGTAGATTTGTGATGATGCACCTCCAACCTGTTATGTCTGTGCACTTCACCACTCTTCCAATGCCATAGGACTCTGAAGGACAGCTTCAACAGCTGTAGAGTTTGAGACATTTGTACATCATCGGATTTAAGTGATGCAAGCTTATACCACGCTTACACCACTCTCTCGGCTTTAAAAGTGTCCACAGCATAAGCCCAGAAAGTATTACAAGGATGGCCTCAAAAGCAATCTGAAGGATGCGGATATTGATGTTGACACCTGGGAAGCAACTGCAGTTGATCGTGGCACTTGGCAGGAATTGGTAAAAACTGGCTGTGGTTCTCTTCATGTCAAGAGGTTGGAGTGTGTAAAGTTGAAAAGAGAACTTAGGAAAGGAAACCTAGAGAATTTGCCATGTGACCATGCAAATTGGATCTGTGAAACGTACAGACGTGTTCTTCTTTCGAAGGCAGGATATGTGAACCATATGAAGTCTCACATTGACAGACCATCATCATCCAGTGTTACACAGCGACCTGATAGCACAGTGTGTATTATATGCGGTAAGGTGCCCGTGGTGTAATGGTTATCGTTGTAGGAAATGGACACGGCGACACGAGTTCAAATCCTGGACGAGACTGATTGCATTTCACATAGCACTTATACCTTTGGGAAAGGTATGAATCCAATCATTCTCCCTCCAGCTATGGGTAAATAGTAGGGCAGACTAGGTTCTTCAGCCTTGGTGAGGCAACTAGTCTAGGAGAAGGAAAACTCTGAATTCAAACCTGTTAAACTCCGCTTAAAAAATTGACCTTGTGTCATATCCTGCCCGAGTGGAGGGGTTGGGTAAATATGATTATTTGCGGTAAAGTATGCAGGTCTGCATCTGGACTGAAAAGGCTGATGGTTGTGCACAAGGACAGTATTTCTCATGCGGATCTAATCAACCCTGTTAAGATTTTGACAATTGTGTGTCATGTCTATCATCGTCCTTGTAAATCAGGTGCCGGTCTTCAGAGCTACCTGAAGACACATAAGGGGCTATTTGATGTGGAACATGAAACTATATATATATATATGCAGATGTATGTGTGTGTGTGTATATATGATGGCTGTGCTCTTGGTATCGAGTGTGACCACCTCCTTTGTCTCATGTCCTCTCCCCCTCCACTACTCCCCCCCTTAAATTCTATGTGTTCGTAGGTGACTCTTCAGGCCAGCCAAGCTGCGACAGATTTTACCGCAGATTTGGCACAACCATTCAGTTTTGCTTGCAGTGACATTATTTGAGTGCAAGATAGATTTTGTACATTTACACAGATGGCTTTTGAGACCAGCAAGAGATAGGCACAATTTTCCACATATGTCACAGCGTGGTGACTTTGTGGACCCGGTGCTGGACTCTGTTTGCCTTTGCGAATATGATGTTTGCAAGCGCTGTACTGCATATGGCTATTCTCAAAGGATTCTATGCTTTTGTGAATCAGTTTCCACCACTTACTTCTATCTGAAGCCATTTTCTCCCATTGGTCCACAGGTAGTCCAGATTTTTTTAGGTAATATTTTATTGTGTCCTTAAATCTCTTCTTTGGTTTTAATGCACTTCTCTTTACTTCCCACATTTCACCATAGAATAATTGCCTTGGCAAACGGACGTCATCCATATCCACAATGTGACCAACCTATCGGAGACAACTTTTCATTACCATCTACTGGATGCTTGGTAGCCCTGCTTTCCCTAATACTTCTGTATCTGAAACATGGGACTGCCATTTGATATGAAGTATCTGTCTGAGGCACCGTTGATGGAAACCCTCAAGAAGTTTGAGTTGGTGTTTAACAGTGTGTCCAAGTCTCACTTGCATACAGGAGGGCCATCAAAACACATACTTTATACACAATGATTTTCATATGCAACTTGATATCATGCTGGGACCACACACGTTTATTAAGTGCTGAAAAAGACCGAGACGCCCTTTCTATGCGGGAGGAGATTTTCCTGTTGAGGCTGCATTCCTCAGAGAGGGTACTGCCTAGCTATACAAAAGAGTGCACTACATCTAATTTGTTACCTTCAACAAAGATAATTGGTTCTATATAAGGCAATCCGGGTGCTGGATCGTACATGACGACTGTCCTTTTTAGGTTGATCTTTAGACCGAATAAGTTACATGCAGATACAAAATCGTTCATAAAGTATTGCAACTCATCTTCAGAATGTGCAACAATATCACAGTCATCCGCATAGAGCAGCTCCCTCACCAATGAAGAAGAGACTTTTTTTTTTAGAGTAGTCTACGAACATTGAAAACAGTGCCAGATGTCCGATATCTGATGTAGATACCGTCAGAGTTTTCATAAAAGGCTACGAGAAAGACAATGGCAAAGTAGATATTGAATAACATGGGTGCAGAAATGTCACCCTGTTTGACCCCATTGTTGATAGATATTTCCTCAGATAGAGTGCTGTTAAAACTAACTTTGGCCTTCATTCCATTGTGAAGAGTATGAATCAGACCTACAAATCTCTCAGGGCAGCCCAACTTCAGTAATATCTTCCAAAGAGTTGATCTGTTTACAGTATCAAAAGCCTTTGATAAGTCAATGAAACATTGGTACAATGGAAGATTCTGTTCTTTGCACTTCTATAATTGCCGAGCCCTGAAAATCATATCTACAGTGCCACGGCTTGCACGAAAACTGGACTGTGATTCTGGTAGAATTCCATTGACAATTGTGTGGACTAATCTATTTAAAATTATCCTTGAAAACAATTTTCCAACAATAGACAGCAGAGATATGCCCCTAAAATTGCGGCGGTCTGACTTCAAACCCTTCTTATACAAAGACACAAGTATCGCATCTCTCCAGTCTTGAGGTACTTCACTTTCCCATACACTTTGGATGACTTGCTCCAGGAGATCAATCATTTTCTCACCGCCATTCTTTAGAATCTCCGCTGTTATGCCATCCATTCTTGCTGCTTTGTTGTTCATTTGACTGATGGTAGCTTTTATCTCGCCTCTAGAAGGCACTTCATCAAGAGTCATGATTGGATCATGTTGCTTAATGAGATCCAATACTGATTCGTCAACGACTGGATGGCGATTAAGGAGTTCGCTATAATGTTCACACCATCGCTTCTTGATATTTTCTGGTCATCTATATATATATATATATATATGCAGATGTGTAGGTGTGTGTGTGTGTGTGTATATATATATATTTTTACAGATGTGTGTGTATATATATATATATGTGCGTGTGTGTGTGTAAATTTACTCCATATTTTGCTTAAAAATAACCACTCTCCCACAATTAGAATTAGTTGTGCTCAAAAAGTACATGTTGTATGCTCATATAGCTTTTTTTAAAAAGTTTAGAGCAAGCATTCTTTTTTTTTCTTTATGCAGTTATATAAAAATGTAATATATATATATATATATATATATATATCTTTGATAGCTCGTGGAGAATTTTTTTTTTTTTTCATATTTTCAGCAGTTATGAAAATTCTCCCCTGAGAAATATTTAAAAGTAAATCTCAGTAAATTAGATTGTTGTTTCCATCTAAACTGGGCAAAGTGCTGCTGCCAGGTGTAAGAAGTTGAGGATAAATTTTCCTAAAATATAACAGTATATTCAAATTCTTTTGATTCTGTACATTTTACTTTTTTAAGTAGACGAATTATTTTGTGAATTGAAGTGCCACAAGCAGAAAATCTGGTGAACACTTGCGCACGACATACAGAAACACTGGACAGCTGTTTCGACCTTATTAGGTCTCATCAGCAGTGTATACAGTTGTCTCAGCAACCACAGAATGCATAGCTGAAACTCTACCACTGAAACACCTATCCACATCATCCGCAAGTGATGCCAAATCAATTAGTCATGGTAATTGCACAGCCAATTAACCTGAGTGTGTCTTGCAAGTTACATTCATACTCTTTACAAATGACACAGGTTACCTCCCAGGCCACATCTTCCCAGGAGGATTGGAAATACACATCTGTGTCCTCAATGTTTCCGTATGTCGCTTGCAAGTGTCTACCGGATTTGGTTTTGGTTCCGTCTGAAATTTTAAAAATGATCCTGTGATGTTCTGAGTTGAATAATTTTTTTTTTTTAAGTCTATACTTGGAATAATCCCTAAGTAACTTTTTTTTTTTTTTTCATTTAGTAAACTTTTGCATGATATGGCTCACTGTAACTATTGTTACTAAGTGGTCACCCATCTAAGTACTGAACAGATTCATCAATGCTTAACTATGGTGATTTAGAAGGAATAGTACTTTTAATGTGAATCAAGTAACTGTTTTTATTGCCTGTATAAAATATTGGAGTATCCAAAACTTGTGGAATATGTCATAGTTTCTCATTGTACATGTAATATGGATGTTTACCTAGTTTGACTTAAGGCCAGAATAATTAGGTGTTTAGGATTGAACCCTGTTTTGACCTACAAATCAAACATGCTAATTTTTACTATCACTAATAAGACTATCAAAGGTTTAACTTGGTTTTCATTATTAGATGTAATATGATTTTCTTAGATGAAACATTGTTATTTATTTTTCCCTAGTCTGTCTTGTGTTTAGAGTTGTCACCTTGGTTTTTTTTTTCTGTTTTACCACAATTCACTTGCCTGTTTATCTCTTAGTCTTAATCCTTTTTGTCTATATATATATATATATATAGAGAGAGAGAGAGGTTTGAACTTTTTCAAGCTTTTTTGTTTTACCTCCTTTATTACTAAATATTTGTCTTTTGCTGTCTGTCCCTCTCTCACGTAGCCAATTAATCTTTGTATGCATTAAGTATTCCCTCCCCCCAGTTTGTCTTAGGCCCTTCATTCTCTCTCTCTGTCTCTCTCTTTATAGCCTCTTGTCAGTCTCTGAATCCCTGCTGAAAATACAAACAACAGCAAAAATCACGCACACACATATATATATATATTTTTTTTTTAAATTTCTTTTTATATTGAAGACACAACACACAGGACATAGATATAAATGCAGTTGTCCATGTTTTGTTTGTTTTTTCCTCAGGTAAACTTTGAAAAAGAATAAAGTTCAAACATTTTGTAATGAAGTTCATACAACTTGCTATGAGGTTGGGGACAGATTTTTTTTTTTTTTACATCTTGAAATGTTGATGCTAAATTGATTTTGAAGTTGGCGGTAGGTTACAATACCAACATTGTCTTAAATTTTATTTGAGCATCCCGGTTTATCCTCCAAGATTATATCCAATAACAAAGAGATAATTTTGAAATAAGATCCAAGGGAGATAAATTACAAGTTCAGATTTTACTGCAACCAACCAGACTAAAAATGAATGAATTATTTGAATCTTTTTTTTTTGTTTTGTTTTTTTGTTTTTTGTTTTTAAAATAAATACAATTAAATCTGGGAAATGTTTTACTGATGGTTTAATCACAATACTTGGGAGCAGTTATTCCCCCTCCCGCGTCTTTTGAACGTCTTTTTCAGTAAGATAATAATCGAAGCAAAATAGCTTCTTTAAGTAGGATAGATCTCGATATGAAAAAAGGAAAAAAAAAAAAAAGAAAAATCTTTATTATTTGATTCTTTTAAAGAAAAAAAAATGAAATTCTTATGAAAATATTAATTTTTGTCTTGCAAAGTGTTTGTACTGTTTTACCCAACTTATTAAATGTTCCACTTAAATCAAACAGGAATGCTAATCCATTTGTGCTTATAAATCCAACATATAAATGTTCAAACATTGTCATTCAGATTTGAAAGTCTTCATTTTTCTTTAGGATCATTAGTTACGTGTACTTATGTTCTTAATTAATACAAGCTGTGAAAAAACAAAAACTTTTTAGCGTGAATCATTTATTGGTGGGTCTAATTTGCATGCTCTTCCTAAATGACATTGGGCTGTGGAGAGGTGAGGTGGGATTGTCTATTTGTGGATATGGTTTTCATATTAGTCCTAGAAAAGGGATATTGTAGTATTCTTCTTCTTGTTATCGGCTGTTTTTTTTTTTTGTTTGTTTGTTTTTTTACATGGGGAGATTTCCGTCTGTTAATAGGTGTAGCTTGTACACTTTTCTTGATGGAGGATGGGAAAGTTTTTTTGTTTTTGTATCATTGGGTGAAGCATAACAAAATGACCGTTTTGGTCAGAATTACCAGTCCTCTTTCCAATTTTAAAATGGTCAAATAGGTGGATGTTTTTTGTAAATAAAAATTTGTAAATTTCCAATTGGAAATAGTAAGTATCATTTGTGTACTATTTTTTTTTTTTTCTAAATTCATTCACCCCACCTCCAAATTTGGTAATTTGGACTTTACATTCACATTTAAATTTTGCCAGCCAAAATCACTTAGCAAGGAGGTCGTAAAGGTTAAAAAAAAAAGGAGTGCAAAAGTGTGTGTGGAGGTGTTGACCGAAGGATTTTAGGTTGTCTGATGCCTTCTCAGTTCCAAGTAAATCGAACAGAAGCTGATATTCCACATTTATTTTTAAATTCTTTCTTTTTTTTTTTTTTTGTTTGTTTGTGAATTTTGCCTTTACAATGGTGATCGTCATAAGATGTATATCTATATATGAATTAATGAATATTGTGTGTACAAAGATACATATAATCACACAAGATCTATCCAGAAAGTATCCATCTATTTTGGATATCTTAATAACCAGTTTGTGTAGCTTTGATGTAATTTTGCAACTGATCAAAGGGGATATCTACTGTATTTGCATGAATACTCTCCTATGGGGTTACTCAGGTGGCAGTGAGAGGTCATAGAGAGAGAGCGTGTATATCCAGTGACTGTAATATGAAACAGTGGATACTCATCAAGTTTTCCTCAAAGCCCAGACAATTGTCGGTGGAAGCTGAATTACCCCCCCCCAAGCTCTTAGGATTGATTTGATGAGTGAAGCCCAGATAAAAATTTTGGTAGTGACATTTTAAACTTGGTCAGGAATTCATATTCTGGAAGGTCTTTGAGAAGCAGAACATCACAGTGATTAACAGTATAAGAATTAGAGGAAGATTTGGAGATTCTATGGACCACCTGGGAACCACCCAACAATTTTGAATATCTTAAATGCCCAATCTTAAAATCTTGTGTTGGATTTGGGAAGGGGAGGGTGAAATCATGTCACCCTGGTTTGTCAGCTCTCCTACAGTTCAAATTTGGTTCCCTGCGACTTCTGGCTTTTGCCAAAGCTAAAATCACCATTGAAAGGTAAGAGATTTTAGACCATGGACAAGATTAAGGAAATTGTGATGAGGCAGCTGATGGTGATCCCTAAAGATGATTTTGCAGACTATTTTTCAGATAGACCTTTTATGTAGCAATGTTTTTGCCAATTAAGTCTTTTCAAGAACTAACTTCAGGATTGAGGAAAATAATTTTCTGGGGGAAAAAATCTTTTTAGATTTTTGTAAATTTGAAAAAAAATAAAAAACCTATTTGCAAAAGTTTTACCTGTAATTTCTTATTGTCAGTTAAGACTGAAGAAAAATGGCTGAATTGAACTGGAAAACTGTTTTTAAAAAATACTTTTTTTTTTCTTTTCTTTTTTTTCCCTTTTTTTTTTTTTTTTTTTTTTCCAAATTTTTAATAGGAATAAATATTTTTTAAAAATTTTATGAATTAATTGTTTTTAAATTAAATTGATTCAGTTCATTTTTTTATTTTTAAAATATTTTTTTTGGTATATTATATTTGAAATATGTTTTTTTGTTTGTTTCTTTTTTTCAATGGAGTGAAAATCTTGTAATTTTTTTTTTTTTTAAATCTGTGTCTTAGATGAAGATGTTTGGTGGCATTGACCTGCCAAGGTCATCTGTCTTCTTTTTTTTTTGTTTTTTTAAGTAAAGAACATCCAATGACAGAATAATATAGTGAGTCTAACTCAAGAGACAGTGATGAGTACTTTGTTTGACCGTCTCTGTTGACCTTCCCTGACCAGAGCGGATAACATGCTGTTCTCATTAGCCAAAAGCTGTTCAGCCGTGTCAAATTCAATAATTTTCCCTTGATCTAGAACCATGACACGGTGGTAATTATTCAAATGAGTCAAATGGTGCTGTCAAAGAAAAAAGAAAAAGTATTTGTTAAATCAGACAAAAAACTTTTAAAGTTTTCAAATTGGGAACAAATTTTTTTTCAATTCCACCATTGAGTGGGGAGAGACTTCAGGGTGTAGTGGCTTATGTACTGAATTGTAACACTATAGTAAGCAAGTTCAAATCCTTGTCCTACCATTATGTTCACTTTCAGACTCATATCCTTGAAAAAGAAATAACCTACAAAGGTTGATATGCCTTAAAACCAACCAACCAACCAACCTTGGAAAAGGTATGAACCCCCTTTACCTCCAGCTATGGATAGTACTACTACTGTTCTTCTACAAGGATGGTTTAGGCATTAAATATCCCACAAAGGTTGATATGCCATTAAACATAGAAACCAAATTGTTGACTTCTTCTACCATCTATTCAACAGGCAACTCTGTGTGGGGGCACCTCGGATGGTGTAATGGTCAGCAAGCTAGACTAGCAAACTTTTACAAGTGAGTTCGATTCTCATTGGGTGCCCCATTCATACGGCCTTGTGCCCCATTAAGCAAAAAGCTTAGTATATTACAACTCTATGCGTCTATAGCCAGCCTCTACCAGGCTGTTATTCCAAGCTGCATTCTGATTGGTTAATACCCCTGTTATGCAAATCAGATACTTGTATCACAATTCAACTTCAAACATTCAGTTATTCAAGGGGAGATAACTCTCATCTCACCACAAAACCACACCAACATTGACTAATCCATGAAAAAATCCTAGGGAACTCATATCTTTCTTTCTTTCTTTTTTTTTTTTTTAAATCATTTAATTTCCGCCTATTTATTGATTTAGTCTTGTTGTTTGATCTGGTCATTTTTGACTGGGATTATCTTTACTAGCAGTTTTATGGCGCATACTATGACTTTGTAGTCATTTATTATGAGTGATCAAAACTTTTAGTGTTTTTTTATTTTCGTATAAACTGGTTTGATTTGAAAGACAAGGCTCACAGTAATGAAAGGATAGATACTATAGGTTTGACTTATCATATTTACCCAACCCCTCCACTCGGGCAGGATATGACACAAGGTCAATTTTTAAGCGGAGTTTAACAGGTTTGAATTCAGAGTTTTCCTTCTCCTAGACTGGTTGCCTCACTAAGGCTGAAGAACCCAGTCTGTCCTACTATTTACCCATAGCTGGAGGGAGAATAATTGGCTTCATACCTTTCCCAAGGGTATTTATTAGTCCTATATGAAATGCAATCAGTCTCGTCCAGGATTTGAACTCGTGTCTCCGTGTCCAATTCCTACGATGATAACCATTACACCACGGGCACCTCCACTATAGGTTTGACTTATCAACACTTGTTTGTTTGGTTTCTGTCGGACAGATTTTACCTGTAACTCATTATTCATCTTTTTATCTTAAATCTTACGTCTTACAAATTACTTTCTGCTAAATACATATTAATTATTACAATTTTGCATCACATATTGCATAATAAGTATTACTTATCATAAGCCTTATCTATTATCATTTACTTTTTACCTGGAATTTGATATCCTTTATCTGGTATCATTCACTTTAACTTGTACTTAGTATCTAATAGCTTTTATTTTTTTATTCCTTCATTTGCGGTTGATGACTGGGCTATTTTAGAGAAAAAAGTGATAGCATTTCCCCTGACAGAATAAGCCACTTTATATATAGATTATTTGTGTGAAGTGAATACAAATAGGTAAGAATGTTGATTTTTATGTAATTCATCCATTAATTTTTGATAACTTCTATAGTTGTACACATTTAAAGTATCAAGATCCCACATATTTCAATGGCTATTGAGATGTGTTGTATTGCTCACTTTCCTCCATTGCACCAGGCTTATTCTTTGAAATTTGGTGGTCTATTTGGTATCTGTAGCCAGATTTTTCTCACACTGATTACTGGATTGCCTTAGTCTGCTGGATTCTTTGAGGGTCAGAACAAGAACTTGACAAGTGAGAAAGGCTGAAGAACACAGTGGCCAAAACATGATGATAAAATAAAGTTTAGGATATTAGTCTGAACAACATAAGAACTGATTCTTTTGTGGAATTTCAGAAGAAGGCCCAAGAGTGCATCAGTCATAACCCCTCTACCATGAATAGGATGTGACACAAGGTCAATTTTGGAACAGAGTAAAGCTGGTTTGAATTCAGAATTTTCCTTCTCCAAGACTGGTTGCCTAAGTAAGGCTAAATTCCCTGTCTGCATTGCTATTTACCAGTATCTGGAGGGAGAAGAGATTCATTAGCATGAAGTGAAATGTAAACAGCTTTATCCAGGGTTTGAACTCTGATTTCCAATTCCATTTCCTATAATGAAAACCATTTTATTAAAGGTGCATCAACCAAATGGTGTGATAAAATCCACGAGGATGAGGAGATATTAGAATCCATGGAATAAAGATAAAGACTTTTCTGAGAATTTCAAATAATAAGGAAAGGCTAAGAATGGATTGGCCGAAACAGTGATAAAAACGATAATAGGATACCTGTCTGTAAAAGTTGTTTAATTATGGTTCTACAATTATGAAAGTCGAATGACAAATGCATGGAGCATATCAAAATAAAACTCACCAAAGTAACAAGGACTGTGGAATCCCGGAAGACAGTTCGGATCAGTTCCTGAATTGTTTCTTCCATCAAAGCATCATCGTTTGTATGTTCTTGCTCCACGATCACAATCTTACTGTCACGCATATAGGCACGAGCAAAACAGAACAGCTAAAGTGCAAGAAAAAAAAAAAACAAAAAAAAAAAAACAAAAAAAAAACTTATCTTTTAGAAAGAGACATTTGTTAAATAAACATGGTTATTAAGTATATCATTGTAAATGAATGGTTGGGTGGTTTGGTTTTTATGGCATATCAACCAGTGTAAGTTATTTAATGCCAAATCCTATTTTCTATGTATTGAATTAAATGATTTCAAGTATTCCTATTTAATATAAATAGTTCTACTGAGAAATAATCATTTGTTTGCACACAGTTAAATGGTTTCAAGTATTGCTATCTAATACTAATGATTCTATTTAATGTTAATCATTTGTTTGCTCACGGTGATTTCAAGTATTGCTTCTATTAATATTTTATTTGCACACAGTTAAATGGTTTCAAGTATTGCTTTTTAACGCTAATAATTCTATTCAACACTATTTATTTGCATACAGTTAAATGGTTCTAAGTATTGCTTTGTAACTCTATCAATTCAACATCAGTCATTTGCGTGCCCATAGTTGAATACTTAAACAGTTCTATTTGATCCATAGATGGGACTCTATTAGGTACTATCACTGCTGGTCTGAGTGGACTTGGAAGTATTGGCATTGAAGGGGTATTCCACATTCTCCAAAGCTGGAACCTCACCATCAGAGGAGTTAGTTTCATATTCAGGACGGATATGTTGGGTGAGGTCTTATCCCACTGCTGAGATGCAGTTGGTGTATTCTACAGCCCCAATCGACTGGGCTGGCCTTGTTGGTGGGGAGGGATGTCTTGCCCCTCACCAGAGGTGCAGTCAGCATATGCAACTGATACCATGGTGTAAATAGATAAGTTATAAAAAAAATCCAGCTGCCAAAAGAGAAAGACAAGTTGATAAGGTTCAACATCTCTTTCAGTGCATTAGTTAACCTAGACTTGCTGTGTTTACCAGATTGCAATTTTGTAATGAGTTTGAATTCCAGTCACTTTTGGACTAATACCCTTAGGGAAGATATGAACACCCTTTATTCCCCACCACCACTGTTTTTCTCCATGGATGGCTTTGGCATTAAATAACCCACAGAGGTTGATAAGCCATTAAAGAAATCAAACCATCTAAGTGGTGTCAGAGGCTAGCCAGATAATGCCGCCCACACAAGGCAGAAGTGGCGGTTGGGGGTTCTGTGAATCCCAATAAAAGAAGATGGTTCTTGATTCACTCTCTCTTTATGTAGCTGGGGTACAAGGAGACAAGCATTTGTGTCTACAGAGAGAGAAAGGAAGGATTCTAAGAAGAGGGAAGAGCCAGTTCTTACCAGAACAAAGAAACTATTCCACACATTGTGTTCTTGGTATGTTTCCACTTACTTCTTTGACCTCAGAAACTGGACAGAGAGAATAAAACAACTAAGGTCCTAATACTTGAAGTGAGTTGTATTTCTTCACACTCATCCAACATCATAGCCATCACCAACATAGCAGTTATTGGTGACTATGCTACATAATGAAATACAATTATTAAAGAGACTTGATTATTACATGGGCACATTCATTTGTCTTGATATTAGATAAGAATAGACTGACTGATAACACTGGTTTACAAAGAAATTGAGGCAAGCACGAAAATACCCGTTTTTACCTAATTTGAGGGTGCTGAATTCAAATTTGAAATCCGTTTTTACTCATCACCTCTAGTTTTTTAGATATGCATAGTGTGTTCAGGGTTAATTCTAATATTGTGAGACTTATGGCTTATTTTTTAGTTATTATGCACTAAATGTAAGTGATAGCATTACATTATATATATATATATATGTATATAATGTAAGTGATAGCATTACATTATATATATATATATATTTATATATATATATATATATATATATATATAGATATATATATCAAGATGGATTTTGACAGTTAAGGCAGCAGGTCTCAATCCACACTCTGGCAGTCATTGGAAGAGGTTGTCTCGCAGGCGGCAGGTGTTCCTCAATTATCGTGTTACACATCTTTTGGGTTACTAAATATTAGTATTACATTTTCAAATGCACATTTAGTTTTACTTTGTTATATTTTCATATTCTCCAATGGCTTCAAGCACGTCAAAATGTCGAGGATGCCTCAACAAGGCCAATTCTTTCTGCTACGTGTGTGGGGACTTCACAACAGTTGCACAGCGTCGAACCATCACTTCCCTCCTCAGAACCGCCTACTTTCACTATTTTGACTGTAAAATTGGTGATCAGGACAAGTCTTGGGCTCCACACATCTGTTGTAAATCCTGCTATAATGGACTAACTGCATGGTTTAATGGCAAGAAAGTGGCTTTCAACTTTGCAGTCCCGATGGTTTGGAGAGAGCCGCGAAACCACGCAGATGATTGTTATTTTTGTTTAACTAATATAACTGGTTTCAATGCATCTTTTAGGAAAAAGATCAAATATCCCAACCTTCGATCTGCTATGAGACCCGTTCCCCATTCAGATGATCTTCCTGTACCCACACCTCCAGTAAATAAGGATCTTCTTTGCTCATCAGATGAAGAAATGCCTTCAAGGGAGGATTCTGCCAAGTCAATATCTTTGGAAGATATTGAGTCTACATATTCAGGAACAAGTGGCAATGAGCCACACTGGATCACGCAAGAAGACCTGAATGATCTTGCTCGTGATTTATATCTGTCAAAACAGCAGTCAGAGCTCTTGGCTTTTCGGCTTAAACAGTGGAACCTAGTCCAGGAAGATGTAAGTATCACCAGTTTCAGGAATCAGAACAAATAAGGTCATTAGTCTTCTTATTGGTATGCAAGTGGGCTTCACAAAGTACTGTTGTTTTCTCTGTCTCTAGGATAGTCGAGCTTTATCCCAGCATTACAAGCAGAAAGACTGGGCGTCTAGAAGCACTTTTGTTCCTGGCGAACACAGCCTCAAGGAGAATCCTCTGGTGGACATGAATAAGGTGCTTCTTCCTCCTCTTCACATCAAGCTTGGTTTGATGAAGAATTTCGTGAAGGCGTTGCACAAAAATGGTGCTGCCTTCCAACACTTGTCTACTGTGTTCCCAGGTCTTAGTGCTGCTAAGCTCAAAGAGGGCATCTTTGTCGGACCTCACATCCAAGAAGTGCTGAAGGATACTGATTTTGATGAGCTTCTTAACTTAAAGGAACTGAGAGCATGGGAAGCATTCAAGTCAGTCTGTAGTGGCTTCCTTGGTAACACATGCGTACCAGATTATCAAGCCTGTATTGAGAAGTTGCTAAAGTCTTACGAGGATATGGGGTGCCGAATGACACTAAAGATTCATTTTCTCCATTGCCACCTCAACTTCTTCCTGCCAAACCTTGGAGCAGTAAGTGATGAGCATGGAGGAAGATTCCATCAAGACATTACGAAGATGGAGAGCAACTATCAAGGCAAATGGAACCCTGGCATGATGGGAGACTTCTGCTGGATGCTCTTGCGTGACATCCCGGAGGCAAAATACGCCAGATCTAAGAAAACACACTTTTGACTGTCTGTGGTACTATGAATTGTGTAATTGTGTCATCCAAGTATATTGATTCAATCACTGTTGTTTATCTATCCTGTTTTATCTGTTATAAGCTGCTGCAACTCTTGAAATATGCACATATATTCTCTGTTTATACTAAAATGAGACTATTTAAAAGCCAGAAAACTAGAGGTGATAGAGCAAAACTATTTATAAATTTGAATTCAGCACACCCAAATTAACAAAAAACACATATCCCCATTCTTGCTTCAGACCAAAAATTTATATTTGTAAACCAGCGTAATTGTTCTTTTTACAATAAAAACGTAAGAAAGATGATGTGGGGAGGAAATAATGACCAAATCAGATACCTATTGTTACCACCATGGAATTTCATAGAAGACCCTTACCAGGAATATTATGAGTGATATTATGATCACTTTTTTCAGTAGAGAAAACTAGCAATATTTACAGTGATCTTTCTGGTTATCAAACTGTGAGCATCACATTTGTTGCAACCAGTAGAAACTGATTTTTCAATGGAAGATAAAAAAGAACCACAGAAAAAGAAGAAAAAAAAAAAAATTGGCTAAAAAGGTTTATTTCATTTTTTAAAAAAGATCCTCCGAAGCTGTGCCTGTATAACTGTAATAATTGAAGGAACAAAATTGACAAGACATCTTGGTTCAACTAAATCCAAATATAGACCCTATCGGAAATGATGCCATTTCCTTGTCAGAGAAACATCAGGAAAAAATGGATCAAGAATGGTGCAAAAAATCTCTCACAAACATCTACACATGCGTTCTACAAAAATAAACAATCAACCAAAGTTTTTGAACCAATAGAATGCCTCCAAAAAAACAAGTGTTCAAAGAATTTGTGAAACAACGCACGCACGTGTGTGTGATCCACCCAGATGCTATAAAAACTACAGCTTCTCAGAGAACAGTTTGTCGTTCCTTTGGGGTCTGGATGTAAACAACTATATCTCAACCATCGGTGCCCTGCTTGCTTGACCACCACAGGAAAATGTATCAAATTACAATTTCTATACATGTGGCTGCCCCTAAAAATTAAAATTTTTTATTACTGTAGCAACTATATACGGACCGTCATATATACCACTACTTTTCAGTTTCAACAAGAAATAAAATTTCTTTATTTTTGTAGCACTATTGTTAATCTTGTTCCTGCATTAACATTAGTCTACCTACAAATGATAACTGCAACGTCCATTAGTCCTCTACAACCCTCTGCGCATGACTAAATGACCCTTCCATGGCCAAGTTAACTGTCGTATCCTGAAAATGTAACAAAGGATTGAAATCTGATACTAAGCCCATACATAGATATTATTTTCAAAGGGGGGGGGGGTAAAAAATTTTTTGCACCTAAAGTAAAGACAAAAAAAAAAAAAAAAAGATTTAATTTTTCGGCACATCAAAGTAAATAATTCTTTGTTTTATTACATGTATTGATTTGAATTATTTTTATTTGAGTTTTGTTTCAAAGCAGAAAAAAAAAATTTGGATAAATAAAAGGATTATGTAACCTCCCACCCCAAAAAAATATTCTTAAAAGTAGAAAAAGAAAAAAAAAAAATTGGATAAAAAAGATTATTTCATTAAAAAAAAAATCCTCTGAAGCTGTGCCTGTACGAAAAGTTAGAACAAAGTAGAAAAAAAAATTGGCCAAATTTAGTGCCCTCCCTAACACTTATTTTCTTCTTTTTTTAAATTTTCTTCCCCCCAATTTTTTTATTTAACACACTGTTTTTTATTTTATTGTGAAAAAATATCCCCCACCTCAAATAAGCTTAATAAACACCTCCATTTAATTTCCCTACAAAAAATGAAAAAAAAATTTGGTTACACGTCTCTTTGCTGGTCCGGAAGTGGGTGATCATTTTGTGTTAAATTTATATAATAAAGTGATTCCCCACCTAAATTCTAAAATATTGTTTTGGGTTTTTTTTGGGTTTTTTTTTTCAAAATTTCTTTGCAGATATTTTTTTCAAGCTGTTTACATGTATTTGCTAAGAAAAAGTAGAATCTGATTTTTAGTTTTTGCTAAAATCCAATGGGTTAAAGGGTAAAAATTTACCCAATATTCTATATTTTTAAAACAATAAATAAAATTTTTAACCATCCAGCCAATCATTCCATTTGCCCTCTATACAACGGACAAAATAGAATTGTCAGATTTAAATGTATCATTAAAGCCATCTCTTTCTCACTTATTTTTTTGTTTTCCTTGTTGCTTAATTCATATTCAATTTCAATTAGATTTTTTAAAATGACATTATCATCGTTATTTGGAGAGGGAATGATATAATTAAGTTAAATTCTGTTTGGATTTTTCATGGTGACATCTTTTTCTGAATTTGAATATTTAATCCATCAATGTATTTTTGTAAACATTGAGACTGACTTTCTTTTTAAAAACTTTTTTTCCATCCATGTGCTGTGAAATATATACTTCCTTTTAAATAACATCTATTATCATTTAATTATTTATTTTTCCTTTTTAAACGGTTACTTCATTACAACATACTTCACAATATCTCGTAGTTCAGGAACCAAGAAATTGTCAAGTGTATAAGGTCTCAAGAGGAATACTTTAAAAAGGATAATGGTGCTACTGCCTTTAGGGTAGTTACATCTTTTCATGAGAAGTGTACTGTGAATGATTTGAAAGGAATATATTAAAAAAAAAATTATTTTGGTTGACGATACTTACTTGCCTCTGTCCAACACTAAATTCTTTTCCCTCATAGAGAACAGCAGTTTCTGGGTGGGGAAGGAAGAAAAAAAGAATATGTTGAAATTTTTACATACAAAAATAAGTTTAAATAACTTAGCATATCACTAAATTACTTTTATATCTACACACACACACACACACTAATGGCATATCAACCCCTTTTGGGTTATTTAATGCTAAAATTTGATTGATTTATAAATGTTCCATTAAAATCAGGACTTTATATTTTTAACATTCCACTACAATCTTTTTTTTTTAAATTGCTCTTTTATTATATGCACACAGTTATATGGTTGCAAGTATTTCTAACTAATATCAATAATTTATACATAATTGCATAGTTTAAAGTAATTATTCCTATTTAATAATAATAATAATTAGTTTGCACACAGATTGAAAACAACTCAGTTGGCTGGGGTTGTAGAATACACCGACTGCAACTCTACAGAAAGGTAAGACCCCACCTACAATGAGTATCCTGGATATGACACTAAACAATCTGATGATAAGGCTCTAGTAATGCTGGAGCTTTGAGGAATGCGGAGTACCCTTTCATTGCCATTGCTCCCAGGTCCACTCTGACCTGGAGTGATAGCACCTGATAGAGTCCTATCTATGGGTCAAATAGAATTGTATGATATTTAAAATGAGTGCAAATAAATGACTGATGTTAAAGTGAATAGTTTGAAATAGAACTGTTTGATCATTTAATTGTGTGTTAACAAATGATTGATATTTAATTGAATTCATTTGGTTTGGTTTTATGGCATATCAACCTTTGTAGGTTATTTAATGCCAAATCCATTTTTATACATATAAACAGTTCTATTTCAAACAATTCAGTTTAGCATAAGTACACTGTTTAGTTCTATTTAACCCATAAGTTGGACCTACTCAGATGCTACCACACCTGAGAGCAATGGCAATAAAGGGGTACTCTGCATTCCCCAAAGTTCCAGCATTATTGGAGCCTCACCATCAGATTGTTTAGTGTCATATGTAGGACGACTGGGCGATTAATTGAATTGTTAGTGATACATAGCAATACTTGGAACCATTTAACTTTGTCTTATGCTAAACTGAATTGTTAGAAATAAAACTAATCATCTAATTATGTGTATCTACAAAATGTGTTTACAAATCCTATATATCTAATATATATGTATAAAGAGGATTTGGTTTTAAATAACCGACAAGGTTTGATATGCCATAAAACCAGACCAGACCAAACAAAATAAACAGGATTTGTGACTTGTCAGGAATTGAACATGGGATCTTCTTATGACAAATTGTAGGTTGGTTCAATTTAAATGGGCCTGTTTCAACCAATCAGAAGCAAGTTTGGGAGTGTAGCAGATGCTACTTAAGACGCACATAAATTTGGTTATAGGCAGAGAATTGATCTTACAGGGGGAAGTGCGGACAGTCTGAACTGTTGCAATCAGAAGTTAACTAACACTATATATATATATATATATATATATATATATATATACAATGTATGTAGGGGCATGTAAATAAAGAGACTTACCTAACTTATGTGGTAGTTCTTGGACCGTCCGCTTCAGTTGTACAGCATTTAGAGCTTCCCATATTTCTGGGTCTCTGTATTTTCCCTCAGGGTCAAGGTTGAACCTGCCAAAATTAAATGATTTGAAAGTCTTTAGAATTTTATTATTAACATTTTTTTTACTCTATGAAAAAAATTGCTAAGACATACCTGGTGGATTATACAGCAACATTTTTCGTATATTTGTTGCATTGTCCCTATTAACTTCATTTTTCCTTCTCTCCAAACTTAATGGATGTTTTCCAAGTAGATTTGTCTCCCTTTTTGCCAAGATGAAATTGATCTAATCATTATGTAACATTATTGAAAGGTTCATAGAAAATTGAAGAAATAAATAAAGCAGACAGAATATTCGGAATAGCCAAGCCAAATTTCATGTTGTAATTAAAAATGACTAGAAAAAAACCCTGGGTTCAAAACTTTCTGTGCAGGTGTGGAACCACCGGAAAACGGATATGTTTCTGCCCCTGATACGACAGCCCGTTTTTTGGAGAGACAGAATTGAAGCGACTGGCGTTGAAGAAAGTCAGACCTAAGTCTTATCCCAAGAGGAGCTGCGACCTTTTAATAGAAAATATTAGCCAGTCTTTCTCTCTCTTGTCGGACAACTCATGGTAGTAAGCCAGCTAAAGAAAATTCATCATTTCCCACTACTATATGATCATGCATTCTAGAAATGTACCCCAGGCTCTTCAAGTTAATGTTTCCCACAATCTTAGATTTTTTTTTTTCAAATCTTGGATTTCTTTTGACAGCTAGGTCTTGGGTCTTACATAAAATATAATTGGCAGCTCTACTGCATAATTCAGAGTCATTGATTTTAATGGCATGTCAACCTGTCTAGGGTTATTTCATGCCTTGCAGTTAAAGAATTTCATTCAATCTATATTTGTTTTTATATTTTTGTGTAGGAGTTTCTCGAGGATTTTTTTGTTTGCACACAGTCCTATCAAATACAACTAATTTTTAAATTGATCTATTTGACCCCCATAGATGGGACCGTAATAGGTACTATCACTCCTGGTCAGAATGGACCTGGGAGTAATAGCAATGAAAGAGTACTCCATACTCTTCAAAGCTTCAGAACAGGAACCTCAGCTTATTCTAAGTCCAGTCAACCAAGGCAAGCATAATACAGAGATCCAAATGTAAGTTCCCATATAAGATGTATGACAAGTGTTAGATTTGCATATCATATACAGGGTGAAATGATAAAATTGTCGTCCTAAAGAAAACAACACTACAGCTTTATTTTAAAACTTTTATTGAAAAAATCAATTTTTGTAACTTGATTATGTAGTAGAGCTGACATCTATTCAATGTAGCTGCCTTCAGCCTTAATCACTGCCTTGATACGGATACGGAACTGGTAGCATGCCTTTTCCATAAGCGCCGGTGGGAGCTCGGCAGATGGCAGTGATCAGGCTGGCTTTGGTGTTGTGGGAGGTCATGTTGGTGATGTTCTCGACATATGACCAAACGAAGTAGTCCAGCAGGTTCAGGAGGTGGGGCAGTGAGAGAAGGGTACAAAGTCGTAGCACTCCTTCTGAAGCCAAGCCTGGGTCTCTTTGAACTTGTGGGCCAGCGCCGAGTCCTGCTGCCCCACCCAGGGTCTACCACTGGCCACCTGATTGCACCAGGGGATCACCACACTCTTCAGCACATCCAGGTACACTTTGGTGTTGACTTTCAAGCCGACTTCGAAGATGTGAGGTGGCATGATGTGGCTCTCACTTGAAACCACACCAAAGACCATAACCGTAGCTGGAAACTTTGTTTTCATCACCCTGGGCACATTGAACCATCCGGATTTGCATTTTGAGGTGCTGGCAATGGTCCTGTTTTCATAACTTGGATCGGTAGAGAGCATGAGTTGTACAGTGGCGTATCTCCGATCTCGCTCATTGAACATTGTGTCACTTTCAGACATGATAGAAGGCTCTTATCGCTCTTGGGATTTGTACACAACTGGCCAACTAGTAGATGGTCTGCAACAAAAAAAGAAAACTAATTGAATCATGTCGTCTTTTCTAGGGCGACAATTTTATTGTTCCACCCTGTAACACATCAATGGCATATACATTTAACAACCAATCAGCTTTGTAATAGTTTTGCACCTCTGCTTGTTGGAAATAAGTTGGTTAGTTAAGTATCAATTGCCTGAAGATTCTATGTCAGTATAAACTATGAATTGTTAGACCATTTGGATTTTTGGGTTAATATTGCTGCCTGCTATTTCCGCTTATACATTCCAACCAACAATGAGGAAGGCAAACATGCTGTCCTTTCTCAAATGAAAAGACAATTTTTTTTTTTAAAACTTGACTCACCTGACAGTTCCATCAAACATGATGGGATCATGTGGTATGATAGACAGTCTGGATCTGAGAATGTAGGATGGCACCACTGAAATATCTTGGTTATTAATGAAGATCTTGCCTTCGTGGACGTGAATCATCTTGAAGAGAGAAAGAATGAGAGACGATCTACCACTGCCAGCATGACCGCAGAATGCGACCTGACAAAAAACAAAAAAAAAGACAAGTATTTTTTAAAATGTAAATATTAAAATGATTTTTCAATCTAAGAGAAAAGTTTTCTTTTCTTTTTTAAAAAAAATTTAATATTTTATTAAAGATGACAGACAAGGGACATATTTGTTCAGTTTGGTTTCTTTGTTTAATGACATATCAACCTTTATGGGTTATCTACTGCTAAAGCCATCCTTGCAGAAGGACAGTTGCGGTACTATTTAATCTATAGCTGATCGGGGGTAATAAGTGGTCCATACTTTTACTGAGGGTATTAGTCTAAAAATGAATGTAGAAGAACAACAGGAGTTTGAACTCTGTATTTATCGAAGCGTCCCATCAATGCACGAATATGGCACAAGGCCGTTTTTAAGGTGGGCCCGGTCGCAGGGCCGAAGCCCACACGCGTCCAGCAAGGCCAAAAATACCTTTGGCCCCGTTGGCATTCCCCTTTTTGGGGCGCCTCAGGCGCCAGGCAATAACCCCCCCCCGAAGGGGGTATAAGCCTGGGGGGATGACCCCCTAAGGCCGGAGGAAATCTCCAGTGCTGAGGCACACCCAGCAGAACAGCCCAGAGGTAAGACGGCCTACCGAATGCAACCCAAGAACTGGAGAGGAAAGGCCACACACAAACGCCCTAGAGCGTCCGCGGGGACCTTTCTCACTCCAATGTCACAGTCCAGCATGTTAGCCACTACTCCATGGGACTTCTCTCCCCCATAAGGAGTCTTTTGGTTGAACTGAACATAAAATTCTAGTGAACATAAAGTGAGGGATGAGTTTATTATCGCTAAGTACTAAATTGATTTGTCTATGATTTCTATATATTACTATGCTTCCATGGGCATGATAAGAAAAAAAACAACAAAAAAAACAAAAAACTGAATCCCCATTTTAAATAATAAATTGATCCCTCTAATATAGGATATTGTACTGGACATAAAATGGGGTATTAGCTTTCTACTGTTATTGAGTATTAAACTGATCCCTCTAATATATGATGACATTATCTTCAGATTCTATTGGGCATAAATGGGGGATCAGTTTTCTATTATTTTTATGTAACAAACTGATATTTTAAAAACAAAGATTAATATGAAGGCTAAAAAAATTTCTGCTTTAGGTGATCAAAGTTGTCATGTACCTTTTCGGCATCTCTGATGGTGAATGTTACATCTCGAACAACAGGACTCTGTTCTGGGTCATAATTAAGAGCTATGTGCCGAAAATGGATATCCCCCATGTCAGGCCAGGTTTCTGGAACTTCGATACAATCTGGAAAAAGAAAGGAAAAAAGTGGGAAGATGCAAAGAAAGAGTGGGGAGAAAAATGCAAAAAGAGAGTGGGGAGATTGAAAGAGAGAGAGAGAGTGAAGAGATAGAAAGAAAGGAAAAAGTTGAGAGATGGAAAGAAAAAGTGGGGAGATTGAAAGAAATAGAGAGTGGGGAAAGAGAAAAATTGAAAGAAAGAGTGAAGTGATTGGTTTGTTGTATCTTATCATTGCATGTCAACCCTTGTAGGTTATTTAATGCCAAATCCTATTTTATACATATATATATATATATATATATATATATACAAACAAATACACACACACACACACATACATGTGTATGTATATATATAAATATTTAAAACAACTTCATATTTCCAACTGAAATAGCATTAACGACAAAGCGTCCAAATATTGTCATTTGGTCTGTTAAAGCAAAAAAAGTTTTCGTTATTAAGTTAACTTTTCCTTTTGAAGAAAATTTCGACTGGGCACATCAGTGTAAGTTGGAAAAATATGAGGATCTGCAAGAACCGTGTGTCAGAAATGGCTGGATAACAAATGTATTTCCTATCGAAGTCAGATGCAGAATTTTTATTGCCAACTCAACCTCTGTTTTCTTGACTAATCTTGGACTTCCTCCATCAGAGAAGAGGAAATACATGAAAAAGATCAAAGATAAGGCTCTAACTGCATCAGAGTGGATCTGGCAATCCCATTGAACGACAACAATCTAACAAAGTCTGGTGGTGTCGTGAGATACTGCTGGGGTGCTCTGGGCTAATGGTAATGATGCTTCAGCCCTGAAACCATGCCTAAACCCAGAGTCATGATCTGATGAAGGCTTTGTTAGAAGCAATGCTTTTGTATAAACATCAGTTATTGTATGATACCTATTATATGATTTGTAAGCAAATTGTTTGTAAGTAACTTTATTCTGAAATGACCCTGAGCTCATTTGTTTGCACACAGTTAAATAGTTTCGAGTATAATAAATGATTGCATTTCTATTTAATTCATAGATTGGTCCCTAACGGGTACTTCCACTCCTGAGGGAGATTGGACCTGGGAGTAATGGTAATAAAGAGGTACTCCTCATTCCTCAAAGCTGCAAGACTATACCTTTTCCAGTTCAAAATGGGAATAGTTCAGTTCAAAATGGAAAAAATATTATAAGTATGAATATAAAAAATATTTTATAAATTTATACTTATAATAATTTTTCCATTTTGAACTGAACTATTCCCATTTTGAACTGGAAAAGGTATAGAGCCTTACCATCAGAAGCAATTTAGTGTCCTTTGAAAGTGAAGTGAGAGAAAGAAAGAGTGAGGAGCAGCATAGAAAGAAGGAAAGAAAGAGATAGTGAGGAGAAAGAAAGAGCTAGAAAATAAAAAGAAAGAGGTAAAGAAAAAGAAAGAAAGAGTGAAGGGATAAAAAGATGCAAAAAAGAAAGAGTGAGGAACTCGATGAAAAAAAGAACGAAGAGGTGGAAAGAAAGAAAGGAAGAATTATAAGAAAGAAAAAGTGAGGAAATAAAAAGAGTTGAGGAAATTGAACGAAAGAGTGAAGTGATAAAAATATTAAAAGAAAGAGTGGAGAGAAAGAAGTAAGAAAAAAAAAAAAGAGGAATGAAATAGTGAGATGATAGAAAGATGAAAAGAAATAAAAAAAGTGAGGTGGAAGAAAGAAGTGAGGAAATAGAAAGATGAAAAGAGAGAGTGGAGAGATGGAAAGAAAGACTGATTAGAGAGGGTGGGGAGATAGAAAGAAAGACTGATTAGAGAGGGTGGGGAGATAGAAAGAAAGACTGATTAGAAAGGATAAAAAGATAGAGTGCAGAGATATTAAGCCCAACTTGAATTCCTTGTGTGCAAATATCATCAAATTTCATGCTACTTATAAATTTTATGACATTTCCATTCCTTAATCCATGCCTTGACATCATCGAATCAGTTGATTCAAATCTTGCATTTTTCAACGCTTCATTATTATCATATTTACCCATCCCCTCCGCTCGGGCAGGATATGACACAAGGTCAATTTTTAAGCGGAGTTTGACAGGTTTGATTTCAGAGTTTTCCTTCTCCTAGACTAGTTGCCTCACCAAGGCTGAAGAATTCAGTCTGTCCTACTTTTTGCCCATAGCTGGAGGGAGAGTAATTGGATTCATACCTTTCCCAAGGGTATTAGTGCTATGTGAAATGCCATCAGTCTCGTCCAGGATTTGAACTTGTGTCACCGTGTCCATTTCCTACGACGATAACCATTACACCACGAGCACCTTCGCTTCATTATTATATTCATTCATATTGACCATAAAGTTGTGAATACAACAAATGACTATAAAACAGGACTGCATTTTGATTTGGTATTCCCACAATGTAATGAAAAAAACTAACAAAGTCTGGTAGTATTGTAAGATACTGCTTGAGCACTCTGGGGTCAGACATGATTTCAGTTCCAAAGTATTTTTCCACTGAGTCATCATTAAGTGAAGGCTTGGGTGGTGGCACTGATGTTTTTTCTTTTTGCAGCACAGCTATATATGTGTGTGAGTGCTTATATATATATATATATATATATTTTCATCATACAACGTGTGAAAGCACGTGCGATACCCTGCCCTCATCAGTTGCCAACCAGGGGTGATAACACAGTTTCAGTAGCCCAAAGCGTTACTGACACTCCTGGTGCTATGAAGCAGCTTTTGCCACCGGACAGGGTATTAAGAGAATTATATATATATATATATATATATATACGTCAGATCAATTAAGAGCAGAGACTACATGGACGTTAATCTTCATTTTTAGTGTGCAGTTTGTGATTAAATAAAACAAAACGCGTTTACTTTCAGCCGTTGATGTTATCACGCGTTTCCAGTAACTGTATTTTACATAATCACATGGGAATGGTGGTTCCGCATGTATTTCATTCATGCTGAAAATGTCTCGCTTTCGACCAAATCCAACTTGATGCATATAGTGCCACAGTTTTAGGGTAATATTTTGTGATCACAATGGCATCTATATATATATATATATATATGCTTGTGTTGTGCGTGTATGTATATATATATATATACATAGAGAGAGAGAGAGAGAGATTCCATAGTGATCACAAAATAAAATTCTTCTAAATATAAAGTGGAGGATTGGTTTTTCATTTTTATTTAGTAATAAAAATTTAATAAGATGTAATGTTTTTCATCTTTTGAGGTCATCTTTGTGAGGCCAAAATCTTTTTGAATGGACCATCAATAAAGATCTCATAGAAGAAATATATTTGAATTTGGAATTATAGTCGAATATTAAACTTACCTGGGGGGTCAATTGATGGTGGAGTCTCAGAGGCATATTCAATGACCCTTTCTAAAGAGCAGACATTATTGTCCAGCTCAGACATATGTCGAGCGATCATATTCAGATAGATTGGAGCCTACAAAAAAGATATGGATATTTACCACACTTATTCAAGTAGATATACTTATAATAAAGAAATATATATATATATATATATATATAATAACAATTTAAAGATAGAAATATGTTAAAACAATATAATCATATTTACCAACCCCTCCGCTCGGGCAGGACACGACACAAGGTCAGTTTTTTTTTAAGTGGAGTTTAACAGGTTTGAATTCAGAGTTTACCTTCTCCTAGACTAGTTGCCTCACCAAGGCCGAAGAACCTAGTCTGCCCTACTATTTACCCATAGCTGGAGGGAGAATATTTGGATTCATACCTTTCCCAAGGGTATTAGTGCTATGTGAAATGCAATCCGTCTCGTCCAGGATTTGAACTCGTGTCGCCGTGTCCATATCCTGCGACAATAACCATTACACACACTCTCTATTATATTGTTAAAACAATATAATAGAGAGTTCTTTGCCCCAAAATGCTGAGCGAAATGAATATTTCAACTATAAAACAGGGTGAAACTCTTGACTCAGTTTCCTGTGGCTGAGCCAATATCAAATGTTGATGCTGAGATGAAGAAAGATTTTATCCTGTTTTATTTATTTTTATACTTATGATATATAAATATACACGTTTGATTAAATAGGACAGGCAGCTCACGTTTGCCCTTTTTATCTTTGATCCATTCAAGTTTTTGTACGACTTGTTTAACTTCTGGATGGAATAAATTTAGGAAGGCACCACATTTTTCCCAAGTGGTCAAATAACTCATACAAAAACTTGATTGAATCAAAGATAGAATAGGCAAACATGCGGCATCTGTCCTATTCAATCAAATGTTTAAAAGAGAAAATGCTGCATATATATATATATAATTTGCTTATACTTGTTGGTTTTTAATTAATCTACTCCTAGTCTAATGACCCAATCTTGATCAAAGTTTGCATATAAACTTCTTTCACACCAAGGAGTGCTTTAATGGTATTGGTTGGTTTAGAAAGGGCATTATTTTAGCTTTAGATTGACCAGGAAGCTCTAATTCACCCAAAAAGCAAATAGAACTGGCATCTGTAGGAATACCTTCTCATGGGTGACCTGAATTTTTAGGGAGAAAATTACTCGTTCTATTCCCCTTCCACAATAATAATAATAATAATAATAATTCTTTTTTACCATCTGTCAGTACAAGTACGCTCTGCTGTTTATGTCCAGATTTCAACTAAATGTTATTTGACTTTTTACTCTTAAATGAAACTATTTCTAATGTCAATAAAATGTTAAGTAAGCAAGGTAACCCTGTCATTTATGGGAGAAGTGACTAAGTAAGTTTGACATTCAAAGGGAACAGACATCATTTTCAAAGCTCTTAGAAAACAACTATTTCTTTAATAGGAAAATTAGGATTTATTTATCTATTTCATTTGTTTATTTATTCCTCTCCCTCTTTGATATTTGGGCCAAATTAGAGGCAGGCTGCTGTAGCAAAAAGTCGAGGGATAAAAGATAATGAATATTCATTGGCCAATAAAGAATCACCAAAAACAAAATAAAAAATCTTTTCAAATCTTTTACCATGATGACATAAAGTAGGCAGAGTCCAACCAACGTGCCATTTCCACCATTATTCACAGACAAAGCCAGACTGCCAAGAGAAGCCGTGAACATTATAAGGCAACCAAGAATATCCTGAAAATAACAAAAACAAAATGGATAATCAAAACAACGCTCATGTTGAAATGTCATATTAAGCAAACAAATCATCAACGTTAAGTTGTACTTATAGCATGGATTCACTTGACTCTCTCTCGCCATCGACTCCTATCAGCCATCTCTCTCGGCAAGTCTTCTAGACGGCATCCAATGTCCACTCAGAGCTGATTAATGTAGGTCTTTACTGCTCAGCCAATACTGGTGTGTTCATATGTAGGAGTCCACAGCAGAACGTCACTTATAAGTTTCTCTTTGCTTCTTCACGAGTATCCAACATGTCTAGTTCATCTTGCCTGTATATTTTGTGAGATGGGAAGTAAGTGGCCATGCAGCTGCTGTTTTGAGGGGTGCTGCTTCCAGGATTTGTTCAAAACAGCATGCAGCATTCTTGTATAGTTCCCATCTAGCTTTTATTCTAAGTGTCTCATTAGAGAACAAATGGTGCAATCATACAGTAGTACTGACACGATTACAACTTGGAAGAATTCCCATTTTATTTTATCAGAGAGATCAGATTTCTAAATGATTGATAACCTAACATGCTTTTCCTATGCATTTGTTAACATCGTTTTTAGTAGATGAGATCTTACTACCGAGAAATGTGAAATGGTCTACTAATTTCAGAGGCTTGCCATTTAGTGAGGAGATAGCAGCATCTTGATTAAAACACATGAACTCTTTTTCATCTGAATTCATGTAGAGACCAATGCCTCATGCTGCCTGTTCTATGCAATGCAGTAGGGATTCAGCTTGGGCAGGTGTATTTGTGAGAAGCACTAGATCATCTGCGTAGTCTGAATCTGTAATGGTTTCTGCAGGATATCTTCTGCTTTTTGCCTTTTTTTTAGTGTGAAACCATTTTCTTTTATTAGATCTATACATATTTACCCAACCCCTCCGCTCGGGCAGGATATGACACAAGGTCAATTTTTAAGCGGAGTTTGACAGGTTTGATTTCAGAGTTTTCCTTCTCCTAGACTAGTTGCCTCACCAAGGCTGAAGAATTCAGTCTGTCCTACTTTTTACCCATAGCTGGAGGGAGAATAATTGGGTTCATACCTTTCCCAAGGGTATTAGTGCTATGTGAAATGCAATCAGTCACGTCCAGGATTTGAACTCATGTCGCTGTGTCCATTTCCTACGACAATAACCATTACACCATTAACATTCGTAGTACGTAGTCTAAGCAGATTATAAATTGAGTATCTCCTTGCAAGAATCCAGCAACAATGTCAAAGAAGTCAGTGTCACTATCGAGTAAGTGTACCATTGCTTTTGTGTTTTTTAGAGTATCATTATAGCAGTAACAGTTTCTTTTGGGAGACCAGATGCTAGTAGTATGGATTGAAATGCTTTAAAGAAATCTAAAAACAAAAATTGTAGCCTTGAGATTTTTTGGCAATTACACCTTCGATGATATGACTAATAGTTAGAATCTGAGAAGTTGTGGATTGATCTCCCTGAAAAACTTTTTAATTTTTCCTAAGAATTTTCTCAATTTCTAGTCAGATATGATTGAGAAGCAGGGCATTAAAAACCTTAGCAACTGTAGCCATAAATTACCTCTGTAATTCTTAGTGATTCCATGGTCACATTTCTTTAAGAAGGGAAAAATGCGGCATTCCGTCTATTTTTCACCACTGAATTCCAGTTTTCAATTCATAATTTCTCCCATTTCTATCGGACATTTTATCCAATATATTTATTCTTCGTATAATATAG
Organism: Sepioteuthis lessoniana; assembly: GCA_963585895.1. Lineage (NCBI taxonomy): Eukaryota > Metazoa > Mollusca > Cephalopoda > Myopsida > Loliginidae > Sepioteuthis > Sepioteuthis lessoniana. The sequence goes on along the minus strand of OY757945.1, from coordinate 2,526,786 downwards.
AAATCAAATTTTAAAAAAAATTACAGTTCATGGTTCTATATGTAGTTGATGAAAAGTATGTATTTACCCAACCCCTCTGCCAGGAGCAGATATGACACAAGGTCAGTTTTTAAGTGGAGTAAAGCTAGTGTGAATTCAGAGTTTTCTTTTTCTTAACCAAGACTAAAAAACTCCATCTGCCCTAATGTTTACCCATAACTATCGGGAGAAGAGAAGGATTCATGCCTTTCTCAAGGGCATTAGCACAAAGTGAAACATAAACAGCCTTGTGGAGGATTTGAACTTAGTTCATCGATTTCATTTCCTATAACAATAACGGTTCCACTAAGGAAAAGCCTTTTGGTTGCTGAAAAAGAATTAAGCCACGTTAAATCACAAAAAAGTGTGAAATAAATTTTGGGTTTGAATGTTCAGATTTTGGTATCATTCAATCTTTGCTGAATGGCCGCCAAAGATTTCTGGTTTGTCTCAAGAAAACCATATTGAAGAAGTTAAACTTGTGAAAAAGAGCAAAGGTTTTACTTACAAGACGGACAGCTAACCATCGGTTGACAGCATAAATGTATATAAAGACTACATTAAACACATCGATTGCATGAGTCACGTAACCTGTAAACCAATTTTGAACCCTGAAATGACAAAGAGAAGAATCATACAAATCTTTTTATAAAAACTCACAGGAGTAACAAAACAAAACAAAACAACAAAAAAAACTAAACAATTATCTTTTTGAATCCATAGAACCAATATTAACTCTTTCACTGTTTTGAAAACCACAAGTAGTTTCTCAAACTTCATTTGAAATAAAGGAAAAAATCTTGTGAAAGAAGAAGACTTCCTTTAATTCACCTTGAACAGGTTTACTAATAAACTATAAGCCCAAAATTTAGAAATAGATTTTAAAATTTATATGAATATCTGTATTTGAGTTTTACCTGTAAGCACGAATTGTCCTCAAACCACTGAGGATCTCGGAGAAATGGTTAAATAGTGGTAGTTTGGAAAGGTTTTGTAGACGGTGAAGTTGACTGAAAGAAAAAAAAGATATTTTTTAAATAACCATTTTCCCTGTTTGTATTGTTATCTAAGTCAGTTTAAAAATAGAATTTGTTATTTAAAAATCTAAATTTGTTATTTAAAAATGCTAAGAAAATCTTCAAGTGGAAAAGCACAACATTTATACAGAGTGGATTGGTAAAAAAATTTGTTCAGCATTTATAATTAGATGGCATAAGGAGTATTTAGTTTTAACTAATGTTTTTGATAGCTTTTAATATGCACCTCAATTGGGGTAGGCATTTAAGAAAAAAAAATTCTTTCAAAATAACTAAACGGATTTAAACTTTGAATGTCAGGTGAAGAGATTTTGCTTGACGCTCATGTCCTTATCTTATTATCATTTTAAAAGTTTTCTTTTCATTCAGATTTTGTTTAGATTTGTGGAGATGCGTGCAGTTTAATTTGAGGGACACTGCAACACCACAGCTCGACTAACCAGTAACCCAAAGCTGACCCTTGACTTTATAAGATGCAGGGTGATTTTCTGATACATTTTGGGGAAAAAAAGTGCATCTTATGAGTCATCAAACACAGTGTTCATTTAAAAAGATCATTTTTGATTGTATTGTAACACGTTCGTCTGTCAGTGTGCAATTTAAAATATATATGTGTGATGAATGCATAAAGCATGAAACCAAGGGTTGCAAATGCTACCATGTAATATATATATATATATATATATATATAATTAACATATTCGTTTATTATTTCTAAACATCAAAGTAAAGTTGATGACCATATAGTCAAGGGCTACTCGAAAGCTCCCTTTTCAATAGCTACTACATCAAGGTGTTGGGGAGGGCGGTTCTCCTTTCCCTGGATTGTTCCATTTTACCCTTGATACATACCTTATATTGCTGAGTGTTAAGCAAGGAGGTATCAAGTACCATTTTTAAAGTCTTTGGTATGACATGACCTGGGATTGAACCCAGGTCTCCCCGACCATTGGCAAACACTAGTACTCACTAGGCACTAGGTACTCACTAGTACAAACACTCTACCCACTAGGCACTAGGTACTCACTAGTACAAAAGCTGCTCTAACGGCTGGGTCTGTAGAATATGCTAACTGCATCTCTACAGAGAGGTAAGACTACCCTGATGAGTGTCCTAAGAATGACACTAAACTAAATCTGATGGTGAGGCTCCTGTTCTGGAGCTTTGGGGGATGGAGAGTAACCCTTACTCTTCCATTGCCATTCTCTGAACAAGAATGATAGTACCTATTAGTGTCCTGTCTATGGGTTAAATAGATTTAGGGAATGTGGAGTACCTCTTCATTACCATTACTCCCAGGTCCACTCTGACTCAGATTGGTAGTACCTGTTAGGGTCCCATTTATGGGTTAAATAGAAACATTCAATCATTAACTAAAGATTATTATTGATTGTTATTTGAAGCCAGACAACAGTATGCAAATTATTATCATTACATAGAAATACTTGGAGAATAAAGTTATTTATGTTAAATAACAATACTTGAAACCATTTAATTATATACAAATAAATGAGTTTAACAACTTGTTTAAAAATAAAATTACCTAAAACCTATTCACTTATATATATGTGGCAGTTGGTTGGGTTTTAGGCATATCAACCCTAGTTGGTTATTTAATGCCAAATCCAGTTTATACATATATATATATATATTAAATATATATGATTTCTAATAAATAGTTTATATATATGATTTCTAATAAATAGTTTGTAACTAACATTTGCCAATCAGGTAGAGCTTATTATGGTTCCAAGTATTCCTATCAACCATAAATAATTCCATCTAGTATTAATCGTTTGTTTGCACACAGTGAAATAGCTTCAAGTATTTCTGTCTAATGGCAATGAAGGCGTACTTCACATTTCCAGGACACGTGTGTGTGTGGGGGTCTTACCCCTCTGCAGCTTCAGCCAGCATGGTAATATATATATATATATATATATATATATATATATATATTCAAAATTAACATATTCATTTATTGATTCTAAACATTAAAGTAAAGTTGGCGACAATAGTTGATATGCCATAAAGCACCAACAAACCAACCATTACAAAAACTCGAATTTTGTAAGTCATCCTTTCTAACCAATCAGAACAAAGGAAAGATATTTGACCAATCAACAAAAAGATCATCAAAGGTTTTTGGAGCCAATTCAAACTGATAAATCTCTGAATTCAGCTCTTTTATTTATTGGCACCTTTTAAACTATAGTATTATCTTATTTATTCAACAAAAATGAGGACAACATATATATAATAGTCCAAATCATGAAAATGATGTAAATAATAAATTTTATGTGTGTGTGTGTGTATATGTATATATATATATATATGGGTTCTGGCCCAATGGGTTGAGTGTTCACCAAGAGCCTGAGAGACCAGGGTTCAATCCCAGATTGAGTCATCAAAAAATGGTACTTGATGCCTCCTTGCTTAACACTCAGCACTATAAGGTACAAATCAAGCATAAAGTGGAGCAATCCAGGGAAAGGTGTAGTAGCTAATGGAAAAAGAAGCCTTCAGGTTGCACTCAACTACAGTCATCAACTTACTTCTTATATATATATATATATATATATATAATTTTATGATGATAGAAAAAAAACAAGCAGAACTTTAAAACTTTATTTTTGCATCTGTATATTTCTGAATTAAATTTTATCTAACAAATTTTACCTTTGTTAAACAGAGGCCATTTTGTGTGTGTGTGTGCGTGTGTGCTTACTTACGTTAAAGAGGGCTGGTAAAACTTCCGCAAAAAGTAGAAACCAACGATGATGCAAATGGCGATTAGAATAAAATAAGGCATGGAGACACAACACATGATCAGAACGAGAAACCCTTGCAGGACAAATCTGAGCAGCAGTTCAAGAGTGGTCGGTAAGATCTAAAATAGAAACAAGAGGAAACTCAAAGAAGCAAAAACCAACAAAGATTTAATCAAACTTTACGAATCCCCATTTGCAAAGAAGAAAAAAAATCTCCGGGCAAACATGAAGTGGGGTATCATTTTAGCATTTTGGGCCTGGAAATTTTTATAGATTTCTATAAACCAGAAAGGATGAAAGTAACTCCTATATGCAAAGAAAAAAAATATCCCTTAGCAAGCACGAAATGGGGGATCAGTTTAGTATTTTCTTTCTGTCCTAACCTGATCCCCTTTTGGAGTCAGTAAATTTTAGACATTTCTAGATGTCTAGAAAGGATGAAAGAAACTTGCCAAAATATACCTGAAGGTAACGTCCTTTCTGTTCATTTACTTCATGATATCACCATATCACTTTGATCATTTTCGCTTTGCAAAGGTGAGTATTACTAAAAAAAAAAAAATCCTTTCATTTAGAATAAATGAAAGGATTTTTTTTTAATTGTTGAATAAATATTATTGGGTTGATTTTTGTTTATTCTTTCTTGTAATATTTTCAGCATTTTATTTACTTTATTCAAGAACCAGAACGAATTACCAGATTTCTAAGAACAGTTCTTCTAATCTTTTAGTTCTTAAAAAAAAAAAATCAAAAAATTTAAAATTTCTTTTTAATCATGAAAAAGAACATTATTCACTTACCTGGTCAACGATTCTGCTATCTGCAGAAAATGTGTTGAGTATTGTACTGGGAGGTGTTGATTCAAAATGGCTAGAATTTTGAGGGGAAGAAAAAGTCAACAAAAATAATTAAAGAAGTAAGAGAAAAAAATTGAAAAAAAAAAAACAGACTTAAAATATTTTTGCAGAAAAAAAATCAATCTACATATTTACAAAAAACCAAAAAACAAAACAAAAACAAGACATGCATAACATTCAGGTATTGTAATCAACCTGAAGTCTTGTAGCTGACTCAGCAAATGTTTGATAATAAATAGAAAATAGAAAAACAAAAAAACACAACCACCACCACCACCATCATCATCATCAGTAGTAGTAGTAGTAATAAGAGGAGGAGGAATGAATGAGTGCAATGTTGAAAATATTCAGTTATTTTTTTTTTTTTTTTTTGGTCAATCAGCTTTTTAATAAGTCGTGATCAATTTGGCTTTGCTGAGGATGAATCTTAGTTTTTAAAAAAAAAGATCATTTATTAGTCTTTTTTCTGGACATTTGAAACTTAAAAAATTGCATCATTTAAACATTTTGGTAAAAATTTTGCCAATTCATAGCTGAAAACTGTCACTGGACTTAAGTAAATATGCCTTCCAAAATCAGAGCTGACGTAAGTTGTTACTGGTCAGTCAACATTAGTGTGTCTATATGTAGTAGTCCATAGCTCATGAGTTTGTCTTTATTTCTCCAGTAGTGCTCTGCATATGTTGCTCATCTTACTTGAAAAGTTTATAAGATTGGAGGTAAATGGACATACAACTGCTGTTTTGTGGGGTACTGCTTCCAGGATTCATTTAAAACAGCATACTGCAGTCTTGTGTAGTTCCCATCTAGCTTTTTCTGCAAGCGTTTTGTTAAAGTCCAGGTGGTGCAATCACACAGTAGTACTTACTAGTGTCTGTTAAAGATTTACAGAGAATTATTGATTTTTTTTTTAAGCTTGGGGTTGTAAATAATATTTGTACTTACATGACAGGCAGACTTGTGAGGAAAGTGAGCATTTTATGGTGGAGGCGCCCAGCTCCTCTAACCAGAGTGAACTTGAGTAGAAGACCTGTGAGGCTTGTCATGACAATAACACCTCCACAAATTGCAACATATATACACACATAATACATATCGTTCACCGGAATTAACTGCAAAGAAAGAAGAAAAAAAAGAAAATTGGTAGAAAATATTCCTTTTATGAAAAATAAATCTTGAATATAGATACATTTTAAGAATCGGTCTCACCCTAAGATTTTATAATAGCTTCAAAAGAATCCAAAATAGAGTAAAACCATTATTTTATTTGGCTGGGTCAAAATATTGAACTTTGAATATACGTAATTGGCATTCTAGAACTTAGCTGGTGTTTGTGTTGGGCAGGGTGGGAAGTTAACTCATTTTAACCCTGATTTTTGATTTTCTAATTTATAATGAAATTATTATAAGTGGAGGTGCCTGTGGTGTAATGGTTATCATTGTAGGAAATGGACACGGCGACTCAAGTTCAAATCCTGGACGAGACTGATTGCATTTCACATAGCACTAATACCCTTGGGAAAGGTATGAATCCAATTATTCTCCCTCCAGTTATGGGTGAATAGTAGGGCAGACTAGGTTCTTCAGCCTTGGTGAGGCAACTAGTCTAGGAGAAGGAAAACTCTGAATTAAAACCTGTTAAACTCCGCTTAAAAATTGACCTTGTGTCATATCCTACCCGAGTGTAGGGGTTGGTAAATAAGATAATAAATTATTATAAGGAACCTCATAAAAATGGATAGTAAACAAACTGAAATGATGGGGAAGGGCGGTCCCTGTGGTGTAATGGTTAAAGCGCTGGACTGCAGAATCATAGTTTGCGAGTTCAAACTCCAGTCGTGCTATTACATTCTCTTTCGGACAAATACCCTTGGGGAAGGCATGAACCCCCCTTATCCTCCCATCTATGGGTTAAATAGTACCACTACTGTTCTTCTAGAGGGGGTGTCCTCGTGGTGTAATGGTTAAAGCAATCGTTTGCAAAATCGTAGCACGCAAGTTCGAACTCCAGTCGTGCTATCACGTTGACTTTTGGACAAATACCCTTGGGAAAGGTATGAACTCCCTTATCCTCCCAGCTATGGGTTAAATAGCACAAGCACTGGTTTGGTTTGGTTTGGTTTCTTTGTTTAATGGCATATCAACTCTTTTTAGGTTATTCAATGCCAAAGCCATTCTCCTAGAAGAACAGAAGGGGTACTATTTAACCCATAGCTGGGAGGATAAGGGGGTTCGTACCTTTCCCAAGGGTATTTGCCCGAAAGTGAACGTAATAGCGTGACTGGAGTATAAACTCGCGTACTACAATTCCGCAGTCCATCGCTTTAACCATTACACCATGAGGACACCCCCTAGTACAAGCACTGTTCTTCTAGGAGAATGGCTTTGGCATTAAATAACCCACGAAGGTTGATGTGCCATTAAACAAAGAAACCAAACCAAACCTGTTCTTCTAGAAGGATGGATTTGGCATTAAATAACATAAGAAATATGCCATTAAATACCAAACAAACATACTGAAACATCCATTTAACCTTTATTACTGTAAATATAAATCTTATTAATGCAACGTATAAATTAATTAACCCGAATTTAAATATTTAATGAGATTTTCATATTTTAATTGTTCTCAAACGTAAGGACATTGAATTACAATGTTTTAAGAAATTTTTCTATTGATACTCACTCATTGCGTAGGGAAGTGTATATTCATGAAATGTATAAATTAAATTAAAATATGAAAATCTCATTAAATATTTAAATTTGGGTTAACTGTTCCCAACAAGGTCATTGGGTTAAAGTTTATCACTGGTCCTAATTGGCCTTCCCCACGTGCTTAGCAAGGCTGTGTTTACTGCTTGGCACCTAAGATATCCCTAAAGGGAAAAGCCGAGGGGACCAAGCTGAGGGGATCAAGCTGAGGGGATCAAGCTGAGGGGATCAAGCATGTTTTGTAAAGAGCTACAGCATGAGTCTCAATTCGTGCAGACCCCCTCCTCACTACGAAATGAATTCATGTTAAATCTGATTTAGTTGGAAGTTGAATAAATCAATACTTAGTTAGGATTGGTAAGTTAGTAATCAGCTGTATTAGTTTTTGTTTTTTTTTGTTGCAAAAATACTGATGTATAAAGAGCCCTACACAAATCAAATCCTCTCTATTCAAGATATTGCTGTATGTTCAATTTGCTGAAATCTTTTCCCGCAAATAATCTACAGTTCAGCCTGTTACTGCATTACCAAGGAGGTGGAGGTGCCTGTGGTGTAATGGTTATCGTCGTAGGAAATGGACACGGCGACACAAGTTCAAATCCTGGACAAGACTGATTGCATTTCACGTAGCACTAATACACTTGGGAAAGGTACGAATCCAATTATTCTCCCTCCAGCCTTGGTGAGGCAACTAGTCTAGGAGAAGGAAAACTCTGAATTCAAACCTGTTAAACTCCGCTTAAAAATTGACCTTGTGTGATATCCTGCCCAAACGGAGGGGTTGGGTAAATATAGGGTTACTACATTACCAGGGGGGTGTTGTTTTGACATTCTCACAACTAATGTGATGTCACATTCTACCACTTCCTATTTGACAAAGTGCATAATTGGAGTAGAATGGCTGAGTAGTTGTGTTATATAGTAAAATTTAGATCTCTCCTGATTTACAATTTCACTCAACAAACATACATGTGGCTGGAGAAGGGTAGCATTTGACTGGATGTTAACCAGATTGCTGCCGCGGAGACAATGAATAAAATGTGTCTTTGCACAAGAGGCTCAGCGCAGAACTTCCGGGCGAGAATGCAAAAAATTAATTCACATTAACAAAATACCCTTTTTCAGCCAATCCTAAATCTTCCCCCTAAAAAAATTCCCAGAACTGACTTGATCCAAAGGGTAACTATTTAAGCAGCAAAATTCTTCAAAGGCGGCAGACTAGCTTACCAAGGGATGAAGGGAAGAAAACGCTCTGCCATAAGAACTCATCTTGAACTCTGACAGGTTTATGACGTACCACCCGGTGTGAACAACTGCTGACTTAGCCACAACGTCACCCTGTCCACGAATGCTACCACCTACCAAGATCATTTGATACCCTTACCACCCTTATACCACCATACCCACCAAGTGAGTTCCTTAACTAATAACATACATGAGATCCAAGAACTCTGGCTTCACACACACACATCACGATTTACTCCTTCACTTGATGGTCGTACCCAACCAATTTGTACAGTTTGATTCTTTGCTTTATCGCCTTGTTTTTTTCTTTTTTTTGTTTAATATATTTGTTTAAAAACTTTCAACCTGTGTTTGTCTTTTCCTTGCTACCATATGCTAAATATAACAGTTGATGGGCTTTATATGTATTTACAGTCCTTCCACAACAGCAGGATGTGATACAAGGTCAATTCCTATGTGAAGTAAAGCTAATTGGAATTCAGTTTTCCTTTTCCTAGACTGGTTGTCTGACCAAGGCTAAAGAACCCACTTTGCTCTACTATTTACTGACTGGCTAACTAGAAAACACCAGAAAATTGTTGAATCTAGTATTGTTTCAGACCACAGTAGTATTAACCAGAGACCTGGCTTTTTCATTTTATCTCTTAATTTGGCTTCACCATTTTTATATATATATATATATATATAGTTCGTTTAATCTATCAGTTTATCTATCTATATCTGAGGGTGATAGAAAGAAGCAAACTGACATTGATAGATATGTTATGGTATGTTTGAAAGAGGTATAAACAGAATGAGATTGAAGTGGACATAGATATTTTGAACGCTAATTACACCACACAATTTTGAAATAGAATGCCAATATAAGTTTGTCAAATTCAGTGTTTGTTTACCTTGGGAGATATTAATAAACAATCAATTTAGGTACAATGACAAATATAAAGTAGTTTCTAAAAAGTTTATTTATAAATGAATAAAATATTTGTCAGCCATTTGTCCAGGTACGATTTACCTTTAAGTGGAGGAAGAAGATATGGATATATGTTTTTTCTTAAGGGCATTAGCATAAAGTGAAATACAAACAGCCTCACCCAAGGTTTGAACTCAGGGTGGTAACTCCATTTTCTACAGCGATAATTTATGTCATGAGAACTTCAAATAAGCAGAAGTTCTCTGGTATTTGGTGCAACCAAGATGGTTTAATTTTAGGGCATATCAAATCTAAATCCTGTTTTTACATATATATTAAATATGATTTGTAAAGACATTTTGTAGATACACACAGTTAAAGGATCAAACAGTTCTATTTCTAACAATTCAATTTTGCATAAGTCAACCAAGTCTGATGTTTTCAAGTATTGCTATGTATCACTAGCAATTCAATTCGACATCAGTTATTTGTTTGCATACAGCTAAATGATCAAACAGTTCTATTTCAAACAATTCGGTTTAGTATGTCAACAAAATTAAATGGTTCCAAGTATTGCTATGTATCACTAACAATTCAATTAAACATCTGTCATTTGTTTCCACACAGTTGAATAATCAAACTTCTATTTCTAACAATTCAATTTAACATGTCAACCAAGTTAAATGGTTCCAAGTATTGTTGAGTGATTTTGGTTAGTTTTTTTTATTTAATGGCATATCCACCTTCATGGGTTATTTAATGCCAAAGCTATCCTTTTAGAAGAACAGCAGTGATGCTATTAAACCCATAGCTGGGAGTATAAGGGGGTTCATACCTTTCCCAAGGATATTTGCCCGAAAGTGAACATAATAGCACGACTGGAATTTGAACTCACTTACTACGATTCTGCAGTCCAGCGCTTTAACCATTACACCACGAGGACACACCCTATTGTTGAGTTAAATGCAAACAGCCTCATCCAGGGTTTGAACTCAGGTTGCTATGTCCATTTCCCACAATAATAATCATTACAGAACAAGTGTTTCCTTTTGTCATAGAATAACTCACCTTTGGAATGAGCACTGTACCATTTTGTTTGATTTCATAGACGAGTGTTGGTTCCTTCCACTTCCAGTTCAAAAGCCAGATATCGGCAGCAGCAATGAGTGTATGCTTCCCTAACAGAAAAATAAAAGCCACAAAGACCAAATATGATGAACACAGTTTGAGGAACTCGACAACCATGTGGACTGGAAATGGGCGGAAATCTCGTAGGTCTGCAAGTTTCATGGCTGTACTTTCTTCTTCATCCAGCTCTTCTGTAAAAGTAGAATTCCCAACCTCAGAAAAGTTCAGTAAAAATACAAAGTATATAAAAAATAATGAATATCTTGAAAGCGGATCAACAGAAATTAGATTGTAAATGCTCTTGGATTCCATGCATTAACCAGACAAGTATCCTTATCTTTGTTGTTTTTATAACACCAATTCTTCCATCTTAAGATTCTCAGAAGATTATAATTTTTCATTATTCTATATATTACTTAGATTAGTATATATACAAATGCACACACACACAATTTTTTCGTTGGTTCAATAAGAGAAAAAAGTGAATACTTTAAAAAGAATATGTCCTCAAGGGGATTTATTTTTAAGTTATTTATTTCTCAACATGTGTTTCTAGTGTTTTATACTGTCTTCAGGAAGTGATCTAGAAATACTAGAAACATGTGTTGAAGAGAAATAAATTACTTGAAAATAAATCCCTTTGTGGACCTATTCTTTTTAAAGTATATATACTTTGTTGTAGAAAGTGATTTACACCTTTGTGGTAATGACAGGTGTTCAAGATAAATAAACAGAAAACTAACATGTTAATAAATCATCATAAAACAAATAAAGGAATCTAATACGTATTGTAATGATCTCCCAGAATTTAAATTGTTGCCACATGGGTAATAAAAGTAGTGAATGAGAGGGAGGTATGTTTTTGATCATCATCAGCAGCAGCCATACCATTTCAGTCAACATCATAGCGTGAAATGGTGAATGAATTTATCCGGCTTCCCACCGAGTTCGATTTGACATGGAGTCATTTTATAGCGGATGACCACACACAAATTGAGACTCATGAATGGGCATCACAAAAAATTTGTGATCCTTTTGGCATTTCCCCTTTTTTAGTCCTTCAGGTGCCCTGCTAAGCAGATATTTATTGAAAGGAAAGCCTTTTTGACTGGGACCAGGTGATTGAGTTAATATCACTCATTCAGCATGTGAACCTCTGGAGAACCAGAGACTTGTGTGGCATGATATTGGTGAATATTGTGCATTTTTTTCTAGAGCACCTCATCTCATAACATGTTGAAATCTCACAGCCAGTTCGTTCAGAAGATCTATCTCCTTGTGATCATTTCCTCTGAAAGTAAAATAATATATGGAAAAAATTTTTCATCATGACATCACAATATTACCATTTGCAATGTCTAGCCAAGAACTTCAGAAGAAAGCTTTTGGAGTGTGTAGCTCATGAAGGTAAGCATTTAGATGATTGAATCTTTAAAAGTGGTAAATATTGTTGTTGCTTATAGTAAAATCAAATTTTGAATAGGATCTATGTTGCTGTTTTTATTTACATTCCAAACCCAAGAGATCATTCTGCCAGATCCTGTACAAACGGACACTTAATTTTTTATTGGTACCAAGTTTTATTCCTGGTACCAGAGTCAAACATGTAGATACAATTGATATATATATATACGAATACCTACAGTGTAAGAAGTAATCTACCTAGGTTTCACTTAATCAGATTATTCTAATGAATTACTTAAACAAAGGTCAGAGATACTAAAAATTTGTAGGCATTAAAAAGCTTGGTTATTTGGTGGGTAAAATATAATATCTTTTTTTTTTGTTTATGTTAATTTTATATTCTTTCTAGAGACCTTTTAATCAATAAAATGTGGTTTGGTCTAACCCTTCTTCACTCATAATTATCCTGATAATCTGGTTAGACGAAACCTTGGTAGATTACTTCTGACTCTGTAGGTATTCACATTTCATTCTATTTAGTGTATTGAGCACTCTTACGTGTTAGCTTAAGGTATTCCGTCGGTGTTTTTTTCTTTTGACTAGGTATTAAATTATTTTTTTCCCCAGATATCGGTTTGTGTAATATTTTTTTATTTGTAAATTGTATCATCTGGGTTTTTTTCACACCATCAGAATTATAGAATAAGTATTGTATTTATCACTGCCTCCCACCAGACAGGACTTGACACAAGGTCAAAAGCATGAAGGCTGATTAAAGTGGGGATAAAGGGGAGGGGAAGGTCAGGAACGAGCCGAGACTCAAACCTTGCTGGTCTGTGCTGCTCATCGACCCACTAAGTGCAATGTGGCTCTAATGAGACAAGCAGTTTCACGAATCCAAATTTGGATCCGGGCACGTATGTCGGGTTATAGCTTAAACTAGACAGCAAGGTCTAGTGCTATACATAAGGGACAAAGGTTGCAGCTCGCCCACCCGAAGGTGGCCTAACTGAAGCTGGGGGCCTTTCGGCCTCAAATCTGCCATTGTTTGATATCCATCCGACACGAATGTCAGACGGCCCAGCCAAAAGGCCAGGGAATAATTAAAGAATAAGTATGAAAATAAAAATAAAAACTGTATTCATACGTATAAGTTGGTCATGTATTGAATGTAATATAAATGTAGATTTATTTTGTGGATTTCAATCAAACTTCATTTTTTTTTTTTACCTGGAATAAATCAGAATAATCACACACAGAAATTGATAATTAAATAAGAAAACAAATTATGGGAATATAGTCTTTTTTTTTTTAAATTCAATGCTTGATAACACTGTGCAACATTTGCAGTGAAAAGTGGAGTGGAACAACAATCTGGTTTATCAAGACTGGGGAAATCTAGTTGAAGAGTGAAGGTGTGTGTATATATATATATATATATATATATATATAAAATCATTACTGTTAAAAATGATGTGGATTAGCAGACCAGATTATCGGTAAACTCTGCCTCAGATCAATGTGGAGTACAAATGCATTGCTAATGATTTTACTATAGAAATATGTTGCTAATGTTTTTACTATAGAAATACATTGTTAATGTTTTTACTATAGAAATGCTTTGTTAATATTTTTACTATAGAAATGCATTGTTAATGTTTTTACTATAGAAATGCATTGTTAATGTTTTTACTATAGAAATGCATTGTTAATGTTTTTTCTATAGAAATACATTGCTAATGTTTTTACTATAGAAATGCTTTGTTAATGTTTTTACAATAGAAATGCTTTGTTAATGTTTTTACTATAGAAATACGTTGCTAATGTTTTTACTATAGAAATGCTTTGTTAATGTTTTTACTATAGAAATACGTTGCTAATGTTTTTACTATAGAAATGCATTGTTAATGTTTTTACTATAGAAATGCATTGAAAATCAGGAAGAAAGGGATTGTCAGTGGTGAAGAATAAATGTAAGCTACATATATATATATATATATATATATATATATATAATCTTTATATTTCTCAGGTGTGTAGGGTAACAGACATGATAATTGTGCATCTTTATACATTACGTTCTCGATAATATTCCAGCAAAGGCCCCAGAATAATACTCATGTCTTCTGTAATAGCATTAATCATATATAAATATATTAATCATTAACATATAAATATATAAGTTGTTATGCAAAAAGACGTGAACTGAATATTGTTTACTTTGTGCTTTCTTGCCTACTGCAGACATTAAGGAATGAAAATGATGCACTGATATTTTCTTTTCTTCTTTTTTTACTCTAAAGTCCAAGTTGAAAGATTGATTGTAGCCATTTGATCAGATTGTCTGATCTTAAAGGGAAGGGGACATATTGGTTCGGTCAGGGGGTCTCAAACATTTGATCCACAGATTGCTTGTTTTTAACCCATCTCAGAATTATATTTATAACAAATATTTTCTTGAAATTTTGTTCGGTCTCCCTCCTGAACAAACAGTAAATAAAACTTTCTGTACACCTCTATTTAGTGTAAATTGGATCATCCTGTTCTTTATAAATCCTGGGTGATATCAACAGAAGTAAGAAGGGAAAGAAAGAAAGAAAGACAGCCTGATGACAATCCAAAAAGATTACAAGAATTTAACCATACAGCAAGTAGAGACCAAAATGCCAGGTGCCATCTTGATGTTCTTCATCCGACCAGCAAGAAAAATGAACAAGAAATTGAAGACAGAACAAATTTTTGAAAATCAATTTTATATTTTCATTCACATTGGACTTTTATACTAGTTAAGATACTCCCAGGTATTTATACATACAATAAGCAACTGGTAGAATATATGAAACATGCAAATCTCACACATTGGAGTTTATATTCAAATGAATTCACAATCTATTATGCTATCATCAAATTGCACAGCTAAACAACATACAGCAGTCGTCTGACTGGCCACCTGGGTGCTTTGATATTCCAGTTTTACAGTCAATTCATCAGCTGTTGGAAACGGTGTGTGATATAAAGTTAATATAATATTTCATTTCTATTACAGTTTTATTATTTTATATTAATCTTTATCTTAATTTCTTAAATCTGTTCACTAAATGCTGTGTGATATCGAGTTAATATTTCATTTTTATTACAGTTTTATTATTTTATATCAATCTCTATCTTAATTTCTTTAATATGTTCACTAGTAAGTAAAGTTAGTGACCTTAGTCGAGGGTGACCCGAGGTGTAGGAGATGGCACTTCTCCTTTCCTTGGATTGCTCCGCTTTATCCTTGATTCTTACCTTATAATGCTGAGTGTTAAGCAAGGTGGCATCAAGTAGCATTTTTTTGAGTCTTTGGTATGACTCGACCTGGGATTGAACCCTGATCTCCCGGACCCATGAGTTTAAGTTAGAAATGTTTGTGGCAGTCTACTGGACTTATGGTAAGTGGAGTATATTGATTGTTAGGAGTAACTGGTTGACCATTCTGTGGTAAAGGTTTAGGTTTTAATCCTGCTGTATAAGCTGAGTCTCTAGTTTTGTAGAGAGATTTTTTTTTTTCGGGCTAAAAAGTCAACTTGTTCACACTGCAATTTACAGTAAATAAAACACAGATTATTTTTGTTTTGTGATTTTACCAGACAATTTTTTCTTTTTCTATCAAGTTGAGAACTTTTCTGGTAAAGGAAGCCTTTTATCATTGTTCTTTGATAAATTTGAATTGTTAGTACCACTTGTGTTTAATTGAAGTAAACCATTATATTTCCTGGTATCAAAGACATTTTTTTTTGATGGGAGGAATTAAGTCTTGAAAATTTACTGTGTACTTCAAGCTACCGACTATCTAAAAATTTTTTTTTTCCAAATTTTGAAAGACAAAATGGTGGTATCTTCTTTAGGCTGGAGCATCGTTAACCAAAAGTAACCAGATTTTTAGCTTTCAGCTGAACAGTCTGTTTTTTTTTTAGCTCTGTTCTTCATCAACAGCAAGTTCTTATCAGCAGTTGATATGTCCATCATTTTGTTGCCTGACTAAAAATGTCAATAAATCTGATCAATAAATATAGGCTCCTAATAATTATAATAGTCAGATTATTTCATCACATCTAAAAATAAAATTAGCCTTTCCTAGAAAAAAAGATTCAAATATTTCTTCATTTTTCTAGAATAACTTTCCCCTCTTTTGGTGCCAAAATCTAGTGTGTCAGGGACACAGAGAAATTTAAGATTGACACACAAGTTAGCAATTGAAAAAAAAAACAAATACAAAAGCCAATTGTGTACACTGTTTACATACAAAATTTAATACCCACATGAAAACATATTTTTCAATTACTGATAATTATTAAAAATATATAAATACATAAAAAGACATCTGTTCAGCTCAACCTCCTATTATTTGTGTTACATCTGCATGTTTTATTTTCAATTCGTTTAAGCATAAACCTTTTATCACAGTTAGCCTCTCTGCTACAACATTAAGTTACATTTTGTTACAGTAACGCGTAATGCTAATTTACAACACACTCTACTTTTGTAGTATATTAATTCAAGTTGTCTGAATTTCTGAGATGAAGCGTGATGATTTTGAGGTTTTTCGGACTATCGTCTTCATCTTTATTGTTATTTCTACAACGGTTTGGCTGATATGTGTTTGTTGAACTCGGGAACCTACACAGAACTTCGAACTGTCCTTTATTGAATCCACAGGAATTAAGTATTCCTGTATTGTTACTTGCCTGTAGTCAGGATTGAACTTGCAACCACCAGATGATTGTCTCCTTAGAAGCTTAGGGAACCAATGCCTATAACTGTTATGCTATGTGTCCTGCTGGACAGTTTAGAGTGAATTTTGGGGACTTATAAACTTAATGTTCTTACTTGACAAGGATTACTACTGTTATGTATGATTTTTTACCTGTGCTCATATTCAGATTTTTTTCCCTAAGCTTCTTGATTGGGTTTTATGGGGTTGTATAGTCACACAAAAACCATGATTAACTATACAAGCACATAATACATATTCATCTACATATATACATATATGCCTGCGAAATCATAACGACACAATGAAGACGATGACTCAGTCTTTTAGAAAAATATACCTCTCACTTTATTGTAAGGTTTGCATGTGAGAGGGAGTTGGAGATCGAACAGAACTGCAACATATTGACCCCCACTCTTATGGCCATCAGCGTTGTGTCTTTCTCGTTCTCCAGGGCTGCTCAACCGGACGCCCGAGGGCTCAGCTTTCTACTGAGTGCTGTTCTCTCTACCGCATCTTGTCTCTAACTCATCTGATCTCCAACTCAATCGGGGGTCCCAAAGGGCCCTTCTGCCAGGTGGTGGCTTTCTCTACCACATCTTGACACCAACTCGTCTGATCTCCAACTCACTGACTTCCTGTCTTCACCGAGTTATATAATAGTTCAATCGCCCACTCAATATCTTTGGAATGGCATGTTTGTTCGTCATCAAGCGGAAATAACTGTCATGCAGTTCACAGGTCACTCTCTTCCGGTGAATCAGTTTATGAGTGTACCGTGGGATTTTAACCCTGTCCCACACCGTCAGCCAAGCTTGCCCATGCCAATGGAATATGCATTTCCGCATCTTTGGAATGGCATGTCTGGTTGGGTTGAAGGTCAATATACAACAATGGCATATCAATCCTTGTCAGTTATTTAATGCCAAATCCTGTTTACAAATCATATATAAATTTGATATATATATATAAACACATTTTGTAGATAACATTCCTAAACGAGCCTGAGTTTTTTTTCTTTGCACAGATTACCAATTCCATTTCCCTCTGTTCCATATTTAATCACAGGTGCTCACTGTTAACACGTTATAGAACTCTTTTTCCGAGTGAGAGAATCATAAAACGATGAATATAAGAAGAAATGTTTTACTACTTACCATCATCTTCTAAACCATCATCTTCAAGGCTATTTTCGGTCATCACGGACATTTGAGAGACTTGTCGACTGATAGGGATGCCCAGGTTGGACTGAGGAAAGCAACAGAATTTTAAGACGATATTTCAACATTTGTTCATATATGCATTCATATATATGTATATATATACAAAGAGTTTAATAAGTAACACTAACTCTGCCAGATATTATAGTTAGTGAAGGAAGTATCTAGGTAATAAATGTAACAACTATTATCGGACAGTTGTAAAATTCAATTGAAGGGATTTATTATCAAAGAAATCAGATGTATTATACACTTTTGGCCCAACAAGAGATTTTTTAATTCAAAAGAAAAGGTTACATTAGATGCAAAAGTTGAAAGTGAATCTGCTAACCAAATTTAGCTTCAAAGTTATTTCATTTTTTAATTTGATGGTTTATAAGACCCTTCCTTTGATGGTTTATAAGACCCTTCCCCATTACAACTGAGGAATATTAACATATTTGATGGCCTATAAGACCCATTTCACCAGAGATAATATCAGGTTTTATGACATATTGGTCATATGACCTCTTTATTTCAGCAGGGTATATTGTCTAAAGTTCTGAAATGAAGTATTGTCATTATTCTATGAATTATTCAGACTAATATCCTGATCTTTGTTATTTTGATCACTACATTTCGATCAATGCATTCTCCAGCCTTCTTGTATTGTCTAAAGTTTTGAAATGAAGTATTGTTATTATTCCATGAATCATTCAGACTGATATCCTGATCTTTGTTGTTTTGATCACTACATTTTGGCCAATGCATTCTCCAGCCTTCTTGTATTGTCTAAAGTTCTGAAATGAAGTATGGTCATTATTCCATGAATTATTCAGACTAATATCCTCATCTTTGTTGTTTTGATCACAATATTTCTTTTGTTGGTCTCTCCCAAATGTATTTTACACCTAATACCAATAGTTTTATAACCCAACAATAATCTTCATGATTGGACTTATTAACATAACCTCACATTTGCATTCAAAATGACCTTTGGCAAGACTCCAACCCTCACTGCTCTATTCATAAAATCATTTGAAATTTACTTAACTTCTGGATAATTGATAATGAAAAGTTCCTCAATACTTCATCAATCTGTCCCTTCGAGTAAACCCTTCTTCCTTTCTCCCAAATAAAAGATTTTCTTACCTGAATTGACAACTTGTGTACAGGCTCAGAAATGTTACCCAAGCTCGTTCTACGCATCTTGTCAAATTCAAGTTCATTTTCCTTCCTGAAGATGACAGAAACATGAAACATTTGAAAATTGCAATTATACATATATTTTTTTCCCCACACAAAATGAAATTATCAATTAAAAATGCTGATTTTAACATTTATAGATACAGCGCCATCTATTGTGGTAATTATCAAATATAATTTCTTATTTGATGTTTATTTCAATTATCTCAATTCAATATGGCTGCCACCTTCACAGTGGATTTTATGGTAGAATCCGCATGGATTACCACCTGGTGGGTTTTATGGCAGAATCTGCCTGGATTACCACCTGGTGGATTTTATGGCAGAATCTGCCTGGATTACCACCTGGTGGATTTTATAGCAGAATCCACCTGGATTACCACCTGGTGGATTTTATGGCAGAATCCACCTGGATTACCACTTGGTACTTTATTGGGGATAATTATTACGTTAGTTCTTCACTATATTGTTGGAAATGCTGTAAGGTTTTCAAGAAGGTTTAATGGCAGCCAGAATAAAGGGTACCTTTATGCTGCAAGTCTCGTAGGAAGGAAGGAAGGAAATAGTTATTGAATTGAGAAGGAATCATAGCAGCTAAATGCCTGAGTGGAATGTGTGTCGCTATAGTCAAGGCAATGCTAAATGTCTAAATGCTAAATGTCTGAGTGGAATATGTGTTGCTGTAGACATAGCAAAAGTCGTGTTTGCTGTTTAAGGACAGGAATGATGTAGTCACCCATAAATATATGGTCCCGGTTGCTGTAAGAGAGAGGCTTGAAAGTGTCCAGATAATGTTGCCCAGGAATGAGGTAGCTAGATGTCTGCGCAAAATTATGCGTCGCTGTAGACATAGCAAAGGTTAGAGGCGGCATGAAGGTATTCCTGTGTGTGGCGGATTACATGAATCCAATTCATGTTCAACTGGGAACCCTTGGTGTAAGAGGGTAGACTCAAAGGGTCCATAAATCAGACGGCTTTCCTCATGGTGTTGTAATTCTGCTGCTATGAAGGGAGCACACAGAAAGTACGTATGTCCTTCTCAAAAGGTTCTGAGGAAGAGATAGTTTGGCGGGCTTTCACCATTTTTATGTTGTCAAGGAAAATGGTCCGGGCTGAATAGGATAAGTCATCCTCATTGGGTGAAAATATGTGACAACCATAATGGTCAAATTAATTTACGCGCCTTACAAACATACGAAGATCTTTCTGCTACAGTAGCTTTTATAGAAGAATCTAGTGTAGTTCCACATATATTCCAATATGATTGTCACCAGTTTTTACAGAAAATTCTCTGCTTGATGACAAACAATATACACATTAACAGTTACAACAATCAATAACCTTATATATATATATATATATATATATATATATAAAGTAGATTCTACTGCTAATTGTAATGTATGTGGCTCCACAGTAAAAGATGTGAACTATTGTATGACTCATACAAATGATTTGTTTATAAAGGTGAAGGGTTAGCTCGAACCAGCGCCATATTTTTGGGATGAACTGATAGCAGAAGAATGCTGTAGCAATGTGCCACAGATTCTCTTGAACAACATTACTCAGGTTTTAAAGTTTTCCTTCTCCTAGACTGGTTACTTTACCAAAGCTAAAGAGCCCAGTCTGCCTTACTATTTATCCATAGCTGGAGGGAGAGAAAGTTTCATGCCTTTCTCATGTGTATAAACATGAAGTGAAATGCAAACAGTCTCATCCAGGTTTTGTGTAAAATGTTATTTTGGTCTCAGATCAGAGTATCTGTTCACATACCTATATACATACACATACACACACACACATGCATATATATATGTATACACACACATACACACTATATATATTACCCATATATAAATATACACATTATATATGTACATATGCATACATGTATTGTATATATATATATATATATATATGTCTTCACACACACACACACATGAATTATACATATATATATATACATACACATATGTAAATTATATATATATATATATTCAAACATGCAAATACACACACACACACATTATATATATATATATATATATATATATAAAGTACATAAAAGTTGGAGAAAAAAAATTTCATTCCAGTTTTTTTAATAAAAGACAATCAGCAGCAAGAAATGGCTGCAACAAAACAACAGCAATGACAACAACTAAATGCAGGATAAAAAAAAAGAAGGAAAGAAAAAAAACAAAATTTATTTAGAAACAAATAAAAAAGAATTAAAAGGAAAAGTAAAAAACAAAAAGTCATCACAAACAAAAATGACGTCTGAAATAATGAGAAGAAGAATATTTGTCTTTAATTTTGCAAATATTCAGACACAAGTGAACATGTTTTTTTTTTTCATTTTACTTATATTGTACATAGATTTTTAACAGGGCCATTCTTTTCTTTAACCACAAATAATTGAGTGCAACGTATGACAGATGGTCATTTTGATTAGACGCCCTATGCATGAGTAAGGCCAAAAATAGTCGCAGCTCCTGTAACCATTGTCATTGCTGATGTTGAATTCTTCCAAACTCTCCCCTTTTGATATAATGAGGGTGGTACTGCTACAAAATTGGAACCCCCGGGATCAATATGACCCCAAATTTATCTGCATCCTGCCTGAAAACAAACATGGCTGAAAGGGTAAACACTGCATTCTAATCTCAGGCCCTCTTCAGCTGTACGAAGATAAATTCTATAATTTTGAATAGAGTCATCATCAGTTGTTCAGAAAACTATATTTTTAGCTTTCTTCTGTCTTAGTAGGAATTAGTGTAATGCCTACATTTGGATCTAAGTTCTGATCATCTATGTAGGCATGAAAACAAATTCCTACTAAACTACCTGAAATCTAATAATTCCAAAGAATAATCAAGATAAATTACAATAAACAAATGAATAATAACAATGGAGTAAATAAATCAACAAATCACTTGATTACCATTCTCATGTGGGAGCCTCTTGGTTTAATGATCACATAGGTGAGAAACTGACTGTCACCAAGCACCACTGACTTGATTCAAACTTAGATTTTATATATATATATATATATATATATGTAACATTGAAAAAGGGTTTATATTATAGAGCATAACCTCTATATGTTGTTATCAGTTCCCAATCCGTGACAACATCAGTTTTCCAACTTTGTTGGTTCTTACAAGGAGATCCTCATAAAGGTGTCATCATCCTTACTGGACACCAATGACCAAACCGCCTCATCTTCAACAAGGCTCTGTGCAACATCATTGCAACTACAATGGTTCATGTGCTGCATGTGCACAAAAATCCTTTAAATTTTTTCTAACAGGATCCAATAACTACAGGGCATGAAGGGGCCACCACTGCTCACACCTGGTTGATAAGCTGGGGGAGGACCTCCAAAATGCAGGACTAGGAACCCTAAGATCTGACTACCAGTTGAGGAAGCTAAAGGCCCTTTCAAAGGAAAGGGCAGAGTGATTTCCAATGAAGAAGAACTGAATGCTGTTGGAGGATGTTTGATGGATTTTTGGTTGGGTTTTGTGTCATATCAAACATTGTAGGTTATTTAATACCAAATCCTCTTTATACATATATATAATATGATTTGTTTGGGTTGGGTTTTATGGCATATCAACCATTGTTGATTATTTAATACCAAATCCTCTTTATACATATATATCAAATATATAGGATTTGGTTGAGTTGGGTTTTATGGTATATCAACCCTTGTAGGTTATTCAATGCCAAATCCTCTTTATACATATATATATATTAAATATATAGGATTTGGTTGGGTTGGGTTTTATGGCATATCAACCCTTGTAGGTTATTCTATGCCAAATCCTCTTTATACATATATATATATTAAATATATAGGATTTGGTTGGGTTGGGTTTTATGGCATATCAATCCTTGTAGGTTATTTAATGCCAAGCAAACAAACCAATTATGTTCCTTGTGAGTCAACTTTAATAAAGACTTCTGCCTAAATACATAATATTATACTTATGTATAACCCAATTTATAGATGTTTAAGAAAACTGTAGACAATAATTTTTATTTTGAGACAATTAATTTGCACAGAGTATGTCCATGTGCATATATATATATATATATATATATATATACACGAGAGGTGTCCCTGTGGCATAATGATTAACATATTGAACTGTGACGTCATAATGAATTCAAACTCCAGTTGCTCTATTACATTCACTTTCAGACTAATGCCCCTTGGAAAAAGTATGAATCTCTTTATCTCTCCAGCTATAAAGGGTTAAATAGTATCACTGCTGTTTTTCCACTAGGATGGCATTAAATAATCCATGAAGGTTGATATGCCATTAAACAAAGCAACCAAACCAAACCATTGTGACAGAAGATCCTGGTAATTTCAATGTTTCTGTTTAGGAAAAGTGAATGAGGGTGTAATGGTTAATGAGCTGAACTGTAACATCATAGTAAACAAGTACAAACACCATTCCCGCTATAGCATTTACTTTCAGTCTAGTACCCTTGGGTATGAATCCCCTTATCCCCCCACCCTAGCTATGGGTTAAATAGTATCACTATTTTACTTCTACAAGAATAGCTTTGGTATTAAATAACCCATGGAGGTTGATATGTCCTTAACCCAAACCAAACCACACCTATCCTCATAGTTAACCCAACACTGAGTAAGAGAACAATTGGATTTTAAAATCTTAAGAGCAGGTCCCCCAAAACTTGTGCAATAGCTAATCTCACAATTTCAGACACCAACAGAAAGAGAAGATAACTCCAAGCTCCAAGCGTTTTGAGCCTAAAGAGAAAGAACAGGAATCATGCTTTCAAGAAGAAAAGACCATTGTCTTTTGGACAAAAGCAAAACATTGTTAATAAAAACAAAGACAGAAAAGAAGTAAACAAACATTTTGGAAATATTGTTTCATAGGATACATTACATCATTTCGTACGATATTAGATGCCAATTTTGTGGGCAAGTAGAACTAAAGACATAAATAGATAAAGGGAAGTACTCTATAATTGTAGAGTGGACTGGACTCTCTAGCCTAAATAAGGCAACCAGTCTTGAAAGAAAGGCTCTAAATTCAAAACCTGAAGAAACCAAGTCGGCTAGAGCTGTAGGATACTCTGATTGCATCTCTACAGAGAAATAAGATCCTCCCCTCAATGAGTGTCCTAGATATGACATTAAACCATCTGATGGTGTAAAGTGGAGTACCTCTTCATTACCATTACTCCCAGGTCCACTTTGACTCAAAGTGGTAGTACTTGTTATGGGTCAAATAGAACTGTCCATTAATATTAAATAGAAATATTAGTATTAAATAGCAATACTTGAAACCATTTAACTATGTGCAAACAATAATACCTAACCCTTTTTATATACACACACGTGTGTATAAAAAGGATTGTGTGTGTGTGTGTGTGTGTGTGTGTGTGTGTGTGTGCATTAAATAACCCACAAGGGTTGATATACCATAAAACACAACCAAACAAAACCTGAAGAATATTGTCCAAAAAGCCTATGACACACTGGTGCACCATTTTTTTTATTATCAGTTCATCCTCAAAAGTCTGACCCATTCTGCTCAAACCTTCACTCACTATGATAAATGAATAACCCCTGTGTAGGTTATTTTTTTAAACTTCTGACTTAGTTAATCATCATCATCATCCAAAAGTGTGCTGACAGCACATATTCCTTTGACTCTCTCTTGCCATCTGTCTCTATCTGCAAGTCCCCAAGATGATTTAGTTTGATTGGGTTTTATGGCATATCAACCCTTGTAGGTTATTTAATGCCAAATGCTCTTTATACAGATATATTAAATATATATGATTTGGTTTGATTGGGTTTTATGGTATATCAACCATTTTAGGTTATTTAATGCCAAATGCTCTTTATACAGATATATTAAATATATATGATTTGGTTTGATTAGGTTTTATGGCATATCAATCATTGTAGGTTATTTAATGCCAAATCCTCTGTATATATATATATATACTAAATATTTAGGATTTGATTTGGTTGGGTTTTATGGCATATCAACCATTGTAGGTTATTTAATGCCAAATCCTCTTTATACATATATATTAAATATATATGATTTGGTTTGGTTGGGTTTTATGGCTTATCAACCATTGTAGGTTATTTAATGCCAAATCCTCTTTATACATATATATTAAATATATATGATTTGGTTTGGTTGGGTTTTTTAGCATATCAACAATTGTAGGTTATTTAATGCCAAATCCTCTTTATACATCTATACATTAATTATATATGATTTATAAGTGAATAGTTTGTAGGTACCGTTTAAAACGAGCTAGGACACATCTGTCTGAATTAAGGATGACTACTAATACCATATAATTATTATTAAATTGTAAACTGAATAAAAAATGATTTTATTCTCTGTGTCAGAGAATTTAGATGCTGTTGCATTAACAAAGATCATGCTACAATGTGCCTTTTTTCCTGTGTTAAAGTAACAGAAAAATTGTATTATTTTGACATTTAAGATGTAGACTAGATAAAAAAAATTTTTGGAATTACTTAGATTTCGATGGTTTCTGAGGAAATCTTGTAAGAAGATAAGTTTGAACTTTCAGTGGCTGATGAAGCGAGGCGGAAAGTGTTTGGAGGGTATAATTTGCTCAGATCCAGGGGTCGAAAGGAGGAATTTCCAGAGGTCTCTGGAAATGTTTACATATATTGTAGACAAGCATTTACAGCTGATGGGGAGGAAGATATAAATAGAATAACTGATGGAGAAAAGAGGAGAGCCCTGCCCCTAATAAGATTCTTTTCAGTACCTGTGTTGGTATCTAATGAAGAAAACGCCAGATATCTTTGGACAGATCAAAGCAGAAAGATGAAAGACCAAGACGGAGGAGGGATAGACATTTCTTTGTTGTATCAAATGAGACAAAAATGCAGAGAAGAGAGAACTAAAAATTACAGACCCCACTTCCCACCCCCCAAAAATAAAGCACCTTTCTCTCCCAAAAAACCAAGTACCCCACAGTAAATAGATAAATAAATTAAGAAACAAACTAACAAAAACAAAGCTTACCTACTGCAATAAAAAAAAAATGACACTTCCTCCCCCCAAAAAAACAAAATAAAAATAAAGCATCCCTCCCGAAAAAAAAGTAAAGTACTACTCTAAAAAAAAAAAATTAAAAAAAAAAAAGATATATATATATATATATATATATATATATATATATATATATAAACAAAAAACAAAGCTTTTCTTCTTTCATAAAAAAATGACCCCACAAAAAGACAAAATCAAAAAAACAAAACAAAGTACCCCCTCCCCCCAAAAAAACAACAAAAAAACAATAAACACCAAGAAACAAAGATTTCCCACTTCCAATAAAACATAAATAAAAAAAACCCAACAAAATAAAAAACAAAACCATGCTACCCCCCCCCAGCTTTCCTATTCGAATAAAAGAAAAAGAAAAAGAAAGAAAAGCAAACAAAATAGAAACTTCTGTTTAATTTGGAGGAAAAAACAGAAAAACAAACCAAACAAAAACAAAAAAAGAAACACATGAAAAGAACATTGAAAATGAAAACAATGGCACTACCTTTCGGCCAAACTGCATCGCCTGAGAAAATGGGAAAAAAAGTAGAGGGAAGAAAATCAAATTAAAAATGAGATCCAATTGGAAAAAATAAATGACAAAAAAAAAAAAAATTAAATGAATAAAGCAACAAAAAAAGCCAAAAGAAAAAAAAACATATCTTTAATCACTTTTCACCAGTCATCACTTTAAAATTCACACATTGAAAAAAAAAAATCATTTTTTTCTGTTAAAAATAAAACAAAAAACATGTTTCTTTTCTGTTTGGATTGAAGAATTTCAGGGTTTTTTTTAACATAACAGATTGTTTCACTGTTGGTATAAAAAGTAACAAAAAAAAGGAAAAACCACCCTAACCTTACATTGCTATATCAATGTGAGTGTACATATATATCTTGCCCTATCAGTGGGGCTTAGAATACACAGATTATATCCCCTTTGGTGGGAGTAGGACTCCCCACAAAAAAGGGTGTCCTGAATATGACACTAAACTGCATATGATGGTGAGGCTCCAGTACTGGAGATCTGTGATGTAACCCTTCATTGCCATTACTCCCAGGCCCACTCAGTCTCAGAGTGTTTGTACCTTTTTAGGTCCCATTTATGGGTCAAGCAGATCTGTTTAAAAATTGTTTATATTCGATAGGACCGTGCACAAAAAAAAAAAAAAAACATTTATGAAACAGAACATGTAAATGAATGCAATTCCTGAACCTTTAGACATTAAATAACCCAAGACAGATTGACATGCCATTAAAATCTATCAATCAAGTCTATATGTATATACTTAAATATTGAATGGCTTCATGTAACGAATGACAACTAACTTTTAGCTATGAAAAGTACTATCAAGTACACTGTTGCTTAAGGCACGTGCCAGTGTTACAAAGGAGGATTGAGGATGAAGCAGGAGGAAGGTGTTTTTATCATCAATCACGTGTATCGATTGACCCGAAAAATTTGGGCTTCAAAAAAATATTTCTCGTTTTTGAGGTAAAAACTTGTTCAATACACGAGTATATAAGATATGACATGTAAATGTTTTCATGGATGTTCCAGTTGAATACCGTTTTCACCCCCCCCCCCACATGCATGCAACGTGTATCAGTTGTTGGACACAAAAACGTGAACGATTTATTGTTAGGAAAGAATTTAATATTTTCATGATCATCAAGCAATATTATATTCTGATGTCAAACAGAATCAAGATTTCCATTACAAAAAATTGTAAAAAAATTGATAGAACAAAAGATGGAGGGAAGTTAGTTTTGAAAAGATTCAATGCAAGATAGATAGATAGATAGATAGATAGATAGATAGATAGATAGATAGATAGATAGATATGAACAAGGATAGATAGATAGATAGATAGATAGATAGATAGATAGATAGATAGATATGAAAAGACTAGGATAGATAGATAGATAGATAGATAGATAGATAGATAGATAGATAGATAGATAGATATAAACAAGTTTAGATAGATAGATAGATAGATATGAACATGCTTAGATAGATAGATAGATAGATATGAACAAGTTTAGATAGATAGATAGATAGATAGATAGATAGATAGATAGATAGATAGATAGATAGATATGAACAAGCTTAGATAGATAGATAGACAGATATATACAGACTTATATAGACACATATGAACAGACTAAGATAGATAAATAGATAGAAAGAAAAAAACTGAGATAGATAGATAGATAGATAGATAGATAGATAGATAGAAACTTAGAAAGAAAGAAACTATGATTGAAGCATAGATAGATATGAACCGACTTAAAAAAAGACTTAAATTGAAAGAAACAGACTGAGATATACAGATACACTACAGGGAAAAAGTTTAGGACCACTCCTTAAAACAAGATATTTTTGTATATTTAAAAAAAAAGATAAAATTTCAGTAATTAGAGTGTATTTGCTTTTATTTTGACAAAAACTAAAGACTTGATTATAAGTAAATTATTGTAGAACAGCATCAAATCTTATTTTTATCAAAAAAGCCACCACCTGTTTTATTTACTGATTCACAAATTTTTGGCATTCTTTCTCTCATTTTTTGACCCCTCCCTAGATGGCAGACCTTCCCAAGCATTCTTCAAGCCTTGAAAAAACCCTAGATTGCAGACCTTCCCAAGCATTCTTCTAGCCTTGAAAAAACCCCTCGATGTCAGACCTTCCCAAGCATTCTTCAAGGCTTGAAAAAAACCAAGATGGTAGACCTTCCCAAGCATTCTTCTAGCCTTGAAAAAACCCTAGATGGCAGACCTTCCCAAGCATTCTTCTAGCCTTGAAAAAAACCCCTAGATGGCAGACCTTCCCAAGTATACTTCTAGCCTTGAAAAAATCCCTAGATGGCAGACCTTCCCAAGCATTCTTCAAACCTTGAAAAAAACCCTAGATGGTAGACCTTCCCAAGCATTCTTCAAGCCTTGAAAAAAACCCTAGATGGCAGGCCTTCCCAAGCATTCTTCTAGCCTTGAAAAACCCCTAGATGGCAGACCTTCCCAAGCATTCTTCTAGCCTTGAAAAAACCCTTAGATGGCAGACCTTCCCAAGTATACTTCTAGCCTTGAAAAAACCCCTAGATGGCAGACCTTCCCAAGCATTTTTCAAGCCCTGAAAAAACTGACTCTCACTCTCTGGGTATTCTTATTGAACTCTCTCATCCAATTCTTCCCATATTAATTCAATGGGAGATAAGTCAGAAGATGGAGGTGGCCAGGGATAATTTCTAAAATTTTCTTCCTTTATTTTTGACTTTAGTTAATTTTGACAAAATTTCAAACAGTGTTTTAGATCATTGTCTTCTCAAAAGGTGAATTTTTTTCTAATTGTGTGTAAACCAGATTATATAGCATGTCTTAGTAAAATCGAATGATATTGTTCACTTTTTATGATTCCTTTGACTCAAATCAAATCTCCAGCCTTCTCATCTCCGAAACAACCTCACATCATGACAAACTCACTACCATGCTTAGTTATTGGAACTACACATATATAATTCTGTCTTTTTTCTCACATTCACTCTCTTCTTATGACCAAAAAGTTTAAATTTGGACTCATCTATCCACAACACATTTTGCCATTCTTTCAATATTCAGTTCTTATGCTTTTTTTGCCCATAACAGTCTTTTCTGTTTAATCACTTTCCGTAACAGAGGTTTTTTGATGATTCTGCACCCTCTGACCCCTAACAATCTAATTTAATTTCTCAGAGTTGTGATCCATACTAAATGCTGTCAAGAAAAAATAAATTTAGCTGTCAATTCAGGAGCAGTTTTCCTTCTATGTATTTTACTCTCAATAATCAAATGTTTATCTTCAGCAGCACTTGTCACTTTTGGTGCTCCAGGTTTTTTTCTGTTAATATTTGTGTCAGTTTCTTATTGCCTTTGTAATGAATATCAAACCCCATATCTGGAAATCATCCTCTTCTTGGCTATTGTCTTTGAGAGTAGCCTTCTTGGAATAGAATTTCAGTTTGTACTCTTACCTCAATGTTTAGTGGCTTTGATTTTACCATTTTGTGCAAACTGCTTCAAAATTAAAAGCAATAAACAAAAACGTGACAATACTCTTGTAATGGCACAGAGACAGCTATGTTTTGGCCTAAATAAGTATTTCTTGTAAACAGCAACCAGTCTTATAACATTAGTCAGGGCTGCGTTAGCATTTAAAACCAACATTAACATTTAACTCTGTTGAAAATTTTGGTAATCTCAAAGTCAACTGATGACAAATAGAATGTTTCTCATACAAAATATTCCCAAATTAACAAAATGTATCGTGTACAGTGTACTATAGAGTCATAACAAGTTATTCCCCTTGAGTGGAATTCTTTAATTATGTCACTCCAGAGATAGAAACTAAGGTTCTCTCTCTTTCCAAGACTTCAATAAGTAAACACCTGTTTTGTACAGCTCTGTAAATAAACTTGAATGTACAGGGAATATCACTCTTATCCTTAATGCATGCCCTGTCGCAATATATTACGGACAGTTGAGTCCAAATTTGAACTTTTTGATTGTAAGAGGAGAGTTTGAGTGTATGTGAAAAGAAAACTCGGAGTGAAAAATAAAACACCGTCGGAACGGAAATTTTATGTTTAACTTAAAAAAAAAAATTACAAAAATATCTCATTTTTTTTTAAAGACATGCAAGGTTTCCTCAAACTTTTTGTCAGCAGTTTAGATAGATAAATATAAAAGAAACAGACTGATAGATGTGAACTGGCATCGAGAAATTAAAAGGAAAAAGACTTCAAGTTAAAAAGGAACCTTAACAAAAATCCATGCACCAAAAAAAAAAAAAAAAAAAAAAAAATCCCTCTATTCAGGACATGTTTTCCTTTATCAACAAATTTATTTAGAAAACTGTTTAAATTTTTACCAAAGATATAAACAAAGGTTTTTAGAATTAATTTAAAAAGAAAATTATTTTTCTCAAAAGTTGGTTTGGAAAAAAACCCAAAAAAACAAATGACAAGCAAAACATTTTAAATGGTATTAAAAATTTTGGTAAAATTGTATTAGTGTACTTACTAGTATTTAAAAAAAAACACTATGAGTTACTAATATTACGAGGTTTCATTAGTTATGACTGTTAAATACACTTCTATATCTTTATAATTAGAACAATCTATTCTAATAAAAAAAAAACAATCTTTTTTAATCGTAAAACTCAAGGGAGATAACTAGCAAAAACCTGTTATAAAGTAATCTCCCTTAGGTTATTTATTTGGTAAATCTGTAAATTAAAAAGTTAGAAATGTTTCCAGTAGAAAATTTGGATTAATAGAATTACTAGAAGAAGTTATATTTTTCTTTCTTTCTTTTTACAATGCTACAAATGGAGGGTGTGTGTCTTGCTGGCAATTAGTTCTGGACAGGACAGACATAAAGGCTTTTGATTTTCATTCGTATCCAGGTGATTAAAAAAAGTTGACGAATCCATTTGTAGTTCAGTTCCCACAATTTATTTAATCAGACTGACCTTTTCAGTCAGTTTCTAGCAGTCATTTTATAAATTTATTGGGAGAACAAAAAAAAAATAATAAAAAAAAACCTCTTTAGCAGTCAATTATACTTCCACTGAAGTTCGACACATCCGCTATCCGGACTGGGGCATCATGTCAACCAAATACTGGACATTAAAAATTTTAAAAGTCTATTTATGAAAAGTTTGAATTTTATTAATGACAAAAAGAAAGAAAAAATTTTATAGTTTATTCAACTACTTTTTTGTTTCATTTTAGGAATTAAACATTTTTTTCAGTTTTTAAAAATTATTTGGATAGGATCTAAAGTAAGTAAAGTTGGTGACTGTAGTCAAGGGTGACCCGAAGGCTCCCTTTTTGATAGCTACTACACCAAGGTGTAGAGGAAGGCGCTACTCCTTTTCCAGGATTGACCCATTTTACCCTTAATCCGTACCTTATAATGCTGAGTGTTTAGCAAGGAGGCATCAAGTACCATTTTTTGAGTCTTTGGTATGAATTGACCTGGGATTGAACCCAGGTCTCCTGGTCCAGTGGGGATAAGATCTAGATTAGTCAAATTTACATAAAAACAAAATTTTCTTTTTAAGTAGTTCTTTGTATTTTTAATTTGTAATTTCTGGACAGTTTTTAAAGTGGGGGTCCAGTTACCAATGTAAATGGTATAGTAAATTGACCCTTATTTTGTGTCCACTGAACAGAACAGAAGCTTTAAGATATTTTGTTACTGTTTTTCATCATCATCTCTATTACTTATTTATTTATCTCTAGGATCAGGTTAACGGGTTGTGTTGGGGGGGGGGAAACATTTGGGGTTTGGGTAAAGGAAAAAAAAACAATTCTTAATTTAGTGGATAGACAAGATTTTCTGTAATAAAATATGATGTGGAGACATTGTGAAATAAAGTAAGACTTTCAAAAAAGAAAGAAAGATTAATAGTTTATGAACAGAAATATTTTGAAATAAAAGAAAGAAATCCAAGAGAAATGAAGAAATTTGTCAAACAAGCAAAGAAAATACCTTTCGGTTTCAATGGCAGATAAACTGGAACGTCTCCAAAAAGAAAAAAAAAGCCAGAATTAAATTGAAAATAAAAATACGACAAAAATAATCACAGACAATTTCTTTATTCCTTAAAGGAAAAAAAAATGAACAAAAACCCTTGAAATAAATAAAATATTATCAATTATTATTATTAGTGAATTCCTAGTGCATGGCAAAGCTTTTTGCACTCGGCTCTGAAGGTGGCTTTGTCACTTTGCAACCAATTTATTAAGCTTATTGCCCATGGCCATTTTGACTTTTGAACACTTTAATCTTGTCTATTATTTTTTAACAAATACATATTAATTTGTACATTATTAAAGATTGACATCATATATTGCATAATACATATTACCTATTATCCTGAATTGCTTGAAATAGAACTATTTGGACATGTAAACTACTTTCTTATACTAAACTGTCTTGTTTGAAATAGAACTGATTATTTGTATAAAAATGGATTTGGCATTAAATAACCTACAAAAGTTGATATACCATAAAACCCAAACAAACCAAATTTATTTATTATCGCTTCATGTCAAACTCAGGATACTGAGTTATATACAGGTATAAAACTGCATCTGATGGTGAGACTTCATTGTCATTACTCCCAGGTCCACTCTGACCAGGATTAGTAATACCTGTTAGGCTCCCATTTATCAGTTAAATAGAACTGTTCAATCATTTACTAAGCATTATTATTATTAGTTATTGGAAATCATACAGGTATGTGCAAATTATTTGTATTACATAAGAATACTTGATAAATAGAATTACTAATGTTAAATTGCAATACTTGAAACCATTTAACTGTGTGCAAATAAATGCTTGATATTAAATAGAATTATTAGTGTTATATAGGAATGCTTGAACCCATTAAACTGTGTGCAAATAAATGCTTGATATTAAATAGAATTATTAGTGTTATATAGGAATACTTGAAACCATTTAACTGTGTGCAAATAAATGCTTGATATTAAATAGAATTATTAGTGTTATATAGGAATACTTGAACCCATTTAACTGTGTGGAAACAAATGAGCTCTAAAAACTTGTTTAAAAATGAAGTTACCTCCAAACTATTTGTTTACAAATCATGTGTATTTTAAAACAGGATTTGGTATTAAATTACTCAGAGGGGTTGGTATGCCATTAAACACCAATAACACTAACAACCATTTTCATCTATTTTTACTTAGTTTCTTTAACCTTTAACCTGGTATCTAATACTTTTTATTCTATTATTAATCCATTCTCAGCCATTAAGAGAAAAAAGTGACAAAATTTTCTCTAACAGAATAAGATGTTTTATATATTTACTTTTATTATTTATTTCTCTTTTGAGGGTTTTTCACACCAGCGTTAGCTGATGGTTTTTCATAGGAACTTGAGAGACAACAAGTCTCCAGAACTCTTCCTAGTATTCTGGCTGATCTCAATAATGCTGTAGTTTGGTTGATCTCTACTCTTCTTATATCCAAGTCCTCCAGTCCCGGTACCAATTGTTTGGTGACTGTACCGTACACACCAATAACAATTGGTATCACTATCACTTTCATGTTCCAGAGTTTTTTTTTCAGTTCTCTAGCAAGGTCTAGGTACTTATCTCTCTTTTTGCTTTCTTTCAGTTTTACCCTTTCATCACTCGGAATGGCAAAGTTCACTATTCAGCAGGTTCTCTTTTTCCTTTTTTTTTTGTTGACTATTACAAGGTCTGGTCGTCTGGCCAAGATTAAATGATCTGTTTGTATCTCAAAATCCCAAAGAATTTTGTGCATCTTATTTTCTTGGATGGATTCTGAGTTGTGCGTATACCCCTTGTTTATATGGTGAAATTTAAACTTTTTGCCCAATTCCCAGTGGATCACCTTCCCCACCCAGTTGCATATAGTCTTATACATTTGCTTATTATGTGATTGATCGTTTCGTCTCTATCACCAAATAATCCACATCTGTTATTTTGTTGCATCTTGTCTATTCTTGCTTTAACAGAGTTGGTCGTTATGGCCTTGTTTTGTGCTGCTATCAAAAAAGATTCCGTTTCTCTCTTGAGATTTCCCTTTCTTAGCCATGTCCAAGTTTTCTCGTATAAGATTTCGCTTGTTTGTCGCTTGAAATTTCTATACAGTTGTTTTTCTTCACATTTTTGCTTTCTGGTTATTTTTATTCTGTTGATGCTTGTGTTGTCTGCATAATTTCTGGCTACTGTAATCAGTCTTCCTCTGTGCTTTTTTATGTAGTCTTCTAGTCTTTGTATCGATGCATCAACCGTATCTTGAATGGTGGCAAATTATTATTATTATTATTATTATTATTATTATTTACTCCTTTAGAGTTTTTCACATCAGTGTTAGCTGATGGTTTTTCACTGGAGTTTGAGAGATAGCAAGTCTCCTCAAGTCTCCAGGATTTGTCTTAGGATTCTGGTCGTTCTTAGCAATGCTGTCATTTGGATAGTCTCTACCCGTCCGCCAACTTCCAAGTCCTCCAGGCCTTTTAATAATCCTTTAGTTATTATTATTATTAATATTTTTGACGTGTATTTTTTTTTTCTGTTATGGGTCCATTTTTCTCCAGATTTTCAACTGAGCTTAAAAAATGTTTTTTATACCCAAAATTTTACACATCAAAGAGAAGAATATGATGAAGTGAAAATCTTCTGATCGTTGTGCATAAACACAATATTGGTAACCGATTGAGATGTTTGTTTTAGCTATTCTAAGGATAAAATAAACGAAAAGTGCCATGTCTTTTTTCAGATTTTGGATTCAAATTTGTCCTTCTTCTAGACTGGATGCACACCATCATGGCTAGAAAGCTCAATAACTGTTATTTTACCAATATTGAACACAAACCCCCTTGGCCGAAATGTGAATAAAGCTCCCCAATTGCATTTTTTATGCAGAAATCATTTCATCATTTGTAGAGGATTCAAATAAAGGAATGGAATGAGAATTTTAGAAGTATACAGATAACATCCCCCCTCCCCCAACAATTCATTTAGATACCCAGAATAAATCCCAGTGAACACAAATACTCAGAATAAATCCCAGTGTGCATAGATACCCAGAATAAATCCCAGTGAGCACAGATACCCATAATAAATCCCAGTGAGCATAGATACCCAGAATAAATCCTAGCGAGCACAGATACCCAGAATAAGTCCCAGTGAGCATAGATACCCAGAATAAGTCCCAGTGAGCATAGATACCCAGAATAAATCCTAGCAAGCATAGATACCCAGAATAAATCCTAGTGAGCACAGATACCCAGAATAAATCCCAGTGAGCACAGATACCCAGAATAAATCCCAATGAGTACAGATATCCAAAATAAATCCTAGTGAGCATAGATACCCAGAATAAATCCTAGCGAGTGTAGATACCCAGAATAAATACCAGTGAGCATAGATACCCAGAATAAATCCTAGTGAGCACAGATACCCAGAATAAATCCTAGTGAGCACAGATACCCAGAATAAATCCTAGTGAGCATAGATACTATTTACCAACCCCTCCGCTTGGGCAGGATATGACACAAGGTCAATTTTTAAGCGGAGTTTAACAGGTTTGAATTCAGAGTTTTCCTTCTCCTAGACTAGTTGACTAACCAAGGCTGAAGAACCTAGTCTGTCCTACTATTTACCCATAGCTGGAGGGAGAATAATTGGATTCATACCTTTCCCAAGGGTATTAGTGCTATGTGAAATGCAACCAGTATCGTCCAGGATTTGAACTCGTATCGCTGTGTTCATTTCCTACGGCGATAACGACTACACCATGGGCACCTCCTCCTAGTGAGCATAGATACCCAGAATAAATCCCAGTGAGCATAGATACCCAGAATAAATCCTAGCAAGCATAGATACCCAGAATAAATCCCAGTAAGCACAGATACCCAGAATAAATCCTAGCGAGCACAGATACCCAGAATAAATCCCAGTGAGCATAGATACCCAGAATAAATCCTAGCAAGCATAGATACCCAGAATAAATCCCAGTGAGCATAGATACCCAGAATAAATCCTAGCAAGCATAGATACCCAGAATAAATCCCAGTGAGTACAGCTATCGATAGGTTATCGGTCATATGGAAGTCAGACCTGACCCATAAAATAAAACGCATTTTTTTCTAAGCAGTGGTTGTGTCAATACTGCTATATGGATGCACTACATGGTCGCTGACTAAATATATGGAAAAAAAGCTTGATGGCAATTACACAATAATGCTGCGAGCAATATTGAACAAGTCCTGGAGTTAACATCCCACAAAACACTAGCTTTATGGCCACCTACCACCCATCATGAAAACTATCAGAGTTAGATGAATGAGACATGCAGGACAATGCTGGAGAAGTAAGGGTGAACTCATAAGCGATGTGTTCCTGTAGACCCCTTCACATGGACGAGCAAAGGCAGGACAACCAGCTAGAATCTGTATACAACAGCTCTGCGCCGATACAGTATGTAGCCTGGAAGACCTGCCGGGAGCGATGTATGATAGGGACAAGTAGCAAGAAAGGGTCAAGGAGATCCGTGCTGGCAGCGCGACATGATGACTATGAGCACAGATACCCAAAATAAATCCCAGTGAACACAGATACCCGGAACAAATCCCAGATGTTATATAAATCATATTTTTAACATTTTTTCCTTATACTTAAAAAGATTTTATTTAATGTGGTTTTATGGCACACTGACTCTTCTATAATGGTCATGTAGTGCTAAACAAGGATTTTCAAGTAGATTTTCATTGTCTTTAATCCCATCTTCAAGGTTCTGATTCTGAATGTGGTTTTATAGCACTTTATATAAAGTAATGAAACTCTGTCCAATCTTATAAATTTATCAAGATAATCAATGAAAATTAGTAGATTAAACTCTAAACTTAAAAGATTGAAACCTGGTCGTCATTGTCTTCCAATGCCAAAATGATATATAAACATTGCTACATGATATACCAAATTCCAACAGAACTAGTTGAAGTCTTGGACCTTCTGAGCCCATGCAATTCTGTGAGGAATGAAAAATATACAAGTTGAAATAAATGGATCAAGTTAAGATAACAACAAAAGCAAGGTACTTGGAAAAAAAAGGAAAAGAAAAAAGAGAAATAGGATATTTACAATTCATGCAATAGGCTATTACGAAAAGCAAATGCATATTTTCATATAAATGAGGCTCAGCTGAAATGAGGCTCATTGGTGTTGCAGTACTTGGATCCCATGGGTCATAATATTTTGGCAGCCTTTTGAATACTTTATTATTTGATCATTCACGAACCTCAATTCTTTAATATCATTCTGCAAAAAAATGACAAAATTGACAGGTGGGTTGTTTTTTTTTTTATAGCCATCAATTCATTTTAAGAGTTATGTATTCATTGGATTTGTAGTAAATTTTCTGACTGAAGTCTTTTTTTTTTTTAATAAAGAAATCATTTTTTTGTATTTAGAATAAAAATAGGTTCTTACAGAAAGGACTTTGCAGATTTAAAAAAAAAAATCCTCTTCATATCAAGAGGGTTGGTGAGCAGGGTGGGATTTACCTACTAGTGAGCCTTAGACAAAAACTCTTCAGTAAGTCCCAAATTTACAGACATGTTGGAATGTTTCAGAGTCAAATATGTATATATATTATGTATACATATACACACATGTGTGTGTGTGTGTGTGTATATATATATATATATATATATATATATGAAAGTCAAAAATGGAAATAAATCGGACGGTATGAAGAAAACAGAAAAACAAAGTATTCCAAATATGCTAAATTTATTTTTGATGGTAAAATGAACATTAAAATGTTTCAGTTTTATTAATTATTATTATTGATGTTCAAGCAACAATTTTTTCCTCTATCATACCATCATATTTGGAATACTTAGTTTTTCTATTTTCTTCATATATATATATATATATATATATATATATATATATATATATATATATATAACTGTAATTTTTTGCACCAGTTGAAGACCACTATGAACCTATATTATTGTACAGGGTCCCCATACACCAGGTCCTGTATGTATTGTACAGTGGCCCAGATTGTTTTGAATATATCATATAATGAAAAATCCAGTATAGACTTGAAACAAGGTTATAATCTGGCACACGGCACAACAAATTAGTCTGCCTCCAGATGCCTGTGGGTCCTAGGCTAATTGCCTACTGTGCCTAGAGGTAAATCCAACTCTGTTTGGTGAGATTCATGCGCAAACAATTAAGTGATGCATGGAAGAGTGAATTTTGAAAAAAAGATCTTTCTCGCAGCGTCCTAAGCATGTGAAAAAGAAAAAAAAAATCCTTAAGCTTCAATTTTATTCATTCATTTATTTTGATAGCTTCAGTATCAGAGCACAAGCAGAAGAGAAGGCATGTTTGATGATATTGGCACCAGGCAGAAAAGATCTTTGGTGATATTGGCACCAGGCAGAAAAGATCTTTGGAGATATTGGCACCAGGCAGAAAAGATCTTTAATGATATTGGCACCAGGCAGAAAAGTTCTTTGGTGATATTGGCACCAAGCAGAAAAGATCTTTGGTGATATTGGCACCAGGCAGAAAAGATCTTTGGTGTTATTGGCACCAAGCAGAAAAGATCTTTGGTGATATTGGCACCAAGCAGAAAAGATCTTTGGTGATATTGGCACCAGGCAGAAAAGATCTTTGGTGATATTGGCACCAGGCAGAAAAGATCTTTGGTGATATTGGCACCAGGCAAGGCCAAAGACATTTAATGGAAGACAAAATGCAAATGAAAAAAGAAAAGAAAAAAAAAAAGAATTAAAAAAAAAAAACAACAAAAATACCTTCTTGATAAGATTTGAATTCTGTAAAAATAAATCAGGTAAGAGAAAAAAAAGACAAGATTTAACGGAGAAATTTTGTGATTTTTTTTTTTTTTACAGACAAAATGATTTATAGACAGAAAATCCAAATGATAGATAAATTAGACAGAAAAAAACTGACACAGAGAAAATATTAAATACACTGTTACATAGGAGTAATTTTTAGATTGAAATCTAACACTGTTTTCATCAGGTGGGTGAGAAATAATTCCAGGGGACCTTTTTCCCCAGGCAGCACGCACCCCCCACCACCACATGCATAAAAGAGATGATGGTTGGATTTATTGCCCCATGCATGATGCACCATTTTAAAAGGAATGCTGGCAAAATCTAAGCAATTTTAAAAACTGCTGCTTCCTTCCTGTGTGGCACTCCACATTAAAAAAAGATCCTTGTGTTTATTTTTGTGTTAGGCTAAAAAAAAAAAAAAAAAAATCAATAAAACTATGAAAAACAAGGAAAACAACAGAGAATTCAGATTGACAGGATTCACTATAGGGATAGTGTCATCAAACTGAATTTATTGTTCAACAAAATTGAAATATATTAAACT
Source organism: Sepioteuthis lessoniana (assembly GCA_963585895.1). NCBI lineage: Eukaryota > Metazoa > Mollusca > Cephalopoda > Myopsida > Loliginidae > Sepioteuthis > Sepioteuthis lessoniana. The sequence continues at coordinate 2,486,489 of OY757945.1, read as the reverse complement.
TATCTATATTGCCTTTCTCATTTTGCACACACATTAGTGTCTGATGATTGTGCACACAACATGAAACTTCAAGTAATGTTTATAATTATATTTTTTTTAGGTTTTATACTTGTTCTGCCATAAAAGCATCGAGGACCTTTTATGCAAACACTTTTGATATTTGTATTTCTTATATATATATATATATATATATATATATATATACACACATGTACAGACATACACGTACATATATGTAGTTGGGCAAAATGATCCCTCTGGCTTAGAACATTAATAAAAAAGGCAACATGGATCCTATTTGAAATTTAATTTTATTATAAGTAAACAATATTTATTATTTTGTTTTGTTATTGCTATCACATGGTTTTAAAGATTATATCAATGTAATATTTATAAACTTCTGAAGTCTTTGCCAACACTCACTTATTCATTTGCCTTTACTAATGCTGTAATTCAATAAAGAATAAAATCTTTCAGCTTTTCAGTTGTCCGAGGCCTTCATTTAAAATCTTGAGCCTTCAAGTATCCCCCATAGAAGTAATCCCAAGGGGTTAGATCTGGTGAGTGAGTCAGCCATCAGATGTCACTATGTATGCTGCTGCTGCAATAACAATTGAAAATCTGACAGACCATTCTGCCAGACCCTATATATGTCTGTTAATAAAGATTTTTAAGAACATATCTGAAAGCAAATGCATTTAACACCAAAGAGGAACTTTTACTCTGTTTGTCTTCATACCCTGTCTGGTGGCAAAAGCTGGTGGTGGTGCCAAGGGTGGCAGTACCATCTTAGCCACTAAAACTAGCATCCCCCTTGGTTGGTGGCTGATGTGGACAGGGTATCGCACGTGTTTTCACATGTTGTATGATAAATATATATATATTTTTCCAGTCACTTAAAGCTCTACTGGTACTATGACATCTAGCACTACCTGATTCATAGGTCATTAAAGACTAAACTGGTATTCTTTCTGAGTTTTTTCTGGTGAGGAAGGTGGCTAGACACCCTACAGGATAAAAGACAGGACCTGTCAAAGGGCGGAGGAAGCTTTTCGCTCGACAGCCATCGAGTACATAATTCCTGGGAGTGTTGTATTTCTTATTCTTTTTCAACTAGGAGAAGAACAACTTTGAATTAATATCTGCAGTTGACGTGATTACAAGTTATCTTGCTTCAACTTGATGTTGGATAATAATTGTGAAGACTTAGAGAGGGGTATTCACATTACACAAGCATTGGCCACTATAGTGTACAAATATTGCCCTATAATCTTTTCATCAACCAAACTTTCTCTTGAAAAAGTTCTTTGGCAATAGAAATGTGACAATATATGCAGACTTGACTAGTTAGAAGCATGCTGTAACATATCTAGACATGGGTGGCAATAGTCTGAACATTATTGTTGTGTTTTCCTGTAACAGGGGGGACTGACTCCAGTGGAGATTCTTATATTTGAGCAGACCTATTTAGGAAAGCACTACTTACTCAGATAAAGGAATGTTGATGCTGTGGAGGTGAGATTATGAGGTACAGCAGTGATCTGTGTAAGATTATAGCAGTTGCTATATATATATATATATATATATATATATATATATATATATAGCATAGATATATATACTCCCCTACCCCCGTAGAGTTGAGTTTGTTGCAAGGCTCTTCATATATGAATTGAGCTCTCGGTAGCCGTTAAGTGGATGTATGTAAACAATAGTAATTGTGATTCATAACCATTTAAAATTTACTTCGTTGCTACTGTTTCCTCGTGGCTGAGGGGTAGAGGCTTGGATTGACGTTTGAGTCAACCGGGTTTCGATCCCGGCTATGGGAAGCTAGTATGTCTAGCCACACTGATGAGTTCTGATAGAATGAAACAAATCTGTCTGTGGATGACTATATATATATATAATGATCAAATTGATGCATCAATGCTAGTAAATAGATTTTATTAATTTGATCTCAGCAAACTAGTTTTGACCAAAGGTCATCATCAAGACGAGTTTCAAGACCTTTTACATTTCAAGTCTGATTAGCATTTGGGTTTATGAAAATTGAATGTTTTTAGCAACATTCCATTTGGTAATGAAAAGCTTTGTTAATGTTTAAAAGTATTTTCAAATTTAAAAATAATTTGAGCCATTTTATGTATTTTTATTTAACTTTCAGCTGAGAATGAGATTTGCACTTTAGAAACAGTATATATTTCCATTTATAATGAATATGCTGAGCTAGATGATAGATAGAAATGTACTGAGAGAGAGAGAGAGAGAGAGAGAGAGAAATTGTGTGAAATTCAGCAAATTTAAAAAAACAACAAAAATCTAGTTTAATTGGTTGATTGGTTTTACGGCATATCAACCATTGTAGGTTATTTAATGTCAAATCCACTTTATACATATATATTTAATATATATGATTTTGTTTAGTTGGGTTTTATGGCATATCAACCCTTGTAGGTTATTTAATGCCAAATCTCCTTTATACATTTATATTAAGTATATATGATTTGTAAACACAATTTGTAGAAATATTTTCTGACATGCCTGAGGTAATTTTTTTTTGCACACAGTTAAATGGTTTCAAATATTTCGATAAAGCAGCCACAATTTAACATCTGTTATTTGTTTGCACACAGTTTGTAGGTTATGTCATTTTTAAATGAGTTAGAAATAATTTGTTTGCACACTAGTATTGCTATTGTTTCTACACAGTTAAATGGTTTCAATTATTGCTATCTAACACAACTAATTCTCTTCAATATTAATCATTTGTTTGCACACTGTTAAATAGTTCCAAGTATTGCTATTTATCACTAACAATTAAATTAAACAGTCATTTGTTTACACACAGTTAAATGTCAAACAGTTCTATTTCTAACAATTCAATTTAACAGAAATCATTTGTTTGCACTGAGCTAAATGATCAAACAGTTTTATTTCAAGCAATTCAATTCAAGTGCATTTGTCTGCACTCAATTTAAATGTCAAACAGTTCTATTTGACTCATAGATAGGACCCTATCCATATTACCAACCCCTCCACTTGGGCAGGATATGACACAAGGTCAATTTTTAAGTGAAGTTTAACAGGTTTTAATTCAGAGTTTTCCTTCTCCTAGACTAGTTGCCTCACCAAGGCTGAAGAACCTAGTCTGCCCTACATTTTACCCATAGCTGGAGGGAGAATAATTGTATTCATACCTTTCCCAAGGGTATTAGTGCTATGTGAAATGCAATCAGTCTCGTCCAGGATTTGAACTCATGTCGCCGTGTCCATTTTCTACAACAATAACCATTACACCACTCCAACCCAGGGTGGACCTGGGAGTGATGTCAAGGAAGGGGTACACTGCATTCCCGAGTTCCAAGATTGAAGCCTCACCATTGGGTTGTTTACTGTCATATCTAGGACACTTGTTAGTCGGGAAGAGGGTCTTACCCCTCTGCAGAGGTGCAGTTGGTATATTCTACAGCCCCAGTCAACTGGGCGGAAAAAAATCCATTTTTTCCTCAAAACTAAAAAAAATTTTTTTTTAAATACCATTTTTTATTTTCATTGCAGATTTGGTCAACTTTTTCTCTGATCAGATCTCCAAATACTTCTTATTTTACAAATAGTTCTTTGACAGATTAAGAAATATGAAAATAATTGTTTAGATTTTAGACTAGGTTTTTTAAAAAAAATTTATTGCTATGAACTTCTCCTAGACATGGATACATCAGTGTTGGCTGACCAACAAGGACTTACATACATCAGCAGTGTGTGGACACTAGATCCTCTCTGGAGGACCTGTCAGAAGCAATAAATGACGGGAATGTATGGCAAGAAAGAGTCAGGGAGCTCCATGTTATCAGCATGATTTGATGATTATATATATATATATATATATATATATATATATATATATATATGAATGTTGGTAATGGAAGTGAATAGACATCTTTTTCATCATTCCAAGAAAACAATGTCTAAAAATAAATGAAGTGGTGATCATTTATCTATTCTTGGTATCATATTCTTTATTCATGTATCAAATTATATATATATATATATATATATATATATATATATATTTGAATTATATATGATTGTAAAGATTTTTATTCTTTAATAGGTGATCACTGCCTTAAAATGGCCTTGTGCCATAGTAAATAAAACTTTCTTAGTGAATGATATAATTTCTGTGCAAGAAATTTGCATTCAAGCTCTGGTAAAATACCAAGATCCCAAATGCTGATTTTTAAACCTGGCTGGCAAGGAATCCCTCCCTACTTGAAAGACTGGAACTACACAATCTTCCTATTCTCATTTCAGTTTATTTTGTACAAATTAAATTTTGGCCTTTATTAAAATAAAAAATATGATCATATGAACTCATAAAAAACTGTTGTTTGAAATTGAGAGAGAGAGAGAGAGAGAGAGAGAGAGAGAGAGAGAAGGAAAAAGAAGGGGAAGGTATGAGGTGGAAGAACAGATATAAGAGAAAAAAGGGAAAAGTGACAGAGACGGATATGAAGAGGGACAGAAGAGAGATGAAAGAAGTAAAAATGGAGAAAAGAGAGAGAGAGAGAGAGAGAGAGAGAGCAACAGCTAAGTTATAATAAATGTTAGAGTTATCCCCCTTGCAACAAAAGAAAAACGTGATGGCAAAAGAAAAACTAAAAAACAAAAGCCTCAAATACCTTTTATTCTCGTTGTGTATTCTTCAACGTGAATATATGAAAACAAATATGTAACAATATTCACATTAAATCAATAACAAATTAATAAAATTTACGAATAGGTAGAAATCTAAGAAATTTGATAATTATATATATAAAACACACACAGATATGAAGTTTATTCAATAAATAAGGTGAATTTTGTTTAAGGAGTTGGCAATAGGAAGCACTGTTTACAGTTGCAACTTTTTCAAGGAAATCAATAGGGATGAAAGGACCTTTCATGTCTCAGAAGGCTGTCAGCATGACCTTCTTTACTGACGGCTGCATCTGGAACTTTTCTTAATCCGTGTCAGTGTATTTCCACTCCATGGAATGTCTTTCTAATTCAGGCTCCTAGTGGGTAAATCTATGTTTATCCGATTTGTAAAGATTTTTTTACTAAAACATGCTTTTGTGTACACGTCACACATTTTTCTGTAAATTTCACATGGTTTGCACTTTTCAGCCACCAAAAATTTCATGAAAGACTTCTGTTCAAGCCTTGAAAACTCTGCTTGATTTGTGACCATATTTAATGATTTTGTAACAAATATTTTTGGCTCAAAACCAATTCCAAACAATGCAGAGTTTACATTAATGAAAAAACAATTTTGAAAAGAAAATTATTTTGCTTTTATTCAAAATTTCACTTATTTATTGAATAACCCTTATATATATATATATATATATATATATATATATATGTGTGTGTGTGTGTGGCAATGTGTGTGTGTATATATATATATATACATACTATAGGAACTTACTATATGCAAAAAATTAAAATCTTAGTTGTTGAAAAAAAAAAAAAAAAAAAAAGAAAAGTATTTGTGAGTGTAAATTTACAATGAGACATTAAATCTGACATAAAGTTGTCAGTTTAAATACAATTTACAAAAAAAAAAAAAAAATTCCCTGGGCAAAAAAGTTACATTTCCTGAAAAAAAAAATTGGAGCAAAAACAAATAAATGATAAAAGATAAACATTTCTTGAGTAAAAAAAAAATAACAGTTTACGGATAAAGAAATAGAAAAGTAACTTTTTCTGAACAAAAAATAACATTCCACTTGTGGCATGAAAAGGAGGAAAAACAAAAAAACAACAACATTTCCCTGAGAAAAAAAACAGAAACACATCTTAAGCAAAACCTACTCCAATCCCCACTGATGAGGTTAGTTGCAATATTCGCTTGAAGACAAAAAAAAAAAAAAAAAAAAAAGACAACATTCTCCAAGAAAAAAAGAAGATAAAACATTCTTTGAACATGACAAAAAACTTCTATAAGCAGTGATCAAGCAATTTTCAAACCAAACATTTTTATAATTTAATTAAACCCAAAAAATAAAAGAAAGGCAAAATTTTTAGCAAAAACAAACAAATAAATAAAAAGCTTTTCTTTCCTAAATTCAATCTTCAAATTGATCTTCATTTAAATTTTAAGGTGAAGAAATTTGAATGAATGATAAAAAAAAGTGTAGTGAGGGTAACCCAAAATTTTTTAGATCTTATTTTTTTGATGCAGATATCATTGGGGAACAAGAAAATAGAAATATGATTTAAGAAATCAAATTGTAGGAATCTGAATTAATGAAAAACAAAAGTAAATAAAAATAATCAAAGGTGAAAAATAGATAAAAGAAAAAAAAAAAAAAAGATAGTTTACCAAAACTTTTCTCATTTCCCAATGATATCTGCATTGGAAAAACATGGTGAAAAAAATTCAGTTTCAGGTTACCCTTAGGCCAGTTCAAATAAATACCATATTTCTTAAACTCATCGGCCTTTGTCTATTTACCAAAAGTTTTCTCGTTTCCCAATGATACTTGCATCAGAAATATAAATTTAAAAAAAAATTTGACTTGATGTTACTTTTACCCGCCTTTTAACGTCGACAAAGACGGGAAGAAAAAACAAGCCCAATTCTTGGTGGCTATCTCCGCACAATTCTTCTTTGTTAAGGGGAAACAACTGTTTATCTAAAAACGATTTTCTTTCTTAAATAAAATAAGTTCACATTTATTGTAAAAAGATTCTATCAATTTTTACGGTTTAATTTAAATCTTAATGTCATTTTTTTTATGAAAACTGTGTCAGTTGATAATTCCATTTATCTTCAATAAAGTAAATTCAACGTTTTAAATTCCTTACTGATTATCTCCCCTTATTAAAGATTACCTCCCTTTGATTAAACCAAATTCAGTTATCTCTCTCTTACCTCACGTGGTGTAATGGTTAGCTCGATAGATTACTTAACCATTGTTAGTTCGCTTTTCACCGAGTGCCCCATACTTCTGACCTTGTACCATAACTAATCTTAGTAAATAACAATAACTCTTTCTCACACACACACGTTACACATGTAATTATGTGAGCCTGTTTATGAATTGAATTAGTGCACAAATAAAAAGACCAAATATTGTTTGTCAGAAATTTCTTTGTAGTGAATCAGACGGCTGCTTTTTCAAGAGGACACACACAAAGAGATAGAAAAGAGTTAAAGATAATATTACTATGGTTAACGAGCTACTCTTGCAGCCCATTAATATTCAAATGAGATTCTCCTTTTTATTTGGAACTCATCAATAATAATAATCACCCACAATGGTCAAAAGTATTTAAAAATAAATTGAAAAACTTTGTCTGAATTTCATATAGGACAAAGTGATAATCACCAACAACTGTTAAAAGTATCTGAACTCAAAATCCCCCCCCCCGCCCAAAAACAACAAATTGTAGACAGTTTCTTTAAATAGACCTGATCCATATCCGTGATATATTAATTCGATCCCTGTCTGTGATATCTTAATTGCTAACAAGATAAACAAAACCCAATCACCAACAAGAAAAAAAATTTAATGAATATTCATTATCTATACAATAAAGCTTAACGTCTGTCTGTGTGTCTCTGTATATCTATCGGACGAAAGAGAATAGAAGATACATAAAAACAAAGTATGTATTTTTATGAAAAATTTTAGAAGAAAGACAATTAGCTACATAGAATTTACTTTTCAGATCAATTGGTGGGTGGGGGTTTGAAGAGGGCAAACACCCCAGGTGAAAATTGAAATACCTCTGATTTCAATGAAAATAAAAACATACCTACTTGGTACAAAGTAAAGTCAATTTCCAAAATTTCACCATCTTATGATAATATTTACCCACCCACCCACCCACCAAGTTTTTAACATGGCACAGAGCCCCTTTGAAAGTGAAAATATATCCAGCTTTCATGGAAGATACCTAAAAACAAAATACGTATTTCAATGTAAAATTTTACATGAAAGAAAGAACTACATGAAATTCACTTTCTGGTGCAATTAGGGGTCTTCAAGGTGGGAAATGCCTCCCGGTGAAAATTCAAATACCCCTGATTTTAATGAAATCAAAATTCTATTGCTGATATTTACTAGAAGTCAGGATCTTTATTGATTTAATTATTGGCAACTGGGAAAAATGCTGAATTACATTTTACAAGTGTTAAATGATTTGATAAATCAGTTTCAGAGTTTTAATTGTTCCTTATTTTTCTTTTCTAATTGCCAACTTTCTGTATTTTTAAAAACATATTTACATCTTTATGCAGCCATGTCCTTCATATAAAGTTTGCCAGCATTATATTTGATTTCTTAAGTATCATAAATAATTATAATGAAGATGAGACATTATTATGATAATATATCTTTAATTGTTAGTGTTTGTTGTGATTCTTAAATAAACATTGTAATATGTATGTCTTTGTAATTTTCTTCAAGCTTTTATTTCCTTGCATATTATATGAAAAAGCCTCAGTCTATGTGATTTGCTGTTTCAATTTATAAACCCAAATATGGAGATAAAGAATAAGAAGTTTGTATGCAACCATTATTATATCTCATTTAAGAAAAAGCATCTCAAATAAAAAAAACTGGCATTCCTTTCTTTTGAGTAACAAGAATGGATAGAGATTTATAATCTATATGATAGTTAACAATATTTTTATTAGGATAAACGACTATTGAATTCAATAGTGTTTTAGACTATATTATAATTTTGGGACCAAAACCTGGCAATAAGAGCTTGCAGATAATCCACTCCAAAACATTCAATAATATCAAAACAGTACTTTCTTAAATTAGAGCACAATTTTTCAAGCTCTTTCTGAACCCAGTGAATGACCGATATTTCTGCTTGTCTTTCATATTGAATGAAAAATATTAAAAAGAAAGTTTCCTACTAACATGTATATTATTCAATATATATATGATATTTCAGAAAAATTTATATCAGTTTGTAATTGATTTATCAATTCTTGTTCAAATGATCTCATGATAAAACTTGTTTTTGTTGATTTGACACAACAGTGAGAAATACATCTTGAATCATCTTGATAGATTTCACTTTTTCTGCTGCTGAGAATCCAAGGGCAACAAAACATTGGCATCCAACTTTCAAAGGGAAATTTATTGCTTATCAAACCATTTCTTGGTTCAAACTTTCACAGATCTTGTTGCTTTTCCAGTTATATATATATATATATATATATATATATATATATATATATATATATATATATATACACACAATAATAGATATATATGAAAAATATAATATATATATAAGGAGAAAAGGATAGGGAAAAATATTTCTTATTATTTTATAAGTATTTCATTATTCATTTTTTATTTCTGTTTTATTATTATTGTTATTGTTGTTATCATTGCTCCTTTAGAGTTTTTCACGTCAGTTTTAGCTGATGGTTTCTCATTGGAGTTTGAGTGACAGCAAGTCTCCTCAAGTCTCCAGGACTCTTCTCAGTATTCTGGCTGTTTTCAATAATGCTGTCGTTTGTATGGTCTCCTCTCGTCCACCAACTTCCAAGTACTCCAAGCCCTTTAATAATCCTTTAGTTACTGGGTCAAAAGCACCAATCACAATTGGTACTATCGTCACCCTCATGTTCCACAGCTGTTTCAATTCTCTAGCAAGGTCGAGGTACTTATCCTTCTTTTCACATTCTTTCAGTTTTATTCTGTGGTCAGCTGGAACAGCAAAGTCGACAATTTTTATTATTATTATAATTATTATTATTATTTATTTATTTATTCTTAATATTACTATTTCATTTTAGATTTATTTATTTCTTTTTTATTATCTTATTTTTTATATCTATTTTATGATTTCAATTTTTATTATTTTATTTTTATTCATATTTATTAAATTTTTATTATTTTATTATTTTCATGTTTATTATCATTATCATTCTATTTTTATTTATTTAATTATTATTATTATTATTATTATTATAAGGCTCTCGATCATATGGAAATCAGACCTAACCGATAAAATGAAACGCAGTTTCTTCCAGGCAGCGGTTGTGTCGATACTGCTATATGGATGCACTACATGGACGCTAACTAAACGGCTGGAGAAGAAACTAGACGGAAACTACACAAGAATGTTGAGAGCAGTATTGAACAAGTCCCGGTGACAACACCCCACGAGACACCAACTATACAGACACTTGCCCCCCATCCCGAAAACTATCCAAGTTAGACGAACCAGACATGCAGGACACTGCTGGAGAAGCAAGGATGAGCTCATAAGTGATGTACTCCTATGGACCCCCACATATGGCCGTGCAAAAGCAGGACGACCAGCTCGAACTTACATACAGCAACTATGCGAGGACACAGCATGTAACCCTGAAGACCTACCGGAGGCGATGAGTAATAGGGAGAAGTGGCGAGAGAGGTTCAGGGATATCCGTGCTGGCGGCACGACATGATGATGATGATGATGATAATAATAATGATATACTTATCTAATTATTATTTATCATTATCATCATTATTACTATTTCATTTTTATATTTATTAACATCTTAAATTTTTTTCTGTGTTTGAATGTTATATGTTCTAACACCTAACTAAAATATTTTAGTTCATGTAAAATGTCTCATGGAATAACTGTATGTCTTGTAACTAGATGCTTGACTGGCCACTTTTACCATCTGAACATTGGAAGATCGTGGAAAATACATAAAACTTAAGTAACAGGCTTATTGTATCCAAAAATCTAATTGTTTTTAGGTTTTTACCTGCTCTGCTATTATAGCAACGAGCACTCTTTTCATGCAACTTTTCTTATTTGCTGTTCTTCCATTATTATATCACACATGCATGCATGCATGCACACACACACACACTAACACACATACATATATATATATATATATGATACATATGATATTCTTAACATTTTATTTATGAACAAGAACTAATAAAATTCTTATAATATAGTTTTGATTTGGTTTCTTTGATTAATGGCATATCAACCTTCTTGGGTTATTTAAAGCTAAAACCGTCATTGTAGAAGGACAATAGTGTCATTATTTAACCCATAGCTTAGGAGATAAGGGGTACATACCTTTCCCAAGGGGCATTAGTCCAAAAGTGAATGACATTCAAACTCATTTACAAAGGTGTCGCAGCCCAGCACATTAGTCACTAAGCCATTCGGATTGTCCAACATATTCTAATAATTGAAGGCATATTTCAATAAAGATAAGGGATGAGGATTTAGAATTCAGTTTTTATTAACCTTTCTACGTTCCTAGTAGTGAGTCCCCATAGTGTACTATTGTCCAGTCGGCTGGGGCTGTAGAATATACTGACTACACCTCTGAAGAGGGGTAAGACCCCTCCCCCCAATGAGTGTCCTGAATATGACACTAAACAATCTGATGGTGAGGTCCCAGTAATGCTAGGGCTTTGGGGAATGTGGAGCACCCCTTTCATTGCCATTGCTCCCAGGTTCACTCTGGCATGCAGTGGTAGCACCTGATAGGGCTCTATGGGTTAAATAGAACTAACGGTATACTTATGCTAAACTGAATTGTTTGACTAAGCTTGAAATAGAAATTCTTTTTTACAATTAAACCGTACTTAAATTTAAACTGTGTGCTTATGCTAAACTGAATTGTTTGAAATTGAACTGTTTTTGACATTGAAACTGTACTTATGCTGAACTGAATTGTTTAAAATAGAACTGTTTTGACATTATACTGTGCATAGACAAAAACTATACTTATACTTGACTGAATCCTTTGAATTAAAACATTTTACTGTGTAAATAAAATCTGTACTTACACTAAACTGAATTAGCTGAATTAGAACTGTTTGAATAAACTGAATAGCTTGAAATAGAAATGTTTTTGACGATTGAACTGTGTACTCATGCTAAACTGAATTATTTGAAATAGAACTGATTATTCACATAAAAATGGATTTGGTGTTAAATAACCTACAAAGGTTGATGTACCATAAAAAACCCAACCAACCAACCATAGTGTACAAGCTCATGTGCTGGGTTGCGACATCATATTCAAAACTTCAGTTGTATTATTATATTCATTTTCAAAGTCATATCCCTTGGGAAAAGGTATGAACTCTCTATTCCCCTCCTCAGTTATAGGATAAATATCACCACAACTACTCTTCTACAAAGTATCATTGATTTCTTCAATATTTTTTTTCTTTAACTGATAATTGTCATTATAAGACGGCATGAAACCTATGACAAGCTTCCATGCTATCAAGTATATATAAAAACTAATATATATATATATATATATATATATATATATATATATATATATATATATATAAATATATATTATAAGACGGCATGAAACCTATGATTGTGGACAAGCTTCCATGCTATCAAATATATATAAAAACTAATATATATTTATTTATATATATATATATATATATATATATATATATATATATATGTATATACATATATATATATATATTGAAAAATATAATTATGACAATTTAGAATCTGTCGTCTTTTTCATTACAATGCTCAATATATAAGATAAAGTTATTCCTATAGTAAAACTGAAAACTTGAATTAAAAATTAATTTAAAAAAAATGAATGAAAAAGTCAATTTTTTTAATGCCTTAAAATTATGAAAACATGAAACTGACAATCGCAACTTATATATGACGGTCGGTCAATAAATAAGAGGATTTTTTTTTAAAAAGCAAAATTTTTTCCTTCAGGATTCTTTTTTATGAATGTAAACTGAATTATTGTAAAAATAGTTTTAATCTGGCAAAAATATTTGTTTAGAAGCTATTCAAAATGGCAGTAAATCAAACAGACAGCTCCTGGCTAGAACAGAGGTCTGTCATCAAATTTTTGTTTTGCTGAAAAGTGCAAACCATGTGAAATTTACAGAAGAATGTATAAGAAGCATGTTTTAGATTTTAAAAAAATGTATAAGAAAACTGAACATGGGTTTGCCTCTACAAAAAATATAAATTAATTCAATTCTATGTATTTTACTATCAAATTCCATCTGTTCTGATCGAGCTAGTTACTTTTCTATATAAATCCATCGTTTATTTCATATCAATCAATTTATTTATCTATTTCAGCAGGTTGATATTTATCAATCTATCTTAGTCTGCTTATATCTATCTATCTATCTAATCCAGTTGATATCTATCTATCTATCTATCTATCTATCTAAGTCTCTTAATATCTATCTATCTATCTATCTATCTATCTATCTATCTATCTATCTATCTATCTATCTCAGTCTGTACATATCTATCTATCTATCTATCTATCTAAGTCTCTTAATATCTATCTATCTATCTATCTATCTATCTATCTATCTATCAATCTAATCCAGTTGATATCTATCTATCTATCTATCTATCTATCTAATCCTGTCAATATCTATCATGTAGACATGCACACAGCGATCTCTCTATATAAAAGTAATCATGAACAGCAAAATGAAATTATTGAAGCAACCAAAATATATAAAACATTTTTTTTATCTAAAAATAAGAAATCATGGCCATCATTCCAAAATAAAAACAAAAAAGAACACACCCAGAAATTAGAGATCCCCACCCCCCACCATGCTCAAAAGATGAGAATTAAACAACCACAGACCCCCCACCCAAATAAACCAAATCCTCCGCCAAAAAAAAAAAAACAAAAAACAAAAAACAAAACAAAACCACAGATAAATGTTAACTGGAAAAATTGACATGCTGAAATGGAAGTTATCTACCTTTCTGGAACAGCATTTTTTCTGAAAAGAACAGCAAAAACAAAATAAATGTTTTATAAGGTTTCACAATAACATTTGAAAGGAAGCAATCATTTAGGGATTTTAAAAACTGATCATTTTTGGATTTAAAAAAAAAATCTCTGAACAGGTTGATTGATAGAAATATATATTTTTATTTTATTTTATTTTTTTTTGCAAAAATGGATTGTTTACTTTTGATTGGAAATAAATTATGGACAGCTATCAGCTCTGCAAAAGATTTCAAGGCAAAGAATCCTATGTAGATTTCTCAGAAGCATTTGTTACCATCGACAGAAGAAATATGAGGCAAATACTTCTGACATATTCCCTCCCCAAAGAAACTTACTGCTATAATGATGATCTAGAAAAACATGAAAGCAATAGTTTGCACATCCAATGGTGACACTGACTCATCTGGCATTGTCACTCGAGTCTTGCAAAGAGATACATTGGCATTGTTTCTATTTAGCATCTGCCTTGATTATATATAATAAACATTAGTAGATCTAATAAAAGAAAATTGTTCCACAATTCTTTTTGTTTTTTTAAAGCAAGAAGCAGAAGATATCCCACAGAAATCATTACTGATACAGACTATGCAGATGATTAAGTGCTTCTGGCAAATACACCTGCTAAAGCCAAATCCCAGCTTCATAACCTGTAACAGGTAGCAAGAAGCATTGGTCTCAACATGAATGCAGATAAAACAGAGTTCATGCGTTTTAAACGAGATGGTGCCAAACCTCTGAAATTTGTAGACTAGCTCACATAACTTGGTAGCAATATCTTATCAACAGAAAATGATGACAACATATGCATAAGAAAAGCATAGCCAGCTATTGACTGGTTATTAATCATATGGAAATCTGATTTCCCTGATAAAAGAAATTGGGAGTTATTTCAAGCTGTTGCCATGTCAGTACTATTGTATAGTTGCACCACTCTAACAAAACGCTTAGAGAAAAAGCTAGATGGAAACTACACAAGAATACTGCATACAGTTTTGAACAAATCCGGGAAGCAGCACCCCGCAAAAAAGCAGCTGTACAGTCACTTGCCTCTCATCTTACAAATGCTGGGCCCTACAGGGGAAGTGAGGAAAAACTCATAAGCGACGTTCTCCTGTGGACTACTACACATGGACACATCAGTGTTGGTTAACCAGCAAAGAACTACATTCACCAGCTTTGTGTGGACACTGGATACCGTCTAGAGGACTTGCTAAGAGAGATGGCCAATAGGGATGGATGACAAAAGAGTTTCAAGGTAATCTGTGCTATATGCATGTCTTGATGATGATTGACTTATAGTGACCTACTCTTATGAACGAAAGCAAAAAAATAAGCAGATAAGAAATTTCACATGGATGGCAGTGTGAACGAGTGCTGGTCTCAGCGGACCACGCAATGGCTACCATTGGCCTGGTAACAGTTTTCTTGTTGCATTTTGTTCTCTTGATAGTCCTGCAAACATTCGGTTACAGTTTAACTTACTGCTTGGAAATTTTATAGTGAAGATCTCAATCAAAAAGACAGACTTTATTTATGCCTAAAAACCAGCCAAGAAAGAAAAGCTATCAGTTTGGATTTCAAAATGAAAGTGATAAAGCAGAATGATATAGGAGACCAATTTTCAACTGAATCAACTTATGTTATATATTGACCTTTGATAACATGTTAGTTGTGGATTTCCAAACAGGATATTCCACCTGTGTAGACAAGAGGATAGCAGAAATGAATCATGTGAATTGAGAACCAAAAGTAAATGTATGGGCATTGAAAATATTATATAATGATAAGAGATTAGGACGGATTTGGCAGAGATTTGGTCAGACTTGGAAGGGCAGTGGCCCCAGCTGAGAAGTAGAAGTAAGGCTGTGAATGTTTGTCCCCAACACAGAGTCAATGATAGCAGTCCTCCGTCCGTCTCTGAGTCTCTCTCTCTCTCTCTCACATGCAGCCATTTTGACCCTTTTGTGGTTATAAAGAAGGTTCTATCTCCAGTGATGGAGATTACGGTATACACTGCTGATAAGACCTAATAAGGTTGAAACAGCTGTCCAGTGTTCCCGTATGTCATGCATAGGTGTTCACTGGATTTTCTGGTCGTGGTAATTCAATTCACAATATTAATTCCTCTACTTAAAAAAGAAAAATATGTACAAATGTGTTATGGTCTCTTCAAACCTACAAAACACTTTTGACTGGTTGGTCAAAATGTAACTCTATCATAAATCAATGATTGTCTGTACATCTTTTTGACCGGAAGTGGCTGCTTTGATTTGGATCTGCCCAGTCTTGGGTGAAGGTGAAAAATTCAAAGGACTCTCTCTCTCTCTCTTTCTCTTTCTCTCTTGTTTGCTGACTCTTCTGGTATTGTTACTCGAGTCTTGCAAAGAGATACATTAGCATCATCTCTGTTGAGCATCTTTTGATATAAAGAAATGAATCTTCTTCCAGGTTGAAGTATATATCTACCCAACCCCTCCACCACAAGCAGGATGTGACACAAGGTCAATTCTTAAGTGGAGTACTGCTGGTCTGAATTCAGTTTTCTTTCTCTGTTGTAACCTAACAAAAAGGTTACTGAATGAGAAATAACCAAAACGGAGGTTGGAAATAAAACGGAAATCTTTATAACATTAACAAAATACAATACTTGCCAGTGGCGCGAAGAAGGTAAACCACTGCTAGTGGTGACTACTTAGTCAGCAAAAATCCTCCTCCCCATCACAATAGTGTCCAATGTATTGGAGGAGAAGAGATGGATTCATGCCTTTAGCATAAAATGAAAGGTAAACAGCTTTGACCAGGTTCAAGATGTTAGAAACTTGACTTTTCATTCAAAGATCGATTTAGTATTTTCGTAATGAGGATTTATCTGACCTCCCACCAGGCCAGGTTTGCCACAAGGCCATTTTAATATTGGTACCATGCATGAATCAAAAAATTCTTGATCCCCTTGGCATTCCTTTTTTGGGGTTAATTTGTAATCATGAGGGAATAATTTTGGCTAAACAAACTTACTAAATATTTTTTTTAATTTTAAATCTTTAAAAAATGTTTGAATTTATTAAAAAAGTTTAAGTCTTAAAAATAAATGCCTTAGTATTTTGTATTCTTTTCTTCATATAGTTAATGATGAACAAAAACAGATGTCGACATGTTTGTATCAATGTATTAAAAAGATCAAAATGTTTTCTGTTGTAAATACAGGATGGTTAAAAAAAAAGTTACATTCTTATAGAAGCACGTTTATGATATAATTCTAAACAGTCTCCATATGTTTGCCATCCCTGTGAACATATTCTTGGAATATCCCACAGGTGATAAAAAAGATGTTAATATTTCTATGGGAGTATCTTTATAAGAGAGGCAGAAATTATATAATGTAAACCCCTCAGGGAAAATTACAATAATATCTTGACAGGGACGGTGAACGGGTGGAGACTTTAAAATCTGAAAGTTGTAAAAAAAGTCCCATATATTTTTGCAGAACATTTCTTTTATTTTCTTCATTTTTGATGTTTTTTTGTATTTTGTCATTTTGCGCTTTCTTTTTCCTGTTTTGTATGTAAATATATTTTGGAAGAGGAATATTGTTAGGATAATTTTCTTATTTCATAATGTACCAAGTTTGACAGGTCACATAACTCCAAACAATAAACTTCTGCAAGTTGTTTGGATTGTTAGAAAGTTTCCAGCAGCTGCCAAAAACAGACCTGCATCATCAAACATCAAAATGTATGAGTTACACAGAGACTTTTATTACAACATCCTTTATTTGTCTTTACAGGGTTTCGTTGGATGGATGTACACATAGCTATACATTATTTAGCACATATTTTTAATTTTATAAAATAAAATTATATTTTGTTTTTCCGAATTTTAAATGCTGCCTTCTTGATCCTTATTTATGAAACATCAGGTCTCCCGGATCATTGGCAGACACTCTACTCACTAGGCCAATGAGTTAGTATTAATTAGTTTCTCACATTATATCGAAAGAAAATTATTGGGTTTTAAAACTTAGGGTTTCCATTTAAAAAAAAAAAAGGTCTGAACATTTCTAGAACCAAATACAATTTTCAAAAATCCTAATTTAAAAATCCAAATTTGAAAAAATCGACTAAAATCAAAAATAAAACTTAATAAAATGTGATTCTTAAAATTTCCTTTTTTAATGATAAAATTTTATAGAAATTGAATGAACTATTTTTGTGAACGATATTTTCTTCTTTAAGGGGGTGTCAATTTTCTGATAAATGTGTGGTTATTGCTACATAGATCAATATACCTGTTATAATATCTATCTTGAAAATTGGCCTTGTGTCACATCTTGCTCATGGCAGAAGAGTTGGGTGAATACATTATCAAGTAAGTTCAGTTTCATGCCTGTGGTTTAATGTCCCCTTTTAGATATCTACCTTATTCCTTTAAATGGAAATTATAAATACAAACACTGTTCAATATCACTACAATATCTTTGGATATCTAGGATGTCTCATTAGGGTGTAATGGTTAACAAGCAATTCTTGCATATTGATAATCACTGTATAGTGAGTTTGAACCTCACTAGGTGCTTCATACTTTTGGCCTTTTACCAAATCTAAGCTTAGCTTATTGGGGGGACGGGGCTGCACCTCCTGTAGTGTATGCATTTACCCAACCCCTCTGCAAAGAGCAGGATGTGACACAAGGTCAATTTTCAAGTGGAGCACAACCAGTTTGAATTCAGAGTTTTTCCTTTTCCAAGAGTGGTTGCCTAACTGAAACTAAAGAATATAGTTAGGGAGAGAACAGTTCGATTCATGCCTTTCTCAAGGGCATTAGCGAAAAGTGACATGCAAACAGCTTATTCAGAAGTTGAACTTGGATTACTGAATTCATTTCCAAAGACCCTATCCCACACACCTCCCTTAGTGTAACGGTTAACAAGTTCTGCTAGAAGGCTATTACTTCTGAGTTTGATTCTCACAGGGTGTCTCTTATTTCTGACCACGTCAAATTAAGCTAAATTTTGTGTAACTGCTTAAACATTTGAAGCAGTTTCTTTTTAAAGTTGTCTCCCCTTGGATTTGGAACTCATTTTGGTGAGATTTAAGGAAAGAAAGAAGAAAAGGTAGTAGAGAAACAAAAAGGTTTTGCCTTTTTTTGCAGTGGCAGCAGCCAAAAACTTTTCATTGTTGATAAACCAGTAAAACAGAAAAAAATAATTTGCATCTGTTTCGTGCCAGCAAAAAGGGAATTTCACGAAACAAATGATTTCATTAGAATGTCTCTAAAAAATTGACAAGGAAATGAATAATTCCTGTAAGAAAGAAAGAAAAAAACATTTTTTACTGCAAATTCAATAATTACACTTTGAAGCTTCTTTGGGGGGGTTTTTTTTTTTTGGTTTATCAAGAAAGAAAGGAAAAATTGTCAAGAGGAGATAAAAGGACATACTTGCTCTCCTTAAGGATTCTTCGCCAACTCTCATATAAATCAGGAGCCAGGCGTTTGATATCACCGAGTTTTCCCTGGCATTGAATCTGATGTCGATTCACGACGATGATCTGAAAGAGATAGAAAAGTAATTTTCATTAAAACAGAAAAATTAGAGATTTATTATAAAATTTGGAATGAAGAATTGCAGTTTTTATTATAGAAATGCATTGGCCAATGATTTTACTATATTTTTCTTTTGGATTCTTTACATATGTGTCTACATGGTCCCTGTGTTAGCTTTATTTTCACATTTCTGCGGCTGTCAATGACCTTTTTAACTGTTGGACAGAATCCACTCATTTTTAAATAAAAACAAGAAGATTTTTTTCTTCCTTCAGTTTTCTGTTCCTCGTTTTATTACAATTGCTCATTGTTGCCCTTCATTTGCCTGTCGGTTGGGTTTTTACTGACAAAATTCGGTCGTTGTTATAGTCAGCGTCTCACTTAAAAAGTCGGTAAGAAGTGAGACTTTGAAAAGTGGCTTAGTGGTGGCAATTGGTGCGTAACAATAAAAACAAAATCAGACACTGTTTATCTGA
Organism: Sepioteuthis lessoniana; assembly: GCA_963585895.1. NCBI lineage: Eukaryota > Metazoa > Mollusca > Cephalopoda > Myopsida > Loliginidae > Sepioteuthis > Sepioteuthis lessoniana. The sequence continues at coordinate 2,466,653 of OY757945.1, read as the reverse complement.
CACTGTTTGACCTTACAAGATAAAACAAAAATTTACCTGGCTAGCGCTGCTAATGTGATATACTTGTGAAGTGACTAAGATTGCAGTACGTTTTCGCTTGATCATCCTTCGCACTACAGAATCGTCAAAAACACTGCGAGCAAGATGTGGTTCCATAGTTGCAAAAGGGTCATCCTAAAAAGAAAAAAATGTTTTTTTTAGACAATCTTTGCACAAAATAATGTCTCTACAGTTTATAGGCTTTTTTCTGACCATTTTCATTGATTTTAATGGCAGGTCAACCCATCTGGGATTATTACTTACTGAGATGATAGGGAATTGCATACATTGTATATTCATATTTGCATTTTTTTTGTTTTTGCACACTGTCCAACTGAATACAAATAATTTTCAAACAGGTCTGTTTGACGTATAGATGGGACCCAAACAGGTACTACTACTCCAAGTCAGAGTGGACCTGGGAGTAACAGCAATGAACAGGTACTCCACACTCTACAGAACTCTATATGTATTTGATAGAAATGCTTGATACCATATATGTGTAAATTATTTGTATTAAGAATAGTTACTTGAAGCTATGACTATTTACTAAGGATTATTATTATTATAGTATACTTAAAACTACAACTTGCCCAGTCGGCTGGGGCATAGAATACATTGACTGCTTCTCTGCAGAGGGGTAAAACCCCCCTACGAGTGTCCTGGTAATGACACTAAACAATCTGATGGTGAGGTTGCAGTAATGCTGGAGCTTTGGGGAATGCACAGTACCCCTTCATTGCCATCGCTCCCAGGCCCACTCCAGCCCAGAATAGTAACACCTGATAGGGCCCTATCTATAGGTTAAATAGAACTAAACTGAATACTTGTACTAAACTGAATTGATTGACTTAGAACTGTTTGACTAAACTGAATAGCTTGAAATAGAAATGTTTTTGACAATTAAACTGGGTACTCATACTAAACTGAATAGTTTGAAATAGAACTGATTATTTGTATAAAAATTGATTTGGCATTAAATAACCTACAAAAGTTGATATGCCATAAAAACCAACCAATCAACCAATTAAAACAATAACTGTGTGAAAATAAATTATCATCATCATTATAATTATCAAATAGAGTTATTAATGTTAGATGAGAATCCTTGGAACTATTTAAGTGTCTTCAAATTATTTGTATTAAGAAAAGTCACTTAAAGCAAAAATTGTTCCATTTTAAAAGTTGTGCTAGGAAGTTATTTTAATTATAAAGGTTTTTATTTACTTGTTTAATTAAAAGAAAGTTGTTCATTTTCATTCATGCCATAATTGTATTATTTGCTTAACTCAGAATATTTAACAGTAAACACAGCAGGTACATACAATATTTTTAATATACAACTTGCAATTACACATGTTCTACCCTGTCCTCACCAGTCACCAACCAGGTGTTATATTACAGCTTCATTGGCTAAGGTGGTACTGCCACCCCTAGCAACACCGGCAGCTTTGGGCACCAGACAGGATATTATTTAGTCTTATCTATAGCATAGTGCATCACCTTGTCTCTTATTTTAATGGTTCATTCAGAAATATTTAAGCCTCACCTAGATTTAAAATTTGTCACACATCGCTCGCCAATGTATGGGACTCATTTGCACAGAAATTAAGACAGAAATCTGAATTAATTTTTCCTAGTTTTCTAAAAAATGGTAGTTTGTTGCCACAACAAAAATATTCAGCTATGGGTTTTCTTTCTTGGTAAGGCTTAGAACTTTCTGATTGACTCTTGTTTATCCCCCTCTGCACAAGCAAGATGTGATACAATGTCAATTTTTATGCTGATTTTCACAGGTTTGAATTTGGAGTTTTCCTTTCCCAAGACTGGTTGCCATACCAAGGTTAAAGAGCTCAGTCTGCCCTACTATTTACCTATAGCTGGAGGGAGAATTGTTTGATTTATACCTCAAGGTATTAGTGCAATGTGAAATGCAAACAGCCTCATTCAGGTTTTGAACTTATGTATATATATATATATATTTTAATTGTGCTCTTCCACTGTGATTTAATATTCTTACCTTTGCCTGTAACAAAAATTTATATATATATATGTTTTTGTTACAGGAAAATTTTGATAAGAGGAAAAATACAGGAATCATATTTATTGATAAATTAAAATACTAAAAAGCAAATTGGAGGGACCCTTTCGTCCTGCGTGATTTCAATAAAATACACCAGAATCATATATATATATATATACATACATATATATATATATATATATATATATATATATATATATATATATATATACACACATGTGTGTAAAGAGAAAATCAAAATAGTATTTACCATGATGATGGTGTTGGCTGGAGAGTAGAGTGCTCTAGCGAGACTGATTCTCTGGCGTTGGCCTTCACTAAGCAGATTTCCCTGATAAGAGAAAAATATATACAAATGTACATATATAAAAATTACAAAGGAAAAGTAGGGATTGGCACATGAATACTTAGATAAACAAATGTTAAAGTTAAATACCTGACCAAAACAGTTATGGCTAATTTGAAACACACCTCACTCACTCATGCTTAAAAAAATTTTCTGAATGGAGAGCTCAGCGCTAGGTGTCTACAATAGCAGAGATCATATAAAGGCCAGTTAAAGATACACCTTGCATGGATTTCCTTGACTCTCACTCTTTTGCCAATCATCCCTGTCATCCATTGCTCCCGGCAGGTCTTCCAAACTACATCCTGTGTCCATACAAAGCTGTTTTAGGTAAGTTCTTTTTGTTCATCCAACATTGGCACGTCCATATGAAGGGGTCTATAAGAGAATGTTATGGGTGATTTTCTTCTTGCTTCTCCAGGAATGTTCTGCATGCCTTGGTTATCTTGCTGGGATGGTTTTAGAGATAGGAGGTAGGTGGCCATACAAATGTTGTTTCATGGAATGTTGCTTTGTGGATTTGTTCAATACAGCTTGTAACATTCTTATGCAGCTTTTTCTCTATATGCTTCATCAGTATCCATGTGGTGCATCCGTACAGGGAGATACATGGATATCAAAAATAATTTTCGTTCAATGAATAGATATGCTCTGTCACCTATTGATTTTTCATCAATTATTTGAGGAACTTTCTAAAAAACTTTAAGAAACGAGCTGAGAACAATTAAATAATAGATAGCACAAAAGAAATATGTCCTATCACTTTATTCATCTCTCTTTCCATATATATATATATATATATATATAGCCATCCACAAATAGACTGTTTTATTGTATCACAACTCTTCAATGTGGCTAGACCCGTGAGATGCTTCAAGCTAAGATCGAATCTTGGCTGATTTTAGGTCAATGGGATATCTTAACCCAGAGCCATTGTTGTTCTCAGTGTAAATGGAGGAATTTTTTACATATGCGTCATCAGCTACCAGAGTGTTCAGTTCATGAGAAGAGCAATTGCATTGCAGCGTTATGTGGCAGCTGGCAAATTCCCCACTCGAGTGCTCAACACACAGGGAGGATATCATCATCTTCATGTCACACAGCTAGCACGGATTTCTCTGACTCTGTCTTGTCATTTGTCCTTATTATCCATCACTCCTGGCAAGTCTTCTAGACTACATCCCGTGTCTGTACAGAGCTGTTGTGGGTAAGTTCTTCATGGTCGGCCAACACTGGCATGTCCAAGTGAAGGGGTTGATACGAAACTGTCACTTGGTTTGTTCTTGGTTCTCCAGCAGCGTTCCGCATGCCAATATATATATATATATATATATATATGAATTAAAACAGAGTAAAAAGTCATGACCAAGTTTCACATTAGTGGTCGAGTAGGAGAAGTGTTTATACAAACTCTCCTGAAGATCGGTCAAGTGAAACTCAAAGTACTTTATAGTTGAAAATATTATGATATATGTAGATCTGTATTTTTGTACATAGTGCACTGTACTTTAATGATTTAAATCAGTCTTATTTGTAAATATTAATCTTGATAATATATGTGTATATATATATATATATATACACATATATAGATATATACTTCCCTACCCCCGTAGGGTTCAGTTCTCCGGTGAATGAAGTAATCGTGTTGCCATTAGCGTTTATTGCAAGCCTCTTCATATATGAATTGAGGTCTCGGTAGCCGTTAAACAGATGTATGTAAACAATAGTAATTGTGATTCATAACCGTTTAAAATTTACTTCGATGCTCCTAGCTCCTTGTGGCTGAAGGTTTAGAAGCTTGGATTGGCGTTTGAGTCAACCGGGTTTCAATCCCAGCTACAGGAAGCTAATATGTCTAGCCACACTGATGAGTTCTGATAGAATGAAACAGATCTGTCTGTGGATGACTATATATATATATATATATATACACAGAGTAATATGGTTTAGTCGTAAATATAAATCATAATATATATATATATATATATACACACATATATGGTTTGTTTTTGTTTCTTTATTTAATGGCATATCAACCTTCATGGGTTATTTACCACCAAAGGCATCTTTGTAGAAGAATAATATTATTCAACCCCTAGTTTGGGGATTAAGGAGGCCCATACTTTTTCCAAATGTATTAGTTCAATAATGTATTTAATGATCTGATTGGAGTTTAAACTCATTCATGTCGAGACTGCAGTTCAGCACTCTAACCATTAGGCCACAGGGACTCCCTCACCTGCGTGCACACACATACATACACACACACACACACATACACAAACAAATAAACACACAAACACATACACACACATACACACACAAACACACATGTACACAAACACATACACACACAAACACATACACACACAAACACATACACTCACATACACACATACACACACATACACATACACACATACACAAACGCATACACACACATACACACATGCAAACACATGCACACATACACATACATACATACACACACATACATGCACATACACACACATACACACACACACACACACATATATATATATATATGAGAGATTGAGAGTGAAAGAAAAGAAGCAGTGCAAGACACAAACAAAAACACAGATTGTTACAAATAGTTTCATATTTTCCTAATAATGAAATTCTACAACATTCTGAAGAACCTCATCCGTACATTTGAGAGAGACACATACAGTTACATACACTGGCACATATACACACTTATTTATAAATGTACATACAAAACACTTACATAGACAGGCAAATCTATTCTTACCTGTTCACCAACTTCTGTCCGATCACGGGCAGGCCACATTGTCAAGTCAAAGTTCAAGCCAACTGCATGGAGAACCTTTTTGTATCTGTCAATGAAGAAAGGAAGACATTTTCAGCCCGGAAAAAAAAGGACACAATTCTCAACACAAAAACTTTCACAATAATTAACCCTTTTGCAGGCAGAACATATTTGGCATTTGCAATAGCTCAATGTAAGGCATTTTCCTATTGGCTGTTTATTGACCAATTTAATGTTAACACGTATAAATATCACTAGGAGGCTCCTCTGTGGTGTTGGATTGTGTAAAGGTTGTTTTGCGAAATATCATAATCAAGAGAGATTGATTTGTTTTGGTTTCTTTTATGCCACATCAACCTCAGTGGGTTATTTAAAGCTGAATTTTATTTAACATTAATCATTTGTTTGCACACAGATTAAATGGTTTAAAATAAAGTTGGCGACTGTAGTCGAGGTGACCTAAAGGCTCCCTTTTCAATAGGTGTAGGGAAGGGTACTACTCCTATCTTTGAATTGCTCCACTTTACCCTTGATCCATACCTTATAATGCTGAGTGTTAAGCAAGGAGGCATCAAGTACCATTTTTTGAGTCTTTGGTATGACTCGACCTGGGATTGAACCCAGTCTCCCAGGCTTTTGGCGAACACTCTAACCACTAGGCCAATGGACCAGTTTTGCATCTCAGTGCAATTAACCCTCACCCTTCGAATTGCACCTTTCTGATAAAACAAAGTTGGGTGTTTGTTTGCCACAAGAGGAATTTGAAGAATCCAGTTAGGACAATCATATATATTGCTAGGGCTTGACATGACCAGCCAACTGATTGGATTAGGCCCCTTTGACTGCCAGTCTATCTGAGTAAGGACCAAAGTGGAGTGTTGCAAGTCACTTGACCACTTGGTTGCCGGATCACAGACTGCTCAGCCACTAGGACCTTGTCCTCAAGCATCACGGGTTACTACCAACTGCTAACAGGTGACCTAGTTGTAGGAGTCTCACCTCTCTGCAGAGGTGCACTCAGCATATTCTACAGCCCCAGCTGACATGGCACAATTAAAAGTGAGTGCTTTATTTTTTTTTTATGTTATTGTACTGGGACATACAATTGCTGATCAAATTGTCAGGTTTTGTTTTTTATAACTGACTACTTTGCAAAGTTTCAGAAAATAAGTTGTTCACTCTACAAGGACTAAAAAAGAATTATCTGACTATGAAAGGGTTAATATTATCTTTCCCTACCTTACTTCTCAAGAGAGTACCACTACAAACAAGTCTATCAAAGTATATTGACTGTGTAATGTTACTCCTTATAGTTTCAGCTGGACCCCGTGGTACTTTCACAAAAGTGTAAGGCAGAGACTTAGTTATTTTTTTGCTGACCGTTATTTTTTGCATGCATGGCTGCTCTGGTTCCTGTCTGCTCTCAGCCCCAGCATTTTGGAGTCTGTTTCTGTCTACTTCCTAAAATTATTCATTACCTTTTAACCTTTTAATCACACATCAACACTAAATCTTTTTGAAGGGAGGGTGTCCTCGTGGTGTAATGGTTAAAGCACTAGACTGCAGAATTGTAGTAAGCGAGTTCGTACTCCAGTCACGCTATTACGTTCACTTTCGGACAAATACCCTTTGGAAAGGTATGAACCCTCGTATCCTCCCAGCTATGGGTTAAATAGTACCACTACTGTTCTTCTAGGAGAATGGCTTTGGCATTGAATAACCTACAAAGGTTGATATGCCATTAAAAACAAAGAAACCAAACTATAACTTAACGTCCTTTTAGTAACACGTCATTGCTAAAATATCAGCGGATTCTATCCAATCTGTTTATCTTAGAATATTAGCTCATTCTCAACTTTGAATTTGCTTATCATGATATGATCGACACATTCACGCAAAACAAGGCCTAGTTGAGCCTTGACCTTTACAAACGAAACCCTGCAGCTTTAAACTCCAAGCTTAACAAGAAAAAGAATTTACTACTAAAATAATTAACTAAAATTCCTAAATTTTTTACAATAGAACAACAAAGATTTATGGTGACATCGATAATTGGTTGGTTTTATAGCTTGTTGGGTTATCAAGTCTTTTTTTTATGGTATATCAAGTCGTTATGGGTTATCTAATTCTGAAATTTGATCAATTTTTAAATGGATATATTTACTGAACTCCTTCATCATGGGCAGGATGTGACGCAAGATTAATTTTTAAGCTAAGTACATCATCTTCTTCATCTAGTCATACTGACAGCACAAATCTCCCTGACTCTCTCTCTCCATCCATCCCTATCATCCATTGTTCTCAGCAGGTCTTCCAAACAAGATCCTGTGTCTGCGTAGAGATAATGAAAATGAATTCTTGCAGGTCAGCCAATACTGGCACGTCCACATGATGGGGTCCATAGAAGAATGTCATTTATGAGTTCATCCTTGCTTCTTGAGCAGTGTCCTGCATGTCTTGTTCATATTACTAGGGTTATTTTTGAGATGGGAAATAGGTGGCCGTACAGTTGCTATTTTGTGGGGTGTTGCTTCCAGGATTTGTCCAAAATAGCTCTTAGTATTCTTGTGTAGTGCCCATCTAGCTTTTTCTCAATGCATTTTGTTAGAATCCATGTGGTGCATCCATACAGTAGTATTGAAAGAGTCACAGCTTGGAAAAATATTCAGTTTTTATTTTATCAGATAAATAAGACTTCCATATGCTCGATAACCTATTGATAGCAGTTCACGCCTTTGCTAGGTGTATGTTAACATCACTTTCAGTAGATGAGATATTGCTGCTGAGGTATGTGAACTTCAGCTGGTTTTAATTCAGAATTTTCCTTCTTCTAGAGTGGTTGCCTAACCAAGGCTAAAGAAACAGTCTGTCCTACTATTTTCTCATAGCTGGAAGGAGAATAGATGGTTTCATGCCTTTCTCAAGGGCAGTAGTGCAAAGTGGAATGCACACAAAACCTTGTCCAGGATTTGAAATTGAGTTATCATTTCTATTTCCAATGACAGTAACAACCACATCAATCACACCTCCACTTCCTTTGAGATTATGACTATAAACATATCCATCAAACTGTATTAAAAGAACAGCAGAAATTTGTTTTGATTATGTTGGTCGGTTGGTTTTATAGCATATCAAACCCTACTGGCTTATATTAATGCTGAAATCATGATTTTTTCTTGTTTAATGGCATATCAACATCTTATGGGTTATTTAATGCTGAAACCTGATTCATGTAAATGTGTTTGATTGTAATCATATTTATATTTACAATGTATACCAGACATTGGCATAATGGTTAGAGTGTTTGCCAATGGCCCGGGAGACCTGGGTTCAATCTCCAGGTCAAGTCATACCAAAGACTCAAAAAATGGTACTTGATGCCTCCTTGCTTAACGCTCAGCATTATAAGGTATGGATCAAGGGTAAAGTGGAGAAATCCAGGGAAAGGAGTAGCGCCCTCCCCAACACCTTGGTGTAGTAGCTATCGAAAAGGGAGCCTTCGGGTCACCCTTGACAATGTTCGCCAACAACTTACTTATTTACAATGTTCCATTGCATTCCACTAAAGAAATGCAATGAAAATCTGAAAGAAAGTGATGGTCAATGGTCAGGAGTCAATGTGAGCATTATTGAGGACTATTATTGCATCATTCAATATTGCTTTTATGTTATAAAAAATAAAATGTCTGAAGAACTAAGTGATATATTTAGACAATGAAAGTTATCTACTAAACTAAACATCGCTGTGGTACAAGACCAGATGCATGAGGTACTCAGTGAGAATCAAACTCATCTATAGTCTGCTAATGTAGCTTGCTAGCCATTCCATTATATAGATCAATTACATTTAGATCAGGAGTACCAACACTTTTTTGGTTTGTAAGCTACTTTTAAAATAACTAGAACAAAATGAACAACTTGTATTAAAAAATGCTGAATATATATATATATATATATATGATAATAATGATAATAAATAAATATATATTATATGTATATTTAATCCATGGGAAATATTGTTCTGCAACCTAAGGTTTCTTGACGTTTATAACATCTTCTTAACTGCCTGACGAATGTTGTTAGAAACCTTAGGTTGCAGAATAATATTTTCTATGGATTAAATATATATATAATATATATTTATTTATTATCATTATTATTATTATAATAGCTCTATCATAGATATTGAGCACTCTCCATATTATATTGCACTTGGTTTGACACAATAACATTGTGATTTACTGACGACCAACACTCTCATAATATAATATATACACACACACATATATATATATATATATATATATATATATATATATATATATAAAATATCATTCAATCCAGTAAATCCAGAATAGGGAATAATTCCAATCAGGACAAAAAATATTCAAAAATAGAAAATTAAATTGAAATATTCCTGATAAAGAGTTCAATGTAAATAAAATCCACAGAGCAAATAAATTCTTTAAAAAAAACAAAAAACAATTGGTCACATTATCCTAATGTTGTTTTTTGGAAAAAATAAAATATATATATTTATATATACATATATATATATTTTTCTTTTTTTTATATATATACTGAGTGTAATTTATATATACAATATATGTTTGCATTTTTTGCATCCCTGCATGGCCCCTTACGGTGCAATACAAATGGATACGTTCATGGTTACTACTGTACATTGCTCTGTACATCAATCAAATATCCCATGCCAAAATGGACGATGGATGATAGGCTAACATTTAAAAAAAAATTTTTTTTGAATGGCATGCAATCTAACTGCTTTGCCTTTATGATCTACCCACATAACCTTTGTGATCTACCCATACTACTTTTGTAATTTTCTCACACAACCTTTGTGATCTACCCACACAATCTTTGTGATCTACCCACATAACCTTTGTGATCTACCCATACTACTTTTGTAATCTTCTCACACAACCTTTGTGATCTACCCACACAATCTTTGTGATCTACCCACATAACCTTTGTGATCTACCCATACTACTTTTGTAATCTTCTCACACAACCTTTGTGATCTACCCACACAATCTTTGTGATCTACACACAACCTTTTTGATCTACTCATGCTACCTTTGTGAGCAACTGGTCGATCATAATCAATTTATTGGACACTCCAGATTTAGACAGTCAAAAAAAGCTTAAATTTTTCAAAAATCCTTTGATACAAACTATCTGACATTCGACTATCACTATATTCTGAGGCTGTAGATTTTGTGAACTGGTAAATTTAGACAGTGACAAATCTGAGACTTACTTTCTCCAATTGTAATTTTGTCCAAACAAAATATTTTCCTGAACAGTAGCATTCATAAGCCAAGGGGGCTGGGAACAGTAGGCCAATTTGCAGCCCCTGAAAATACAAACAAAAATAATTTTCAACTCTTCAGCTTAATGCAAAATTAATAAATAATCAAGGAATTGTTATGGAAAAATTTTCTACAGTTTATAATTATGTGCGCACACACACACATGTATATATATATATAATTGGGAATGGATGTGCTACCATGGTCAACAGTTTTCAAAAACTGGATATGTTAACCATGTGAAATAAAAAAGTAACTTAAAAAAATCAAGAAATTCATAAACTTTCACTGCCCCCTCATCCTCATGGTATTACATGTACTATTTGTGTGTAAATCAAATCCTGGATTAAAAAGACACATGAAGATTCATAAAAATGGTATTCCACAGCCTTAAGTCTTGTTAGTTAGCTGTTGAGCTTAAGAGTCACTTGAAAGCTCATAAACAGGAATTAGTTATCAATCAAGATATTTTTAGTTTTGTTGGTAACGACTGTTATCATTTTTCAAGATGTGGCAGTCAGTTAGATTCTCATCATCTTTAATCCCATCTCCAATGTTCTGATTCTGAATATGGTTTTATGGCACACTAACTCTTCTATAATGGTCATATAATGCCAAACAAGGATTTTCATGTAGATTTTCATAGACTTTAATACCATTTAGAAGGTTCTGTATCTGAATGTGGTTTTATGACACAATGACTTCTCTATTTTGAATATATACCTTTTTTTCCTGGGAAATACTTTATGTCAGAATTTTTAGCGGTTTTTATACTATAGTTATATCATCTCTTACATTCTGACAGAAAAATCTTCGATAAGCTTTTTTAAAATATAAATTTTAAAAAATAAATAAAATAAAAAAAATTGATGTAAACCTGCTCCATTCCATAACTCCTGAGTCGAGTACCATTTCTCCCATAATAGCAGACAGCAAAGAAGACTTTCCAGAGCCTGGGGGTCCAGTAATAATTGTCATTTGACCTGGTAAAAACAACAATACACAAACAAAAAAATGAATATATACTTGCTTCATAAATATATATCTCTCTGCTTATATATACATATATACGTATACACACACACACACACACACACACATATATATATATATATATACTAGCTCACCTGATGATTGTCAATATGAAACTGAGTTGTGAGTTTTTATATCCTGGTTTTAATGTTATCCAAACTTATAGTTGAAATATTGTAATATTACTCTGCTTAGAGCACTTTAAATATTTTATTGATTAAAAAGCACTGTTAGGGTTAGATTTTAATTATATATTCAATATTAATCAAAATAACATGATAATTTTTTAATATTACATTTGTTCTACACTTTTTATGAATTGATAATTTTCCCTAAATTTAAAACCATTTTAGTTTTTAATAAATGGTCGGCATTCTAATTTTAACATACACATACACACATATATATACATACACATGTTTTAAAATAGAGGAATTATATATTATAAACTGAATTACTATGACCAGAAAATATTTTCTGGTTATTGTAATTCAATTTATAATACATAATTCCTCTGTTTAAAAAAAAATGTATATCTATTTCATTACCAATGAGGTTACGATTATGCAGATATGTATCTACAAGTTAGGAATACATGGCCTTCAAGGTGACCATGTCCTCTGTATGAGTACGGATGTAACTAAAAAACAAATCAGGCTATGTGGATGTGCGTTTACCAAGAATAGTTAATTTGGCAATGCTTGTGTGCAATGTGGACCAGCGGCTCAAGGGTAGAGTTTTCGCTCTGCATTCTGTGGTCGCTGGTTTGATCGATAGTTGGGGGAAATCACGGTATACACTGCTGAAGAGACCTAATAAGGTCAAAACAGCTGTCCAGTATTTCCCTATGTCACACATAGTACTTGCCAGATTTTCTGGTCAGGATAATTCAATTTAGTATATATATATATATATACTCACTTATCACAGTCTGTACTTATATTTTTATAATTCAGCCCATATATATCTCATTGGCCTTGTGAGTAGACTGTTCGCCAATGGTACAGGAGATCTGGGTTCAATCCTAGGTCATGTCATACCAAAGACTTTAAAAATGGTACTTGATACCTCCTTGCTTAACACTCAGCAATATAAGGTATGTATCGAGGGTAAAATGGAGCAATCTAGCGAAAGGAGTAGCGCCCTCCCCTACACCTCAGTAGCTATTGAAAAGGGAACCTTCTGGTTGCCCTTGACTAAAGGGAGACAACTTTACTTTACTCATTCTTTTCCTATTCCACTTGTCTTGCTCAGGGGCTGAGAAAGTTGGGTATTTCTCACAAGTGTCAGTAATTGTTGCTACTGAGGGGAAAACCAAGATTGAGAGGCTGATTTTAAAGTCAGGATGAGATCCCTTTCCTCTTGAAAGAACTGGCAATACCACAAGACTTTGTTGGTTTTCCATCACTTTGTGGAAATACCAGATAAAAATGCGGCTGCATTTTGTAATCCTTTGTTGTGTTCACAACTTTCCGACCAAAGTAAACGAGACCAGTCAATTTGTTTATTCAATAATGTTAGATCTTAATTAACTGATGATGTCAAGACACTGAATGTAGGATTGGAATGATGGAAATTCACATGCAACATCACTATAAAAAAGCTCAGATGTAATATATATATATATATATATATATATATGTATAGTTAGTGATTGTAGTCAAGGGCGATCAGAAGTCTCCCTTTTCAATAGCTACTACACCAAGGTGTAGGAGGAGGGCGCTACTCCTTTCCCTGGATTGCTCCACTTTACCCTTGATATGTACCTTATAATGCTGAGTGTTAAGCAAGGAGGTATCAAGTACCATTTTTTAAGTCTTTGGTATGACTCGACCCGGGATTAAACCCCGGTCTCCCGGACCATTGGCCAACATTCTACCCACTAGACCACAGTATATATACATATATGTGTATATACTATGGTCTAGTGGGTAGAATGTTGGCCAATGTGGATGTGCCCGTGGTGTAATGGTTATCGTCGTAGGAAATGGACACGGCGACACGAGTTCAAATCCTGGACGAGACTGATTGCATTTCACATAGCACTAATACCCTTGGGAAAGGTATGAATCCAATTATTCTCCCTCCAGCTATGGGTCAATAGTAGGACAGACTATGTTCTTCAGCCTTGGTTAGGCAACTAGTCTAGGAGAAGGAAAACTCTGAATTCAAACCTGTTAAACTCCACTTAAAAATTGACCTTGTGTCACATCCTGCGCGAGCGGAGGGGTTGGGTAAATAGGATATACATATATGTGTAATCATTAGTGGGTGTATATATATATATATATATATATGTGTGGAGTATATATAATTATTAGTACAGATATATATAATGCATAAGGGTTAGAGCATTTAACAATGGCCTGGGAGACAGGGGTTCAATCCCAGGTTGAGATTCAAACCAAAGACTCAAAAAATAGTACTTGATGCCTCCTTGCATAAGGGTTAGAGCATTTAGCAATGGCCTGGGAGACAGGGGTTCAATCCCAGGTTGAGATTCAAACCAAAGACTCAAAAAATGGTACTTGATGCCTCCTTGCTTAACACTCAGCATTATAAGGATATGGATCAAAGGTCAGTGGAACAATCCAGAGAAAAGAGTACTGCCCTCCCCTACACCTCAGTGTAGTAGCAATTGAAAAAGGGAGTCTTCAAGTCACCATCGACTATAGTCAGCCTACTTACTAATGTAAGCTTTAAAAAATATATGAACACTTGAAAAATTCTCTCTCAGTTGATTAAATAGCAAAAAATACCTTGATGAACCCAAATAGAGAATTTCTAAAAGTTGCCCATGTGGATGTCTGAGGGTGAATAAAATTTTGGCAGTTTAAATCAAAGCATAGAGATGTACAGGGGGCATAATTTACGAGTTTTACTGGATCATATAGACCAGTTGCCAGATATCGTCCACCTGATTGCATGTGATGGTCAATAACAATATGTCATTCACATATGACCCATTCAAAACTTACAGGTCATTTAAATGAATAGATAATCTGTGTAATGTTGTTAAACCTTTTGGGCTTTTTTGCATCACCAACTTAATATTCATGATCTCCTCAGCACCCACCAAAACCATTGTTTCCATCAAAAATGATTCAAGAAGTCTTGTGTAAATTGTAAATTATATTAAACATTGGTAAATTAGTTGGGCTTTGTAATTTAATATTTGACTAATTTATTTGGGAGTGAATGGAAAGTAAATTTGGTTACAAGTTAGGGATTGTGCATCAAGCAAAATTTTTTAGAAGTCCTGATCAAATAGAACGAATCATATAAAACTGTTTCTCCAAAGAAGAAAAATACACAAAACCAGGTATGCAAGCCTTACCCATCGGGACTTTTATATTAATATCTCGAAGACATGGGCATTCATCGGAAAGATCCATGGAAAAACAAGCATCGGTGATGTCTAATGCCAGTCGGTTCTCCATATTAGGCAGGTCACCAATGTCTTCTTCTTCTTCATCCTCTGTGTTGGAGACGGTGCCGCATGTATTTCGTCTGGGGCCAGCACCTCGTCTTGCATAAAACTCGAGTTCGGAATACAGAGATGGTGTCATGCTGGTCTTACGGACACCAAGGTCAAGTGTATCAAGGAGAGAAGCACCACTGTTTTGTCTGCTCTGTATTGGAGTGTGGATAAATGGCGTACTATCCATGGATGAAAAGCTTCCATGCATCGCTCCATTCTGAAAGGCCATACTCACCTGTTCGGATTTGACGTCATACTTCATAAACGTGTCGAGTTTGGTCTGTGAAATTGGAAAGAAACGTAGAAAAGAATAATTAGGATCACAAAAACAACACAGGTAAAACATGGAATTATTTTTCCGAGAGGACTTATAAGTTTATAAACATCACTGAAGAATTAATGTTAATGGATTGTCCTCAGTATTAATAAGATTCATATTAATAAACCTAGCTGAAAACATGCCCTACAGAGAGTGGGGTGGGTGTCAAGATTACATAAACTGACCACATATTTATCTATCACATCTTTTATTTCAGCAATAAACTCAAGTATGACAGAGAATTGTATGAGAAGACTTAGATGTTAATAAACATAACTAAATGGTTAATTTTTATGATTCCTGGGTGGACTGTATAAGTCCACCCAAGAATCATTTGTATTAATAAAATCCTTTTTTATGATTCCTGGGTGGACTTTTACAGTCCACCCAGGAACCATTTGTATTAATAAAATCCTAATTGATAAAACTAGCAGAAAACCTGCTCTAAAGTTGGGAGTCTAAGTTACATAAACTGACCATGAATTTATCAGTCAATCTGGAAGAATTGTTTCAGAGATGACTAAGAAGTTAATAAACATCACTGAAAGGTTAATGTTTAAGGTTTCTTGATGGACTACATATGCAAACTATATATGTAAACATAACATGAATTTTTGAAGTCTAGATTTTCTGGTGAACAGAAAAATAATGTGGAAAAATATTCAGTTTTCATATTAATATCCTGTATTTCCTCCATGAACATTGACACAGGCCTGAACTTTTGGAGACATACAATCACATAGATGGAGGATAGCATCCTTTAATACAATATTTCACATTGAAGGCTTTTGCAGCTCGTATTCTGATATTAAAATTGTTATAGTCCTTTAGAGTACAACAATTTTCATTAGTGTGTATATAATAGTAATTGTGATTCATAACAGTTTAAAATTTACTTCACAACTAATATCTCCTCGTGGCTGAATGGTTAGAAGCTTTGGTTTGGCGTTTGAGTCAACCGGGTTTCGATCCCAGCTACGGGAAGATACTGTCTCGCCACACTGATGAGTTCTGATAGAATGAAACAGATCTGTCTGTGGATGACTATATATATATATCTGTGTATGTGTGTGTACAGAGTGTTTCAGAAATATTGATATCATTTCATAATCTATTAAATTGACCAAATCAAATCATTCAAATGATTTCAGATTTTAACAGTATGTGTAGAAATAACTCAAATTTCTGGGAGCGTCCCCATGGTGTAAAGGTTAAAGCACTGGACTGCAAAATTGTAGTAAGTGAGTTTGAACTCTAGTCGCGCTATTACTTTCATTTTCAAACAAATAGGGAAAGGTACGAACCCCCTTATCCTCCCAGCTATGGGTTAAATAGCATCACTGCTGTTCTTCAAGAAGGATGGCTTTGGCATTAAATAATGCAAGAAGGTTGATATGCCATTAAATAAACAAACAAACAAATCAAAATTCTGTTTAATGTTTGATATTTTTGGTTTTAAATACAGAAATGTAATCAACAGGAAAAGAAAAGTCATTTTGTGTGTTAGAGTATGCTCAAACAAAGTTAAACAAGACTGTACTGTATGCATTTGAGAGAGAATTTGCAGAAAATGCATTGGCTGCAAAGCAGATTTGGACAAGGCACAAAAAATTCAAAGAGAAAGGCTGTCTGTGCAAAGCAAAAAGATCTGGACGACCACCAATATTGGAAGAGATGATCAAGTGGGTTTAGGAAGCATAGTGAAGACTTGTGAAAACATTTGTGAAATCCGCAGACCTTTGAGTTTCTTGTTCAAATTTTGATGAATAAATCTTATTTTGTTCAACATTAAGCCTGTTTAGTTTTATTTGCCTAAACTCTATAGTTACTAAAATATCTACATCTCAAATGATATCAATTTTTTTAACAACATGTATATATATATATATATATATATATATAGTGATTGTTGCCATTTTATTGAAGAATTCCATCTCCTCGATCCTGCGAAGAGCACCTTGGAAAATATATGTGGCTGCTCAGGCCAACATGACCCTTGCAAACCACATAAGTGTCAATCATAAGAACTATTTTTGACATTGATGTTAACAGCATGCACTCTCATATGGCTTCTCAGACCATATACAGACCTACGTTCTTTGTCATAGAATTGACACAAATTATATATCTCATCATGTCATACTGCTAGCATAGATTTTCACTCATCATCATTTCCTACAGGTCTTCTAGACTACACCCTATGTCCATACAAAGCTGTTGTAGATAAGTTCTAGTTGGTCGTCCGACACCTGCACATCTGTGTAAAGTGATCCAAAGGAGAATGTCACTTACGAGTTCGTCTTTACTTCTCCAGCAATGTCCTGCATGTCTTGTTCATCTTATTTGGAACGTTTAGAGATGGGGAGGTCGGTGGTCGTACAGCTGCTGTTTTGTGAGATGTTACTTCCAGGATTTGTTCAGTATGACTCGTAACATTCTTATACTGCTCCTGTCTAGTTTTTTCACTATACACATTGTGAGATGGGAGGCAAGTGGCTGTACAGCTGTTGTTCTTTAGGGGTTAGCCATCTATGTACTGAGCATGCTTGGCATTGCTTAACTTTGGTGGTCTAGTTATTTTTTTCTGTACTTTGAACATAATTCAAAAATTTATTAAAAATTGTATAAATTTATTAAAAAAGTATTTATAAATTTTAGCTTATAAAAAATAAATAGCATTATACTACTTATTTTTTTATAAGCAAAAATTTATAAGGGCTGAGTCTGCTGGGGCTGTAGAATACACCGACTGCATTTCTGCAAAGGGGTAAGACCTCCCCCACCAACTGTTATATACTCACATAATAAATATGCTTATATACACATATACATGTTTATGCAGGATACATACTGACGCAGTAAATTAATCAGACGCAGTAATAAACGACGCAGGAAGACTTCTTTAACAATATTTACCTCTCACTTTATTGCAAGGGTTCGAAAAGGTTGTGTGGGGTTTTACTGTGAGAGGGACCTGGAGACCAAACATAAACTGTAATATTTTGACCCCACTGTTATGACCGTCACGTTGTGTCTTTCTTGTTCTCTAGGGCTGCTCAACTGGAGGCCTAGGGCCTACTCTGCTGGATGCTGGCTTTCTTCACTGCATCTTATCAGCATCTTCTCTGGACCCCAAACTCCATCGGGGTTCCCGAGGGCCCCCTCGGTCGTGTGTGGCTTTCCCTACCACATCTCGCCTCCAACTGTCTGGAACTCTCCTGGCAACTGCACTGCCTCGTCGAACTCAACTGAATCATATAATCGTTCGATGCCCACTCGATCTTTGAAATCGAATGTTTAATCGTCATAAAGCGGAAATAACTGTCATGCAGTTCAGAGGTCACTCTCTTCCGGTGCATCAGTCTATGAGTGTACGATGGGAATTTTTTTAGCTCATCCCATTTCATCAGCCAATTTCCGCCCACGTGATTTCCTCTCCTAACTTCCATTGGAATGTGACACTTCCTTCCAGTGCATCACCTTGAATGGCATTTTTGGCCGGGTCAAAAGGTCAAAACATAACACAACAAGTGTCCTGGATATGACACAAAACCATCTGATGGTGAGCCTCTAGTTCAAGAGCTTCAGGGAATGTAGAGTACCCTTTCATTGCCATTACTTCCCCGGTTTATTCTGACTCAGAGTGGTAGTACCTGATAAGGTCCTATCTATGGATCAAATAGAACTGTTTGACATTGAAACTGTGTACAAACAAATGACCGATGTTAAATTATTACTGTCACATAGCAATACTTGAAACTGTTTAACTGTGTGCAAACAAATAATTAATAGTAAATAGAATTATTCATGTAACTTAAAAATATTTGAAACCATTTAACTGTGTGCAAAAAATGAGCTCAAGTTTGTTTAAAAATGTTACCTACAAAATACATTTGCAAATCATATATATTTGATATATATATGTATAAAGGGAATTTGGCATTGAATAACCTGCAGTGGTTGATCTGCCATAAAAGCCAACCAAACCAAACCAAACCATATATATTTAATATATATGTATAAAGAGGATTTGGCATTAAATAACCTACAATGGTTGATATGCCATAAAAACCCAACCAAACCAAATCATATATATTTAATGTATATATGTATAAAGAGGATTTGGCATTAAATAACCTACAATGGTTGATATGCCATAAAACCCAACCAAACCAAATCCTATATATTTAATATATATGTATAAAGAGGATTTAGCATTAAATAACCTACAATGGTTGATATGCCATAAAAACCCAACCAAACCAAATCATATATATTTAATGTATATATGTATAAAGAGGATTTGGCATTAAATAACCTACAATGGTTGATATGCCATAAAACCCAACCAAACCAAATCCTATATATTTAATATATATGTATAAAGAGGATTTGGCATTAAATAACCTACAATGGTTGATATGCCATAAAAGCCAACCAAACTTAAATCTATAAACACCTTTTATTACTTGTAAAACTTCTCTTTGTTTTATTCAGTAAATTAGCCATAATTAACAATGAAGAATCTGGACATGATGGTTTCTAAGCAACATTTTCTGTTTAAGGACATGAGACAAACAATAATTTTTTTTCAATGCTCAGAAGTCTTTTCTTTCTTTTGTTTTTTTTTTGACATTTAATATCTGGAAGAGAAGAAAATCCTAATTCACATATGAAGTGAAAAACTGGATGAAAATAGTTAAATGTTTTTTTACCAAGTGGAATTTAAAAAGAAATTCAAGATGTATCAATTTTAAAACAATTTCAAAACAGATCTATTTGACTCATAGATTTTTCCTTTCCAAATTTCAAAGGAAAACGTGTTTTTAATTGTGATTAAAATTCAATCAATTTGAGAATTTATTTTATTTATAAAGATTAAAAATGTCTTTGACACACGACTTAAGACTTAAAAATGTCTTTGACACACGAGAAAATAAATCATCTTTGTCTGAAGTTTAATTTTATTGAAAATTCGTAATGACTAAAAATGTTGGACTGCAGCCTCAAAATAATCGAATCAGAACTCTAGTTGCACTATTAAATTCACTTTTGGACTAATGCCCCCTTGGGGAAGGCTTGAAGTCCTTTATCCTTCCAACAATGGGTTAAATAGTACCACTACTGTCCTTTTACAAGAAGGACTTTCACATTAAATAACCCACAAAGGTTGGTATGCTATTAAACAAAAAAATCAAACTAATTAAAATGTCTTTGACACATGAGTAAACAAATTCCCCAGCTTTATATGATGTTTAATCATATTGAACATTTTTTGTGTCATTTCTATCAAATATGAAGTCATTTTCCCTTCGGTAATGATGGGTATACTGGCTAATTCTTGTCCAGTCAGCTGGGGTTGTTGAATATAATGACTGCATCTCTGCAGAAGGGTAAGACTCTTCCAATGAGTGTCCTGGATATGACATTAAACAATCTGAAGGTGAAGCTTCAGTAATGCTCGACCTTTGGGGAATGTGGAGTACCCCTTCATAGCCATCGCTTCCAGGTCCATTCTGCCCTGGAGTGGTTGTACCTGATAAGGGTCCTATCTATGGGTCAAATAGAACTAAACTCTGTAATTATTCTAAACTGAATTGTTTGAAATTAACTATTTTTACATTTAAACAAAAAACTGTATTTAAACCAATAACTTACTGTGTGTAAACAAAAGACTTTAGTTATGCTAAACTGAATAGTTTGAGATTAAGTGAAACCATTTAAACTGTGCGCAAAAAAAAAAAAAACAACAAAAAAAGAGCTCTAGTTTGTTTAAAAATGTTATCTTCAAAGTGTGTTTAGAAATCATATTCAATATATGAATAAAAAAGGATTTGGCATTAAATGACCTATAATGGTCAATATGCTATAAAACCAACCCCAACCCCAACCCTGCTAATTCTTTTATAATGAAATACGCAATTTAGCTGAAAAGTAGTGTAAATTCATTGAAATCAAGGGAAAACACTTTGATTGAATAATAAATATTTGTAAAACAATTGAAATTTTGACATACTCACATTATATATGACAAAAAAAGCAGGAACGAATTTTAACCATTTTTTTTATTATTGCCATGAATTCTAATGAAACTTCAATCGCTTAGACACACATAGGAAGTGATTATTTTCCTTGATTATGTTGTCAAATTTCCTTTAGTTGTAATGAAAAGTCCTAATTTTCTAAAAAGAAAATTTGTAGAAGTAGCAAAAATGGGAAATTTCTAAGAATTTTCTTTTCCTTGATTTTTGCCAAGTCGGCTGGGGCTGTAGAATACACTGATCTCATCTCTCCAGAGGGGTAACCCTTTCCTCAACGAGTGTTCTGGATATGACACTAAACAATCTGATCGTGAGGTTCCAGTGATACTGGGGCTTTGGGGAATGCAGAGTACCCCTTCATTGCCATCACTCCCAGGTTCACTCTGGCCTGGAATGGTAGCACTTGATCTATGGGTTAAATAGAATTAAACTGCATACTTATCCTAAACTGAATTTTTTGAATTAGAACTGTTTGACTAAACTGAATAGCTTGAAATAGAAATGTTTTTGACAATTAAGCTGTGTACTTACATTTAAATTGCGTACTTATGCTAAACTGAATTGTTTGAAATAGAACTGTATTTACACTAAACTGTATTGTTTAATATAAAACTGTTTTGACATTTAACTGAATGTAAACAAAAGCTATACTTATACTATATTGAATTGTTTGAATAAACTGAATAGTTTGAAATAGAAATATTTTTAACAATTAAACTGTTTACTTATGCTGAACTGAACTGCTTGAAATAGAACCGTTTATGCTAAACTGAATTATTTAATATAGAACTGTTTTGATATTTAACTGTGTATTGAAAAAATCTATACTTATACTAAACTGAATAATTTGAAATAGAAATATTTTTGACAATTAAACTGTGTACTCCTGCTAAACTGAATGGTTTGAAATAGAACTGACTATTTGTATAAAAAATGGATTTGGTATTAAATAACCTACAAAGGTTAATATGCCATAAAAACCAACCAACCATTTTCCTTGATTTGATATCCTAATTTGTAATTAGTTTTTTGCTAATTGATAGCAAAAAATTGTCTGAGCTTGAAAAAGGTCAAAATAATCACTTCCTAGGCGTGTATAATCTATTGAAATTTAATTAAAATTTGTGGCAGTTATAAAAAATTTTTTTTACTGTGTATATTTTGCTGCAATATTATATATATATATATATATATATATATATATATATATATATATATATATTTGGGTTGCATTTACTTGTCAACACACGTTTGGTTGAACATATACCTTTTATGAAAGTTTTACAAACAAGGGAATGTAAATCCTGAAGAAGAAGATGCAAAAATTGTCAAAAAAGTTCGGTTTCAAACTCTTCCAGATGTTTTTCCAATGATCCTCAAGAATGGTAGAAGTTGTTTTTATTTAAACAAAGTTAATTTTCATTGTATCTCCTGCTGTTTCCAACAAGCAATACCCTAAAAAAATACCACCTGTACGGCCACTTACTACCCATCTCACAAATCATGCTAGTATGATGTGCAAGACATGCCGAGAACTGCTGGAGAAAGTAAGGATGAACTAATAAGCAATGTTCTCCAATGAACTCCAACATATAGACATACCAGTGTTGGTCGAATAACAAAAACTTACATCCATCAGATCTGTGCAGACATTGGGTGCCATATAGAAAACTTACCAAGAGTGAAAACTGATAGGGACAGTTGGTGAGTGAGAGTGAAGGGAATCCATGCAGTCAGCATAGCGTAGTGATGATGATGATGATGATGATGATGTGTCTCCCACTATTTTAAAGAATCATGTGGACTAGATTTTGATGTATTTGTTTTTTGCTCTATTTAAACAAAGTTAGGGTGGGGCGTTGGAGAATTAGTTGACATTATGCAACAGTCACAAGACAAACAAAAATGGTGTTGACCTATAACAGAAAGTCCTATAAGTATTTAACAATCAGAGAGTTCCACATTGAATCATAAACTCAACTGAAACCGGGGTAAGTATTGTGCTAAGAGCTGACTCGATAATATAAAGGACATTGAGTAATCACTTTCTCTTCTTTTCTCTCTAAAGGAAAATTAGAGAAAAAGTTAAACCAAAAAAAAAACAAAAAAAAAAACATATTTGAAAATGAATTTGCTGCCTAAATAAACCTATGATTGGATCAAAAAATGTTCCAGTGAGATAATCAGAATATCTAATATATTTGTAGACTGAGTGAAGAACTGCAAAAATCTTCTGGACACCTACACACCCCATTCCTAAATCTGAACTGCTGTATAAGAAGAATGCATATAAAGGTTATTAACCCCTAAACTGTACCTCCCTTATTCAATCCCCAGGACCAAGGAATACTCTTCTAAAGGCTAAGTATTTTTTGCTTTCCACAAAGTGTATTTACCCAACCCCTTTGTCATGAGCAGGATGCAACACAAGCTTAGTTTTTAAACAGAGTTTAAAAGATTTGAATTCAGAGTTTTCCTTCTCCTACACTAGTTGCCATACCAAAGTTATATTGCAAAGTCTGCCCTACTATTTACCCATAGCAGGAGGAAGAATAGTTGGATTCATAAGTTTTCCAAGGTTATTAATGTTATGTGAAATGCTAACAGCCAAGTCAAACATTTGAATTTGAGTAGTGGTATCATATATTGTTATAATTGTCCTATTTTACTGGGGTTCAATCCCAGGTCGAGTCATACCAAAGACTCAAAAAATGGTACTTGATACCACCTTGCTTAATACTCACCATTATAAGGTAGGGATCAAGGGTAAAGTGGAGCAATCCAGGGAATGGAGTAACGCCCTCCCCTACACCTTGGTGTAGTAGCTATCAAAAAGGGAGCCTTCGAGTCACCCTCGACAAAGGTCAACAACTTTTTATATATTAATATAATTAATCTCTTATTGTGACAAATTTATGAATTAAACTTTATGAATTCTAAATTCAAACTGAAGGAGCTCACTTCTCATTCGTTAAACTTCTCCTCCTCCTCCTCCCCCTCCTCCTCGTCTAGTCACATTGATTGATTGTATCTTTAAAGATGTGAGATATGCATGATTACTGGATTAGCGGTGGATTACAGAATTACGTAGTATTTTGTGGGTCGAACAGATGTCAACCATTAGGCATCTTACATGCGTGATTTTGTTTATTGTAAAGAAAGTTTATGAAGAACCCGCCAGAGATTTTGGATGGTGAACTGTTAACAGAAGAATGGTGCACCAATGTGCCACAGGTTTTCCCAAACTAAACACTCCTAAGGTTTTAAATTCAGAGTTTTTCTTTCTCCTAGATTGGTTGCCATACTAAGAAAAAAAAGGTATTTTGAAGTATAGAAATGCCATTCACTGGAAAAGAAAAGGTGTTTAAACATCAAACATAGAATTTTGAGTTTTGCTGTTAAAATTTGACGTCATTTTAACAAGAATTTGTCAAATCATTAGATTATGAAACGATATCAATTTTTCTGAAACATCTGCACATTTTAAAAATGATATGAAATTTTTTGATATGATTGGCACATTTTGTATTCACAAACACATAGTTATTAGAAAATAAAATGATATCAATTTTTCTGAAACACCCTGCACACCTCAAATGATATAAAAAATTTTGAAAACACATTCTATATATAAGCAAGATTCTATGTATGCAGAAATATGAACATGACAATTTTTTTAAGCACTGTGTATATATATATAAATAAATTTGTGTGTAATATACATTGCACACAAAAATGGCAGAATTCATAAAGAAACATTCTTGTGACTCTGAATTTTGTTTTATACTATTATAATCTTAGTCCTGCATTGACATCATTGAGAACTATGAGAAAAAAATTCTTTTCATAATGAGTAGATTGTTTGAAATCATTGTCGGTGTATTAGCCTGTGTCTAATTATATTTGGTTATATATATATATATATATATATAAACATTGAAATTATTAAGATTTTTAATTAACTTTCAGGTAAGAACCAGAGGTGATATCAACAAAGAAAACAATTTTGGAACAACGTTTTTGCATGTGTGCGGGTGCATTTTGTGCGACTGCACATGGTGTTTGAGTGCATATAAGTGTGTGTGAGTGTGTAGAGATTAAATGAGCGACAAAAACAGAAAAATATATATATAATAAAAATAAGTGGATAAATTGAACACTTACAATGGGTTTAATGATAATATTCTGTTCTTTATTCACAGAACTTTTTCAGACTCTGAAGAAGTTCTGTGAATAAAGAACGGAATATTACCATTAAACTCATTGTAAGTATTTGATTTATCCACTTTTCCACTTATTTTTGTCATCTTGTCAGATTCACCAAAATCTACCATTTGCCATATATATATATGTTAGTCACAGATGTTAGTCATTCTGCAATACATCGAAATAATATAATAAAATAAAATGAATATATACATATAAAATAATAACAAAACAAAATTTTTAAAAAATGTTATGGATTATATATATATATATATATATATATATATATATATATATATACACATACATACAGATAGGGTCTGGCAGAATGATTTTCTAAGATCTGGCACATGAATAAAAAAAGGCAACATGGATCTAATTGAAAATTTAATCTTACCATAAGAAAAAAGAATATTTACTATTTTGCTTTATTATTGTTTTCACATAGTTTTAAAGATTATATCATCCAAATGCCCTCACAAGCTATACATTCCAAAAGTCTCAGCCAAAAGTTCTGCAGCAATCGGCTTGTCTTTGCAGCAATATCAGGACATAAAATCTTTCCATTCATCAATTGTCTCCAGTCTAGATTTAAAGACTTGGCCCATCAGGTATCCCCAATGGAAGTAATCACAAGTGGATGGACCTGCAGCCTACATTTTAAGACGTGGACCTTCAGGTATCCCCAGGGTAAGTCATTATAAGAGGATAGATCTGCAGCCTACTTTCAAAGACTTGACCCTTCAGTTATCTCCAGTGGAAGTAATCACAAGCAGATGGACCTGCAGCCTACATTTTAAGACGTGGACCTTCAGGTCTTCCCTAGAGGAAGTAATTACAAGAGGATGGATCTTGTGAATAAACTGGTCACAAGATGTTACCATGTAAAGAGATGAGGAGCCCTTAAGTTTCAATCACAAACACATGATGTTCACCATTTTATGCCATGATAAAAATAGAAATGGCATGCTGCTGAAAGACAAACTTCCAACTGGCTGATCACTAATAGCACCCTGCATGGTTCCAATTTTAAATCTAGGAGATCCTTCTGCAAGACCCTCAGAACATGTGTGTGTGTGTGTGTGTGTATATATATATATATATATATATATATAGAGAGAGAGAGAGAGAGAGAGAGAGTTGGACTATTGGTGGATGCATGCATGCAATTGATTTATGATCAGCAAGATCATATTATGAAGCGATTACTACTGTTATGAGTTTCATCCCCCACTGGTCATCCCATTATAGTAGCTTTGTGTCAGACTAAGTTGAACTTGATAA
The DNA here is from genome assembly GCA_963585895.1 of Sepioteuthis lessoniana. Taxonomy (NCBI): domain Eukaryota; kingdom Metazoa; phylum Mollusca; class Cephalopoda; order Myopsida; family Loliginidae; genus Sepioteuthis; species Sepioteuthis lessoniana. The sequence goes on along the minus strand of OY757945.1, from coordinate 2,439,734 downwards.
CTAGTCATGCCTTATCCACAGGAGATATGTTCCATAACTCCCAGTAGATACCCCTCCCCAATCCTTTATATGTTTTCCCCTACACACAACCTCTGATAAAGTTTGATTTATAAATGAGGCTTAAAAAGATATGATTGGTTTGGTTTCTTTGTTTTAATGGCATATCAACCTTTGTAGGTTATTTAAAGCCAAAGCCATACTTGTAGAAGAACACTAGTGGTACTATTTATTATAGATATTGTTGGAGGGATAAGGGAGTTCATACCTTTCCCAAGGGGCATTAGTCTGAAAGTGAATATAATAGCACGACTGGAGTTTGAACCCACTTACTTCAAGCCTCCAGTCAAGCACTTTAGCTGCAACGTTACAGAGATTCCTTCCAATAAGGAACAGCAATAATGAATAGATTAAAAAACAGTTACAACATTATAGAGTAAGTAAAGTTAGCAACCATAGTCAAGGGCGACCAGAAGGCTCCCTTTTCAATAGCTACTACACTGAGGTGTAGGGGAGGGTGATACTCCTTTCCCTGGATTGCTCCACTTTACCCTTGATACATACTTTATATTGCTGAGTGTTAAGCAAGAAGGTATCAAGTACCATTTTAATGTCTTTGGTATGACGCGACTTGGGATTGAACTCAGGTCTCCCGAGCCATTGGCAAACACTCTACCCACTAGACCAATGAACTGGTCTTAATTATAGAGTAATATAATTTATACAATGAAAAGAAGATTGATTTTTACTGTTAATCTTAACAACCATTATCATAATATGTGCAAATCACTAAAACAATATAACAAGATGATATTGCTGAAGACAGACATTAGAACAAGTCTACTATTCTATATCAATGTTTTTTGATATGACTAATTTAATCAATGACCCTTCAACCCAAATTTGTGATGTCATAGAAATTTTAAGGCTTTTTTCACTGATTGATCACAGTTGACCAATCGTCATTCACTTGAAAAGAAAGTGATTAACATTGACTATATACATAACACTTCCCTCCTCTCCCTTTGTATTTTTAGGAAAAGGCATGAACCCCTTTATCCTCACTCATGATGGGTTAAATAGTATCACCACAGTCCTTCTACAAAGATAATTTTGGAATTAAGTAACCCTGGAAGGTTGATATGCCATTAAACAAAGAAACCAAACCAAACCTTGATAAAGTTTAACTTATACATTTGTCACAATAAGATTTTAACAATACAAATTAATAATGAAATAGGACAATTATTACAATGTAAGTATTTAGCCAACCCCTCTGCAAGAGCAGGATGTGGCACAAGGTCAATTTTTAAGCAGAGTTTGAAAGAGTTTTCCTTTGCCTAGACTAACTGCCAAACCATGGTTAAAAAGCCAGTCTGCCCTACTATTTATCCTCTACCTACTTGGATTCATAAATTAGTCACAATGATATTTTAACAATACTAATTAATAATAAAATAGGACAATTATAACAATCCCTTCCACACTAGCAACATGTGGTACAAGGTCAGTTTTTAAGCTGAATTTAAAAGATGTGAATTCAGAATTTTCCTTTTCCCAAATTGGTTGGCCTACATGGTTAAAAAGATCAGTCGGCTTTACAATTTATCCATAGCTAGAGGGAGAATAGTTAGATTTATAACAATATACAATCATGAAACTTATAGGATGTACAGAAGATTAGAACCTAGTAAACTGAACATTGGAATTTTTCCCGATTTTCCACTTTTTCCCTGAAAGGGGTGGGGGCACATTGGAGTTCTGCTTTGAATATTCCAATTGCCAGAATTATTTTTATTTTGGGACCATTATTAACTAAAACACTTCAAACATTTCTGGGGATTGATTGTGGGTAGTCAAAACTGCAGATAAGAGAGACCTCTTAATATGCAGGGGTGTGTGTGTGTGTGTATATATATATATATATATATATATATATATATATATATATACACACACACACATATATATATATATATATATATATATAGTGTGTTTTGGTGTTCAAAACTGCCAAAACATATGCATGTATTTGTCTGTCTCATATGAACTGGATTAAATGTATGTGATTATGTGTGTAAACATTGTATGTTTCGAACTGGATTAAGTGTGTGTGTGTGTGCGTGTGTGTGTGAAAACATTATGTATTTTGAACAGGATTAAGTTTGTGTGTGTGTATCTGTATGAGTCTGAAAACATTTTATTTTTTGAACTCGATTGCGTATGTGTGTGTGTTCATGTGTCTGTGTCTGTCTTTGTGTGTGTGAAAACATTATGTGTTTTGAATTGAATTAAATGTGTGTGTCTGTCTGTGTGTGTCTGTGTGTGTGTGTGTGTGTGTGTCTATATATGTATGAAAACTTTATGTGTTTTGAACAGAATTAAATTTGACTGCTGGAAGAAAAGGATTTTATATTTTCTCTTTATCTTCACGTTTGCATTTTTGGGGGGTTGGGAGGATGAATTAAAAAAAAAAAACCTGATAAATTATTTATTTCTTGGGTTGATCATGAGTAACTGAAATTGGATAAGGGTAGGATCAGGGTGAACAACAGGGTAAACACTGTACAACTAGAATAAAAAGATTTCAGTTTTTTGTTTGCACTCAAATCAAATCTTGGATTTTGTATGCTGATTTTACAGGCAGGCTTTTCTTTTGAAAACTGGAGCTACACAATCTGGGTTTTTTTTCAATTTGACCTATTTAAAAGGTTGATTTTTATCATTGTCTTATTTTGGGAAAATTGACAGGAGAAAATGTTTTTTTTTAAATTTTATCATTTTTCTTTTTATTCTTATCAGTGTTTAATCTTTATGTTCAAGATTCTAAAATGATATTCATAAAGAAAAAAAATATTTAAAAACAAATGATGCAGCAATTTGCAAGCTAAAACACAATTCAGCAAAAAGGCACAAAGAAGCTAAAAATGTGGCAAACGTGACTTTTTTTTTCTAGGTGTGTAGTTGTGGTGGTGTAGTTGTGTTCCTGGTCTCACCTTACAAAACATGCAGGTCAAAAAAGACTGGAGATATTCTAGAATAGAGCTGAAACTGCCATAAAAGGGTTGTTGTTGAGACTGAAACATCAAACATCAATATGACAAGTCACACAAGCAAGAAACAAAACACAAATGTAACACAAAGGTAACAGACATGTAACATGCATATGTAACATATATAAATACACAATTAGAAATTATCCCAAAAGGCATGAAACAGTCTAAAGATAACATATTCAGTTGTTGAACATTAAAAGATTTCTTGATTTTTTTAAAAACTCCTTCCATAACATTTAGGACATCCTTCAATGAAAAGGTTTTTGGATCAAACGACCGATGATCCCATAAATTTCTTGAAATTGATGAATCATCATTTGCATAAGTTTCATTTGATGTGCACAATCATCAGACAGAAATGTGGATAAAAGTATTAATCAAGCATATTTAGCATGTATAGAGTTACTATGGGCCAATTTTTTGTTGGCAAATCTGAGGTTATGATCAAACCACCTATTTTTCCATTTCAGTTAAAGTGGCAATAATGTATAACCTTTGATATTTATTGTTAAGTTTTCCTTTTTGATGATGGTCTGATATGTCACATTTATAATCAAGCAGTTACTCAACAAAGGGCATTTATTTTTTTCTCTACAGTTGCATCTATGATTTCAGATATGATATTCTAATCTAATTTGGTAAAATTATGCTTGCAAAGAATATATATATATATATATATATATATATTTACTAATCTAATATCTACCAGCATTCACGGTTACCAGAAAAAAGAAAAAAAAACCCGCCAGGAACAAGAGATAACAATATCTCGAATCACCGCCCGGGGAAAAAAGTAAAAAATATTATTGGACAAAAAGAAAGAAAAGGCCAACCCTATCACACCACGTGAAAAAATTCAAGAGATATGCAGTCAGTTGGTCCAAAGAAAACTAAAACCCTCCGTAAACACTGCAATGCTACAATTACAAGAGTGCTCAACACGAATGGAGCCAATAATAAAATTAACTTAAATCGCAAGTCGGAAATCTCCTACACCTTAATGGTCAGGATTAGACTTCCTGATGATCTGTTAAGGTGAAACTTTAGTTGGAGATTTCTGACTTGCGATTTAAGTTAATTATATATATATATATATATATATTTAAAAAACAACAACAATTGGTCACCTAAAGAAAATAGATTTATTTTCATCTTGTTAAAAAGCATTGTCATTAATCAATGCTCTAAAAATTAGCAGAACTTCTGATCCATTAAAAAAATGGATGAAAATAACTGTTTTCAAATTCACACCCAGACTAAACACAAAAAACAAACCTATATCTACATAAACCTAACTCTATAAAAACCTAATACCCTTACATATCAATTCATTTTGACATATATAGAACAATATAAAAAAATTGCCAGCTGACCTCTGAGTGACTCAGGCCAAAGTTCTAGTTGTGAGTTAGGTAGTCTGGAGTAAATTATTACAGTAATTAAAAATACACTAGAAAAAACTTGCATGCATATATATATATATATATATAAAACACACACATGCATATATATATACACATATACACACACACATGCATATATATATACACATACATATATATATATATATATATATATACATATATGTATATATACACACACATGCAAATATATATTCATATACAAGGTGCATACGATAAGTTTCCAGACTTTTTTCGTATGGGTACATTTATTGATAGTATACATATGAAACTCTAGTCCCCTTTGAAGTAATCTCCTCCGGCTGCAATGCACTTGTTGTACCATTCCAACGACTTCTGGAAGGCCCCATGGAAGTCCTCTTGTGTGAGCCTGTCAATGACCTTCGTTACAGTTGCTTTCATCTCCTCAATTGTCTCATAATGACAGCCTCTGAGCTTAGAGAATAACCAAAAGTCACAGGGACCAATTTCTGGACTATAGGGAGGGGGAAGAACTGTCTTCATGCCCATCTTGGTCAAATAGTCTGTGACAAGGATGGAGTTGTGGACTAGTGCATTGTCTTGGTAGAAATGCCACTGACCCGATTTGAAGAGTGCTCGCCTCTTCCGACGGAATCTCTTCCTGAACTCCCTTAAAACCTCAACATAGTAGCCCTAACCCTAACTGTTTGGCCAATCAACTCTGGTGTATTGACTTCCTTACTCCTCCCACACCTCTAATCATCTCTCACAGACTCCCTGCCTTCCTTGAATCTCTTATACCACTCAAAAACTGATTCATGCAAGATAGTCAAAAAGCAGTCTGAAGCATTCCATACGTTTTTTCCAAGTTTAAAACAGAATTTTATTGCATATCGTTCTTCTAAAGTGTCCTCACATCCAGACTGCATTTTTGAAATTCACCAGCTGTGACAATCAGGCTTTAATAGGGTGTATTCTGATTGCTGCTGTAGCTGTTGATTTGAAGCTGAAATCATAATAATTGGCCAGTCATCTCATAAGATCTATAGCAATAACATATTGAATTTTCAAAAGTCTACGACAATTTTAAATGCTTGTACAAAAAAAGTCTGGAAACTTATTGAATTAATCATGTCTATATATATATATATATATATATATATATATATACACATGCATATATATAAACACACAAATACACATGCACATATATATATATATATATACACACACACATACACATGCATAGATATATATACACACATTCACATGCATATATATATATATATACACACAAGCATGTGTATATATATATATATATATATATATATATATATATATATGCACACATACACATGCATGTATATATATATATATATATAGATATTCACATACATGCATTCATATATATACATGGATACATGCATGTAGACGTATGCATACATATATATATATATAATTGGTTCACCAAGTCCATTTCGTACAATTGTAACCCTTAAACATGTGTCCTTGCATAATGTGTTCCTGCATATAATTTTGTATGTTTGAATATTTTTACCTGTAAATATATACCTGCGTGCAGATTGGTGTGTCTGTATATCTGCATGTGTCCATGTTTGTGCATACATGTGTGTTGTCTGTATTTTTTGAACGTGTGTCTGCATTTGTATACATCCGCCCTTGTGTTCATGGTCGTATGGATGCACGACTGCATCTTGCATGTTCCTCCCTGTCTGTATGTCTTTGTGTGTCCATGTGTACATCTTACCTCAGTTGGTGAAGAGCCCATCTGTGGACACTTTGTAAAATAGGCACTCGGGTGTTGGCAAATCTGGGTTGATTGCAAAAACGACGTCAACTGCTTACTGCTACTCTTGGCACTCAAGCACGACGTGTAGATGACACAAAGAAAGTAAAATGGGTAGCACATTATTTGGAAGATGGCTGCCACAGAGAACACCTTGCCAGGACTGAGGGATGTCGATTCAACCAAGTGATAATATAACAATGTCTGAAATAGAGAAAAGGAAAAAAGAAGTAAAAAAATCTCAACAAATCATTTGTCATCTTTTATTTCAACAACCATAAAAAATATAGATATCCAACGATGTATAGAGCAATGGTCAAGTGGATAGAAGCACACAGAATTCAGGTTGCTTATAATTCTGCTGTTCCTAAGTGGTCACCCGTTTAAGTACTGACCAAGATCATCATTGCTTAACTTGCTATTTATTTAACAGTGTTGTTATTAACTCTGACCTTTTTTTTTTAACTAGTCACATTAGCCTTATTGTAAAATAAACAATCCACCTGAAAGTTTAACTAATTTTTTTCTAAAAAATTAGATATATTTGATGACAAAAAAGAGTTACTTCATAAAAAATGTGAATCTTTCATTTTTTTTCATTCAATTTTATTTTTTGATATTGTAAGGTTATATTTTATTTATTTTTGTTTAGATTTTGTGTTTTTAATTCAATTTTTAAAAAAGAAATAGGAATTAAATATTTATATCTCAAAATATTATCATTTAAATCAATATAATTATTATTATTATCATTATTATTATTATTATTATTATTATTATTATTATTATTATTATTTGCCTATTTGAGCATCTCTCCTTTTTATTACCATCTCACATCAACCTTAAAGAAAAAAAAGAAAGTATCTTTGCACAGAGTACATATAGACTATTAATAAATATCTATACACAGATCAAATTCTGTTATGTAATTCATCTATTTCCCAAAAATGCCCTCTTAAATTATTTTTCTTATCATTATTTTGGAAATCATCCAATTTGATCTTAAAATTTTATTGCTGTTTTTGATCTGATTAGACAATTTGTTCCAAAAATATATCACTCTATTAGTAAAAAAATCAAATTGGTTTGTAGACTTAGTTTTTAAAATCTGCCTGGACAGTTTGAGGAGAGATATCGAAAAAATGTCAAACATTATTAGAAATTCCATTATTTTGAAAATATGTACATATTTTTTTGAGTTTTCACAGGTGTAGCTTTGCCAATAGAATCAGTTTACAATAAAAAAATATATATATATATATATATATATATATATATATATATATATATATATATATGGTCTCTATTTCATAGAAGAAACATTTTCATTCTTATTAAACACCAATTCATGTTGCTTACATAGAAATAACGATTTGACAATTGTAATAAAAAGTATTCATTTTTGGCTCATTTTTCTTTCATCTTTTGTAGCTTTTTTTTGGGCCACAATTAGTTGGATTGTCGTTATATTCTACCAGCAGCATAAATTTGGCATAAAAAAATGAACAAGCAGAAAAGATCTGAATTTGTATCTCTTGGTGCTTGATCAAAACCAGGCAGATAGGTTTGTTTATTTGTTTAATGGCATATCAACTTTCTTGGGTTATTTAATGCCAAATCCATCCTTCTAGAAGAAAAGTAGTGGTACTATTTAACCTATAGCAAGGTGGGGGATAAGGGGTTTCATGCCTTTCCCAAGTATATTAGTCCGAAAGTGAACGTAATAGTGCAGCCAGAGTTTGAACTTGCGTTCTACGATTCCGCTGTCCAGCACTTAAACCATTACACCTCGAGGACATCCCCACAGATAGGTTTTCATAGGCAAATCAGTAAACTGTGAGCTACGTCAGGGACCTAATGATAAGAGGTTCAGGTTCAGCTGTCTTCACAGAGGCTTGTCCTTTATTTAGAATCTATGTTACTTTCTTTAATAAACAAGCAACAAAAATAAGATGAAAGAAAAACTATAAAAAAGGACACTGTTTCATGTAAGAAAATCAGACAACTTAAAAACTTATTATGACTATTATCAAATAGAGGATGCAGCAGAAATACCTCCCTCATTTTAAACTGTCAACTGCATAGTGGAAAAATAATGGAATAATATTGTTCTGGATAGAATTTTCAACCCATAGCAGTATCATTTTTCTATCTGGAACAGCATCTTTCTAACATAACATAAAATGAGCATGAAAAGCTTTCTGTGAAGGAATTATAGATTTAACAGTCATAAAAAATGTTTTAACAGCAAACACACGGTGTGCTCCAGTCCAAGGCATAATCATAATTGTAACCGATTGTACACAGAGAAAAAAAGTGAAGACATTTGCTATATGGAGCAACCATTTCCACTTGCCTAATTTTACTTGCATCACACTGTTGACAGTTTAAAATGTGGGATGTATTTTTTTTGTACCCTAGATAAACAAGCAACAAAAATAAGAAAGAAAAACTAACCAAAAATAAATTGTAACGATATCAGACAACATAAAACTATTCTATCTATCTATCTATCTTACTACTACTACTACTACTACTAGTAGTAGTAGTAATAGAAGAAGAAGAAGAAGAAGAAGAAGAAGAAGAAGAAGAAGAAGATATAAATGAGGAACAAAAATATGATGAAAAAATTAGCCAAAAATAAAATTAAAAATTTTAAAACTCACCAGGGAGGTACTTGCAAGAGGAGCAGCAGTGACAAGAAATTCTGAAAAAGATAAAAATATTTTAAGGTGGAAGAGATTTTATGATGGTGTACAAAAAAAAAATCTGGTCTTTTAAGTAATCAATGTTTCTTTGTATTTCGATGACTCCTAAGACTTTCACCTTGTTAGCTGTCTCTGTTATATCAAGTCCAGTTTGGCTCTAAAAAGGCTCCTGGGCCGATAAAACTTAGGGATCGTTCATTATGTATGCCACTCAGCCCAGAGTCTATTAAATAAAGGTATATATTCAGATAATATTTTTTTGGTGTAAAATATCAAACACTTCAATTGAAATTTCTAATGGTTTGGTTTGGTTGGGTTTTATGGCATATCAATGCTTGTGGGTTATTTAATGCCAAATCCTCTTTATACATATATATTAAATATATATGATTTGGTTTGGTTGGCTTTTATGGCATATCAACGCTTGTGGGTTATTTAATGCCAAATCCTCTTTATACATATATATTAAATATATATGATTTGGTTTGGTTGGGTTTTATGGCATATCAACCATTGTAGGTTATTTAATGCCAAATCCTCTTTATACATATATATTAGATATATATGATTTGTAAATACATTTTGTTTATGATATTTTTAGATGAGCCTGAGCTTATTTTTATTTTTTTGAAACACAGTTAAATGGTTTTCCTGTATTTCTAACGTAAATATTTCTATGCAACATTAATCATTTGTTTTCAGTGGTAACAAGAATTGCAGTTTAATACTAATTATTCAATTAAACACCATTCATTCTTTTGCACACAGTCAAATGGTTCCAAGTATTGCAATGTCATACCAATAATTCAATTTAGGCACACAGTTAAAGAGTTTCAAGTATTGCTATTTAACCCAAATAATTCTATTCAAAATTATTCATTCATTTGCGCACTGTTAAATGGTTCCACGTATTGCAGTGTATAACTAACAATTCAATTAAACATCATTCATTTCTTCACACACAGTTAAATGATCAAACAGTTCTATTTCAAGAAATTTAATTTAACATAAGTCGTTTGTTTGCACACAGTCTAAATGTCAAACAGTTCTATTTGACCCATAGACAGGACCCTATCAGGTGCTACCACTTCAGGTCAGAGTGGATCTGGAAGTGATGGCAATGAAGGGATACTCCACATTCCCCAAAGCTCCAGCAATACTGGAGCCTTATTATCAGATTGTTTAGTGTCATAACCAGAACACTCGTTGAGGAGGTCAGGGTGAAGAGTCTTACTCCTCTGCAGAGATGCAGTCAGTGTATTCTACTGCCCCAGCCGACTGGGCAATAAAATTTTTGATGGGTTGGCTTCTTATTTCTTTGTTTGATGGCATAACAACCCTCATGGGTTAATAATTGCAATCATACAACTGGAGTTTGATCTTGCTTACTACAATGTTGCAGTCCAGCACATTAACCACTACACTGCAAGGACTCCCCCCCCCAACTCTGCTACTGGGGCTCTCCACTTATCATTTTGGAACATCCAATTTATTCCTTGTCTAGTCGGCTTGGGCTGTAGAATACACCGACTGCATCTCTGCAGAGGGGGACCTCCCCAACCGTCAACGTGTATCCTGGATATGACACTAAACAATCCAGTAATTCTACTAAAAGGTTCCAATAATGCTGGAGCTTTAGATACCCCTTCATTGCAATCACTCCCAGGTCCACTCTGATCTGGATAGGGTCCTATCAATGGATCAAATAGAACTAAACTGTGTACTTATGCTAAACTAAATTGTTTGAAATAGAACTGTTTTTGACAGTGAAACTGCGTACTTATGCTAAACTGAACTGTTTGAAAGAGAACTGTTTTTAGTAGAACTAAAGTGCGTACTTATGCTAAACTGAACTGTTTGGAATGCAACCGTTTTGACATTTATCTGTTTGTAAAGAAAAACTATACTTATACTAAACTGAATTGTTTGAAATTTAATTCGGCTTTAAATGACCAAAAAAGGGTTGATATGCCGTAAAACAAAACAACCAAGCAATCAATTTATTTCTTTTGCAACCTCATGAAATTTTTATCCAACATTTACATCCTACAGAAATTTATCTAGAATAAAAGGACCCATCAAATTTAAAAGACCCACTCCATCTTTAGGGGACAAATCTTCTAAATCAGTTTAAATGAGCCTCATTAAATCTGAAAATGAAAAAAAAATCTCTGTTCATATCGAAGGAGACCTGATGTCATAGTAGCTACTAAGCTGGACTGTGACATCATAGTGAGTTTGAACTTCAGTCTGGCTATTGCATTCACTTTCGGACTAATGCCCTTTCAAGTGGTATGAACCCTTTTTATCCTCTCAGCTATGGGTTAAATAGCATCACTGCAGTTCTTCTGTAGGGATGGCTTTGGCATTGAATAACCCATGAAGGTTAATATGCCATACAAACAAAGAAACCAAACCTGTTCTTAAATTCAAAAAATTTTTTTTTTTAGTTTTATCAGGAAACCATTCAAATGTTAGGGCCTCTGGGTAGCAGCTCATACTAGTGCTTATGTAAATCTGACACTGCTTAAACCCCTGAGTCTTGCATTCCCGTAGCCCAAAGACTCCTGGTTGAAAATCACAGATTACAACATTGTATTGGCAACAGCGATGTAGAAATGGGGATTCTGAATATGGAAATCAGGCCTTGTAGATATATGTACTTTTATAGCAGCCAAACAGGCTCAAAGGGTTAAACTCTTCATTCTTTTTTCAGCTTGAAGGAAGGTACAAATACCAGAAGTGATCAACATTTTTTTTTTAACATTTTATAAACATAGTGATGAAGGAAAGGGTTTTTAGTGAAGTGATTAGTTGTTGTTCTTTTTTAACTACACAAAGCATAAAAAAAAAAGGCTGCCGTACATATTTCTGGTTACTTTAATTACCTGCTCTTTCGAAGTTGGTCATTCAATTAATTTTAGTGATCAAGTTGGAATTGATAGAAGAAACTTTATATAACACTTTGGCTGATTTATTCTTCCACCTTCATCAAAAATTTCACTTTGCAGTATTCCAAAATAAGTATCCCCCACACTTATATACATTCATGCACTTTGTTTTTGATTATAGGGTTTCAATAATATGAATAATAAATAATAATTTTGTTTTTATGATGATTGATTTTAATGTCAAGTCAAACAGTCTGGGGTTATTTTATGCTTAGATGTTAGAGAATTGTGTTCATTGTACATTTAAATTTGTATTTTTTATGTAGGTGTTAAGAGTTTTTTCAGTTCTATGATATCAAGTATTTCTATCTAATACAAATAATTTACACACAGTTCTATGGTTTCAAGTATTCCTATCTAATCCAAATAATTTGCACCCAGTTGTATGGTTTCAAGTATTCCTATCTAATCCAAATAATTTGCACCCAGTTGTATGGTTTCAAGTATTCCTATCTAATCCAAATAATTTGCTCACAATTCTATGATATCAAGTATTCCTATCTTATACAAATAATTTGCTCACAATTCTATGATATCAAGTATTCCTATCTAATCCAAAAAATTTGCACCCAGTTGTATGGTTTCAAGTATTCCTATCTAATACAAATAATTTGCACCCAGTTGTATGGTTTCAAGTATTCCTATCTAATACAAATAATTTGTTCACAGTTGTATGGTTTCAAGTATTCCTATCTAATCCAAATAATTTGCACCCAGTTGTATGGTTTCAAGTATTCCTATCTAATCCAAATAATTTGCACCCAGTTGTATGGTTTCAAGTATTCCAATCTAATCCAAATAATTTGCACTCAGTTGTATGGTTTCAAGTCTTCCTATCTAATCCAAATAATTTGCATCCAGTTGTATGGTTTCAAGTATTCCAATCTAATCCAAATAATTTGCACCCAGTTGTATGGTTTCAAGTATTCCTATCTAATGCTAATATTTATTTGGTTATATCTATTTTTATTTTATATCTATTTAAAAATAGTCATTTCTTTTCACACAGTTATATGATTTCAAGTAACTAACAATAATAATCCTTAGTAAACAATTATAACTTCAAATAACTATTCTTAATACAAATAATTTACAGTTCAATGATATCAAGTATTCTTGTCTAATACAAATAATGTGTACATAATTATAGTAATTTACAAAGCATTTTGCTTGGATGTGGCACAAGACCATAGAAATGGAGCACCCAATGAGACTCAAATTCACTTGTGAGTTTGCTAGTCTAGCTTGCTAACCATTACATTACCCAAGGTGACCATTTGTACACAATTTTATGGTTGCAAGTAACTAATAATAATCGTTAGTAAACAATTATAGCTTCAAATAACTATTCTTAATACAAATAATTTACAGTTATTTGGTTTCAAGTATTCCTATCAAATACAAATAATTTTTAAACAGCTCTGTTTGACCTAGAGATGGAACTTTTAACAGGTATGACCAGTCTGAGTTAGAGTGAACCAGAGAGTTATGGCAATGAATGGGTAATCCTTGTTTCCCAGATATCCAGAACTGGAGCCTCACCATTAGATGCAGTTTAGTATCAGACTCAAGACACCTCTTTTTGGTGTTTGGGGGCATCTTACTCTCTGCAGGGAATTCTAAGGGTGCTTACTCAAAATAATAAAATCCTGGTATATTTTATTAAGAAGAAAATTAACTTTTTATATAGGAGTATATTTATTTATAGGTCACACTGAACATGGGTTGTTGTAAATGCAGTCCCTAGTCATGTTATATAATTAGGGACTCTGGTAGATTGTTTTAGTAGTAAGCTGTTCCTAGCTAGATTTAGAGGTCAACCACAGCATGATGGAAAAGGAGGGACATATATGAGAAAGAGATTCGAGGCAGAGGGAGAGAGAGAGAGAGAGAGAGAGGCACTATGATAAGGATCAAAATAATGGGAAAGTGAACGGTAAAGCTCTGAAACCCAGATCATGATAGCAATAGACAGCCAAGTTAAAAATAGAAATGTATCCGCAGTAAATCAGCTGATGTCTGTGACTGAGTAAAGGGAATGGAAAAGCGGTTAGAGTGGATGCAGGATAGAAAACAGGAAAAGAAGGTTAGTTGGATATGAGACACAATTGTCATGTGGTCTGCCACTGAGAGGAGAGAAATAAGAAATTTCCCCTACCCCTCCATGTTTGAATTGACAGGCCTCAAAGATTGACTGTTAAAAGAGGAATAAGGAATGTAGGTCAACTCCTCGGCATGCCTGTTGAAGGAAGTTGGGAATCCAGGTCAGAATGAAAACCAAGAGCTGCTTACACTCTGTGACCGCGTGGATAGAGAAGGGGGCATAGAGGTCATGATAGTAGCCCAAATGAATCGCCTGACAGGGTGAGGAAGAAGAAAGAGGCCAAATGATTGGCCAGCATCCTAAAGCCGGAAGTAGTAGCCTTTTCGTCAGAGAAAATAGGAATAAAGAATTCAGTTTTTAGGACAGAGGTCACCGTGAAAGGACGCGCGGATCTCATGCCAAAACTCTGGGCAAAGAAACAGAAATAGAGTTCTTGGATAGGAGATAACAGATGCCTTCAAGCTGAGCTCTACAGAATCCTGCTAGTCCGTTAAAGAAAATACTTTGCGAAGAAACCCTTCGAAGAAGCTAAGTAAACCTTAAAACCGTTTTCTCCCTCCACCCTTCCTAAGCATTGCAATTGTATTCTCTCTCCCTCTCAATTTAAAGAAAGAAGCATATAGAGAATTATATGCATAAAGAAAAGAAGAGAAATGGAATGAAAAGATTCATTTCATAAACTCTAAACACATGAGTGGACTTTGCTACCTTTTCAAGGTTCAAGAGAAAAGACAGAAAAGAGAGAAAAGAAAACAAAAGAGAAACATTTGTGTTTAAGTCTTGTCTGCTGGTAACATAGCCAGCATCTTAAATATTTGTTCGGCCTGCACGAATTAAAAAACCTTGTTATATTTTAAATGTCCCCTCGTGTCGAAATTTATTCGTTGTATTGTTTGCCTATTGAGTTGCCTTCTTTTGCATGTTCCTTTTCAGCTTCATTTACACCTCAATTTATTCTCGCTAAATGTCTTATTCGCCTTTAAAAGCATTACAGGGGAAATTGGGATTGTCGACTACGATAAATAATATTATATCTAAACCTAGAGGTCCATGTCTTCCATTAGCCTAGCGGGTAGGAAGACAAAGTTGCCTGGTGGGTGTGTGTAACGTGAAATTTAGAAACCCCTTGCCAGCGGCGGTCAGTCTAGCTGCAAATTAACCCCCACATTATCTGCCAGTTCCCATGTGCTCAAAGAAGGAATCTTAACTGCGACTTATTTTGCGAGGGATCAAGTGCCAGACTGCCCCGACTTCACACGTGCAAAAAATAAACTCCCGTCCAGGGATAAATATTTTAGGCACTGTCACACAATGATGTGAACACAAGCTGAAAATCACAGCACCCATTTTTGGGTGAGCTCCGCAAAGGGGTCCCACACCATCTGCGAAGATGTGAAGATAGGATCTTCAGTAGTCACAGGAGAGAACTACAACAGAAAATAACCGAGGTGGAAAAGTGAATATTAAGATCTGTGTCTGTCTTTCTCATCCTGCAATGGTTTATTTCTCTGTCTATCTTAAGCGGTGGACTCATTTTTCATACTCTATTTTCATTCTCTTCAGCAACTACGAAGGGGGGTAGTAGCAAATAAACTTTTGTATAAACAAACCAAGACAGTGTTTTGTGTGTTTGTCACTTTTCTCATGGTGAGGTCACAAAAGGGTCTGACATTGTGCTACACTCATAGACCCTTTAGAAGCATAGTGGGACAAACATCTGTTGAGAACAGTAGTGGTGCAAGTGTCTATTTGGTGTCATAGCATTACGCTCAGACTCTTCTCTAATTCTAGGCTGAGTCAAAAGTCTTGCAATATTTTGGTAGTATGCACTAGTTTGTGATGCATATATTATGTGACAGAAGCAGTTTAAGCAGTTGCAGGTACCCACTGTTATTGGTAGTATCATGATAGTTGGTGTGCTGACATGTGCATTGCTTCATACTGTGTGTTGTTTGAAAGCTTAGATGTGCAATGTAGTCCGATTCAGGAACTTATTCCTTATGAGTTTGAACTGAGCCATAACATTGTGGAAACAATAAAAAACATTTGCTGAGCAAAAGATGAAGGTACAGTCGATCACAGTGCAATAACCAGAAGGTTTGAGAACTTTTGCACAGGTTGCAAGAACCTCAACAATCAGGTTGGCATAAAACCATAGAATCCAAGCCTAAGCTCTAAACCGTTAAGGCAAATTGGCCAAGTAGTAGTTGGAGAGTATCAGGCGAGCTCGGCATCCCACAGTCCAGTGTCATTCATCACCTTCACACCCTCAGCAAAACCATCTCAAGTTGCCAAATTGTGCCTCTTGTTACCAAAATACTGTGGAACTTTTGACTCACTCTAGTATCAGTAACCATTTTTTGTTGACCTTTGGATAGTTTATTTTTTCCGAGGAAAAAGAAGTTTATTTCATTTTTTTTCTCGTGTTGTATACCTGATGAAGATTGAAGAATGAATTGGGCAAAACATTTCATTAATATCATGAAAGCAAAGAAAGGGTTCAATTATCCAAACGAATTACAATTTAATTTTTCTTACCAATTAAAGATTTGAAATAAGCAATTTCATAGAGCTTTTTCATTTCTTTTTTTCTGTCTTTGGTTACAAGGGAACTGAAGCAACCTTCCCAGGCATTTAGTTTGATTTGTTTAATGCCTTTTATCAGTTGGTTAACCTTCTTCATTCGACGTTCACTTATACCCTGCAAGGAAAAAATAAACAAAAAAAAAAAGATGAGGATAATTGTCATGGCATTGGTCAGGCTGAAGAAACATCAAGTAATTAGCATTTTGAGAATAAATGGCAGGATTATTTGTGTATTCATATTTACCAACCCTTCTGCTCGGGCAGGATATGACACAAGGTCAATTTTTTAAGTTTAGCAGGTTTGAATTCAGAGTTTTCCTTCTCCTAGACTAGTTGCCTCACCAAGGCTGAAGAACTCAGTCTGCCCTACTATTTCCCCATACCTGGAGGGAGAATAATTGTATTCATACCTTTCCCAAGGGTATTAGTGCTATGTGAAATTCAATCAGTCTCGTCCAGGATTTGAACTCGTGTTGCTGAGGCCATTTCCTGCAAGGATAACCATTACACCACGGGCACCTCCGGATTATTTGTGTATTAGTCAGTATTTCTTGTTTGCAAACACAGGAGCATTTGTCAACTGAAATCCTTTCAACTCATTTGAGTATACAGAAGAAAGAACAGAAGAAAGTTTCATATATGAATAAATTGAGACGTTAGTGCTTGAACGTCAATTGCTAATAAACGAAAATGGCAAACCTCCAGATCGTATGAATAGAGTTGCTGTACTCTTAGAAGAGAAGAACTTCGATCATAGCATTGCAGATAGTAACAATCTTTCATTTGTCTTATTTACGTATCAATTTTGGTTGGAATAAAATATCCATGCTTTTGATGTCTTTTTCTTTGTCATGTTATGTATATCAGAGTGTTACAAAAGAAAGAAAGAAATCATGGAAAAAGAAAGAAATAAAGAAAGAAAAAAGAATACATAGATCGATTGATTGATCTTAATGGCATGTCAACCTACCAGGGGGGTTATTTTATGCTGAGAGGTTAGGGAATCGCATTCATTGTACATTTATAGGGTAGTTTTATGGGGTAGTTTTAAAAGAGTTCTTGGTACACAGTTATATGGCATCAAGTATTCCAATCTAATACAAATAACTTTCAAATACATCTTTTTGACTGGTAGATGGGACTCTAATAGGCACCACCACTCTGGGTCAGAGTGAACCTGAGAGTAATGACAATGTGCTCAGGAACAGGAGCCGCACCATCAAATGCAGATTAGTATGATATCCAGGGTCTTAACTCTCTGCAGGAGATGATTAAGCATATGCTAAACCTTGCCAACAGGGCAAAAAGTACCACAGAGAAGAGAGAAGATTGAAGAATTATAAAGAGAATGGAAAAACAAAAAGAGTATAAGAGAGATGAAGTAGTGTAGTCTACATAGCATCACCCATAAAAAGAATCATAGATCCTTTTTAATTTCTTTACTTTGTCTTACCATAGGAAAATAATTCCTCGTTTTTCTGTAAAGAGAACAAATAGTGAGACGAATATATGGTGGTATAAGATTTAACGAGGTGTTTATTCATGGATAACACTCCGTTTCTTATAACGCATTAGATTATCCCAAAGAGAGTAACCTAACACAGAATATTCGGTTGGAAACAGAACAAGTTAATTAACATGATAAGACATTTAATTGTACACAATGCGAGTAGGGAACTAAGTTCCCATTCCAAGCTATACAAGAGTCACAATCATTCAAGGAACAGACAGAAAAGTCCATAGAGCAAAAAGGGGGAAACCACTTACTCTTCTCAGGTCTGGAAAATAAAAGAGGGAGGTCTCATGTGGTCACCACTGAGAAGTGAACTACCACATCAGCTCTTTTCAGTGGTGATATCTGTTGTAAGTCAATTTTTGAGTTTTGAGAAACCAGAAGTTTGTCTCTTCTGTAAAGAAAATGGAAGTCATTCTTCTGCCATCATTATTTGTCAATGAATAAGTCACAGAACTCTTTTTTGGTAACTACCAATCCAACTGGAATCTTGTGTTAGAGTTATGAGAGTGAAGAAATTGTTACAACAAGCATTTGTCTGGAGGGATCATGGATCTGAACCTGGATTGTGGTACTAGCATAGGTAGAGTTGTATGGAAGATCATGGATCTGAATCTAAAATGTACTACCACTCCGAGTCTGGGTGAATCTGGGAGTGATGGCAATGTAAAGGTACTCCTCTCCAGAGCTCCAGAACTGGAGCCTCACCACCAGATATAGTTTTGTGTCATATCCAGAACATCCCATTTTGGCAAGGGGTGTCTTAACTGCTCTGCAGGGGATACAGTCAGCATAGTCTAAGCCTCGCTAACTAGGCATAGAGAAATTGAAAATGGAAAAAAGAGAGTGAAGAAAGAATGAATAGGAAAGAAAGAGAAATTGTACAAGTCACAACACAAAGTGATAGAGAGAGGGGAGAGAAAGTTATAAAGAGAGAAGAAAAACAAAGAAAGTTAAAGAGAATGTGAGAGAGTTGAAGTCTACCTAGAATTACCGATGAAAAATATTCTTTGCTTTGTGTTAGCAGAATTTCTTATTTTTCTGTCAAGAGATCAGATTGTGTGACTAATAAATGGCAACAACCTCCATTCATCTTGAAGGAACATGGATCTAAGCCTGGATCATGGCACCAGTCTAGGTTCATGCAGCAAGTTTCATCTTTTTAACTAGGCCAAACTTGGTTTCTTTGTTTAATTGCATATCAACTTTCTTGGGTTATTTAATGCCAAAGCTATCTTTTTAGAAGAACAGTAGTGGTACTATTTAACCGATAGTTGAGAAGATAAGGGTCTTTACTACCAGTCCCAAGGGGCATTAGTCTAAAAGTGAATGGAGTTTGAACTCATTTTCTTTGAGATTGCAATCCAGCACCTTAGCCGTTACACCACAAGGGCACCCTAGGGCCAAATTCATCCCAAATCTGAGGGTCAGCTTTATGTAAAGTAACGATGATTGGAAATGAAGAATTACGTACAAAACTGACTTAAATACTCGTTAGTATCTTGATTTGGTAATTAGAAATTGAAAGTTATTGGTAAACACTAAAATAAAGTACTAAATACTAGATTTACTTACCGATATATTATTTTGCATTTTGAATAACTTTTTTGCAACAACAATGTGTAGAAAGGCATGAATCACAACCAAAAAAAGACCAAGAATGGCACTGGTACCAAGTTTGAGGAATACAAGAACAAAACCCACAAGAACCTGCAAACAAAAATAAAAGTATTATTAACTTGGTACATGCATACACACACACACACACACACACACACACACCCATATATATGTAATATATATATATATACACACACACACAATCATACATACATATATATATATAATAAAACCCACAAGTATCCTGCAAAACAAGAGTATTATAAAACTCGGCAGATGCATGCACACACACACAAATATATATATGAGTGTGTATATATATATATATATATATATATATATATATATATATATACACACATACAAATACATACTGCCCATATATATATATATACAAGTGTGGTATGTATTTGAATATATATATATATATATATACAAACACACTCATATATATTTACACTTCAACATATACCCACACTACACATATACACACAAAAATGTATATGTGTACTCAGACACATTTATATATACACGCACACATTCACACACATGCACACACTCATTTACATAAATGCATATATATATATATATATATATATATATATACAATAAAACCTGTAAGAACCTGCAAACAACAATAGTATTATAAAACTTATCATGCATACACACACAATGTATATATATATATATATATATATATATATATACACACACAACTGTACACACAGACACATATATACACAAACACACACACACGTAGATGTGTACATTGATATGTATATATATATATATATACACGCACACACACACACATAATCACTGCCACACACACATATATAATAAAACTCAAAATAATTTTAAAAAATACAATGACATTTTAATGATATTAAAATCAATGGCTGTAGATATTCCTTAGCAGAATCAACAAATAAAAATATTTTTTTCAGACAATTTGCTTCATACCTGTAATGGCAGTGACCAGAGATAATGGAGAAAGCTATAAATGACCATCAAGTTGTTGCATTCAAGTGTCACATAGCTCATAATTTCGGACTCTGTCACTCGACCATGGGTCAGTGCCTGAGTGGACAATTGCTGCACTTTACTGTAAACCATCACCTGTAAGCAAGAAATGAAAGTTAAAAGAAACACGTCATTCTCCAGGGTCAGGGTTCAGTTCCCAACCGGGACACAAGTATTTAAAACAAAAGCCAAAAATTATACAAATTTTACTGGTTTAATTTTAAAATTTAGGTTTGGTTTGGTTTTATGGCATATAAACTATCAAAGGTTATTTAATGCCAAATCTGGTTTATACATATATATTAGATATATATGATTTGTAAATATAAATCAACAAAGTTAAATGGTTTCAAGTATTGCTATGTATCACTAACAATTCAATTAAACATGAGTCATTTTTTTTACACACAGTTAAATGATCAAACAGTTCTATTTCAAGCAATTCAATTTAGCATTAGTCATTTGTTTGTGCACAATTTAAATGTCAAGTAGTTCTATTTGACCCATAGATAGGATCCTATCAGGTGCTACTACTCCGGGTCAGAGTGGACCTTGGAGCGATGGCAATAAAGGGGTACTCTGCATTCCCCAAAGCTCAAGGGCTGGAGCCTCACCATCAAATAGTCTAGTGTCATATCCAAGACACTTATTGGGTGTGTGTGTTTGTGGGGGGAGTCTTACCCCTCTCCAGAGATGCAGTCATTGTATTCTACAGCTCCAGCCAAGTGAGTTTTAAAATTTAGGCAACAACCATGAAAAAATGTGGGGGGTTTCATTTCATCTTATTTTGCCAAAATTTGTACATGTGCATGAGTATGTTTGTTTTAGGATTTTAAAGTCAGACAAAAAATCTCAGGGACTTTTTTTTTATAAGGGTTGGTTGGCTGGGTTTTATGATATATCAATCCTTAAAGGTTATTTAATGCCAAATTCTGTTCATATATATATATATATATATATATATATATATATATATATATTGGCAGCATTTCTTCATTAATACAAATTTCATTAAACATAATAGACATTTTCTGTCTACATATTTTCTTCTGAATCCGGTCGTATTGTTGTATTGCTTTTATCGTATTTGGTGGGAATTGATTTATGTATTGTCCGTAGTTGCATGTATCCCTAGTACTTTCTGCCTGACTTTGGGCCATCATCAGGGGAGGATCTATTACAAAAGTGTAATATATATAGTATATAGTAATATGCAAAAACAAAAGTCACATCACTTTTGTAATAGATCCTCCCCTGATGATGGCCCAAAGTCAGGCAGAAAGTACTGGGGATATATACAACTATGGACAATACATAAATCAATTCCTGCCAAATACGATAAAAGCAATACGGCAATATGAACGGATCCAGAAGAAAATATGTAGACGGAAAATATCTATTGTGTTTAATGAAATTTGTATATATATATATATATATATATATATATATTAATTATATGATTTGTAAACACAGTGCTTGTAGATGATATTTTTAAATGAACCTGAGTTCATTTGTTTGCACATAGTTAAATGGTTTCCAGAATTTCTAAGACTAATAATTCTATTATATATTAATCATTTTGTGCACATTATTAAATGGTCTCAAGAATTGCTACGTCATCATCATCATCATGTCGCACTACCAGCATGGATCTCCCTGACTCTCTCTCACCATCCCTCTCTATCGTGCATCGCTCCTGGGAGGTCTTCCAGGCTGTGTCCTGTATTGGCATAGAGCTGTTGTATATAGGTACTTGCTGGTCATTCAACCTTTGCTCGTCCATGTGAGGGGTCCACTGGAGCACATCGCTCATGAGCTTGTCCTTACTTCTCCAGAAGTGTCCTGCATGTCTGGTTTGTGTAACTTGAATAGTTTTCGTGATGGGTGGTAGTTGACCATACAGCAGCTGTTTTGTGGGGTGTTGCCTCCAAAACTTGTTCAATACAGCTTGCAGCATTATTGTGTAATTGCTGTCAAGCTTTTTCTCCATATATTTAGTTAGTGTCCATGTGGTGCATCCATATAGCAGTATTGACATGACTGCTGCTTGGAAAAAACTGTGTTTTATTTTGTCGGTCAGGTCTGACTTTAATATGACCGATAGCCTATTGATGCCTTTGCTAGTCGCGTATTGAGGTCATTTTTCGTTGATGAATCGCTGCTTCCTAGGTAGGTGAACTTGTCCACTTGTTTCAAAGGTCCACCCTTTAGTGTGGAAATGTCACCTCTTTGATTAAAGCTCATGAATTCTGTCTTGCCTGCGTTGACATGGAGGCCTATGCCTCCGGTTGCTCGTTCCAGACTATGTAGCAGGGATTCGGCTTGGGTGGGTGTATTTGCTAAAAGTGCTATGTTATATGCATAGTCCGCGTCCGTAATAGTTTGTGTAGGGTATCTTCTGCTTCTTTCCTTTAACACCTTAAAACCGTTTTCTTCGATTAAATCGTAAAACACAAGCAATTTAACATCACTCATTTGTTTGTGCATGGTTAAATAGATATACACATGTGATTTGATTGTAAATACTTAGGAGAAAATTTTATTTTAAAATAAAGGTTGAACTTGAAAATGATTTTATTATAAAAGTGCATTAGAAATGATTTTTATTATAAAAATGCAATGGCCAATGATCTTTATTATAAAAATACATTGGAAATGATTTTTACTATAAAAATGCATTGGAAATGATTTTTACTATGAAAATACATTAGAAATGATTTTTACTATGAAAATACATTGGAAATGATTTTTATTATAAAAAACATTGGAAATGATTTTTACTATAAAAATGCATTGGAAATGATTTTTATTATAAAAATACATTGGAAATGATTTTTACTCTAAAAATGCATTAAAAATGATTTTTACTATAAAAATACATTGGAAATGATTTTTTACTATAAAAATACATTGGAAATGTTTTTTACTATAAAAATGCATTAAAAATGATTTTTACTATAAAAATACATTGGAAATGATTTTTTGTTATAAAAATGCATTGGAAAAGATTTTTACTATAAAAATGCATTAGAAATGATTTTTTAAAATTATTTCACACTTATAAAAACACAGTTCAATGAATGTTTTAATTTAAAATTTCATGCTTTTCATTTTGGCAGACGTGTGAGTTGTATAATGGTCATAAGCATGTTATTTGCATATTGAAAATCTAGATTTTATGTTAATTTATGTTCTATAGGAAGGCATGAATCCACTTCTCCCTCAAGTTATAGATAAAATAGCAGATATTGATTGGGCTTTCTAGCCACGGTATCAGACAATGATACGTATAAATCTGACAAGACCAGTAAGAATTTTTTCTTTTTTTTCCCCATTTTCTCTTCTTTTAACCCTCTTTATTTATTCCTTTCTTTCTTCTCTTCTCTTTTCTCTCTCTCGTTCCATCTTAAACGGTGAACAGCTCTTCATTTACTAGTCACTTCAAATGATGTCATTTTATTATATTTGCTTTCCAGCTTAACCCTCAAGGAAACATCACTCCAGCCATCCGTCGCCCCGCCCCCCTGCCTCTGCTGCTGCTGCTGCTGCTTCTTCTTCCTCCACCCACACAAGCAACAATGGCAATACACATGACTTTGCATCAGGTAACAACACAACGCTGGCTTCATGCATTAATGAACACATAATTAGAAATGACACACAGGCCAAAGAGATAAGTCGGCAGGTGGGTGACTTACTTGCTGATTAACAAAGAAACAGATTTGCAGAATTCATTTTCTCTCAGAAGACGTGTTGTCCAAAAAGAAATCGAACTTTCTCAAAATTTTAAATTTTTTTATGATTTTATTTCTGTCTAACAAATTCGAAAGTTTAGCAAAAAATCTTTTTTAAAATAATCTCTATCTCGATCGATGCATCATTCTAATTTCTTTGCTTTTTTTTTCTTTTTTTTTTTTTTTTTTACTAATTCAGAAACTAAATTTGAAAGTATTTTGATAGGTAGCATGCAAAGAAGGATTTTTTAAAATTTGTCTTCTATTGACAACGAAAATATTTGATGTAGAATAACAAGATTTGCAAATGTAAAATCATGCATTTTTATAGTAAAAAAAATAATTTCTAATGGAATTTTATTGTAAAAATCATTTCTTATGCATTTTTATAGTAAAAATCATTTCCAATGTATTTTTATAGTAAAAATCATTTCCAATGCATTTTTATAGTAAAAATTATTTCCAATGCATTTTTATAGTAAAAATCATTTCTTATGCATTTTTATAATAAAAATCATTTCCAATGCATTTTTATAGTAAAAATCATTTCCAATTCATTTTTATAGTAAAAATCATTTCTTATGCATTTTTAAAGTAAAAATCCTTTTCCAATGCATTTTTATAGTAAAAATCATTTCTTATGCATTTTTATAGTAAAAATCATTTCCAATGCATTTTTACAGAGAAAAATCATTTCCAATGCATTTTTATAGTAAAAATCATTTCCAATTCATTTTTATAGTAAAAATCATTTCCAATGCATTTTTATAGTAAAAATCATTTCCAATGCATTTTTATAGTAAAAATCATTTCTAATGCATTTTATAGTAAAAATCATTTCTTATGCATTTTTATAGTAAAAATCATTTCCAATGCATTTTTATAGTAAAAATCATTTCCAATGCATTTTTATAGTGAAAATCATTTCCAATGCATTTTTATAGTAAAAATCATTTCCAATTCATTTTTATAGTAAAAATCATTTCTTATGCATTTTTATAGTAAAAATCATTTCCAATAGATCTTTATATTATTATGGGAATGAGCAGTGATATTGCAGAGTAACAGTCAAATTATCCGATATCAAGGGACAGAAAACTTAATTTCCCTTTTTGATCCATGATCATTGAGTGATTGAATTTACTATTTGTCATCTATGGTGAGTGTGAGTCACTCATGTTGTACATATTCAGTATATACACCCCCCCCTCATACAAATACCACAGATGATGCTGTCAAAATTGGTCAGGTAGACAGTGTGCCTACTCTAATTAAATCTATTAAGGTCAATTATAAATATAAAACCGGACATTGGCATAATACCGGACATTTACATAATGGTTAGAGTGTTCGCCAATGGCCCGGGAGACCTGGGTTCAATCCCAGGTCGAGACATACCAAAGACTTTAAAAATGGTACTTGATGCCTCTTTGCTTAACACTCAGAATTATAAGGTACGGATCAAGGGTAAAGTGGAGAAATCCAGGGAAAGGAGTAGCGCCCTCCCCTACACCTTGGTGTAGTAGCTATCGAAAAGGAAGCCTTTACTTTTTTACTATAAATATAAAAAAAAGATTTCCAATTCATTGTAGATTTGTAATGTAATGCAGTAAATAAATAATTAAATAAAAGGTTATTATTTTCATCTTTGTCATAATTCAGATCCAGTCTATATAATACATGTCATGATGTCTAGTCATCATGCCATGGACTCTGCTCAAAGCCACGAGGACAATGTACCAGTCCACAACTCCATCCTTGTCACAGACTATTTGACCAAGATGGGCATCAACACAGTTCGTCACCCTCTCTGAAGTCCAGACCTTGCTCCCTGTGACTTTTGGTTATTCCCTAAGCTCAGAGGCTGTTGTTATGAGACAATTGAGGAGATGAAAGAGGCTGTGACGAAGGTCATTGACACACTCACACAAGAGGACTTCCATGGGGCCTTGCTGAAGTTGTTGGAACAGTACAAAAAGTGCATTGCCGCCGGAGGAGATTACTTCGAAGGGGACTAGAGTTTTATGTGTGTACTATCAATAAAAGTGCCCATACAAAAAAGTCTGGAAACTTATTTAATGAGCCTTGTATATATACTTGATGTCAATAATATACTCTTTTATATATATATATATATATAATGTTGAGCACTGTTTATTTTTAGATATATTACTGACATAAATCATATATATATATATATATATATATCTTTAAGAAAAAAAACCAAAGACAGGTTTTCTTAAAGAAATATTGCTCTGTAATAAATTATATTGAGCTCTCTACCAGGAAAATTTAAATGTTCAGCTCTTGAATGATTTTCTTGTCCTCAGGGAATTACTCCAAACTT
This sequence comes from Sepioteuthis lessoniana, assembly GCA_963585895.1. NCBI lineage: Eukaryota > Metazoa > Mollusca > Cephalopoda > Myopsida > Loliginidae > Sepioteuthis > Sepioteuthis lessoniana. Next base: position 2,412,906 of record OY757945.1, on the reverse strand, counting down.
TTTAACCTGACCGAATATTACCCTATATATATATATATATATATATAGAGAGAGAGAGAGATGAGTGTGTATGTGTTTAAAAATAAATGTACATATATATATGTATGTGTGCATGTGTTTCTTTGTTCAATATGTCAACGTTCTTAGGAGAACAGCACTTTTTAACCGATAGCTGAGGTTAAGTGTGTGTGTGTGTGTATATATATATATATATATATATATATATTCTCTCAGAGAGCGAGAGAGAGGGGGCGGAATCAGGATTTACAAAATCTAATTAAAGCATCATAAGTTGGAAATAGGATATTTCCTAAATAGGAATTTTGTGGTCATTACAGCTGGGTGGGGTTGGGGGGTTAGTCAGTGAAGGAAGAAGATGAGGATCCAAAGAAAATTTGAGAGACTCACCTGTACTGCTGCTTTCATTCTCATTCCCTCACGTATCATGATAAAGAAATGGTATTCAATCATGATGTACTGCAGCAACATAATGATAAAGATGAACATGATGAGGATGTAGCCATTGGAGAAGAATTCACCCACTGTCACTGTCAAGACATCCTGCATCATCATCATCAGATGAAATTGACACAAAGAAAAAAAGAAAAAAAAAAAAGATTGAAAAACAATTCAAAAATGATTTCTTTTAATAATTTCAGTGGCAAATCTATTTACTCCGTATGTTTTAATATATCCCAGTCTACAGCCCCATACACACAAAAAAATCCCCAAGACACATGCTCATACACACAGAGAAGAAAAATAACTGTTAGTGAAACCCAAAATCACTTCAACACACACACAATGATAAACATATCGAATATCAAAGAGGGGTAAAGCAGACCAAAGTAAACACACTTTAAGAAAAAGGGAGAATAACCTCTATATAAAACCCGCCTGGATCAACTGAAAATCATTCAAATTGCAAACAAGAGTGAGTTCAAGTCTCATTGAGTACTCCATTAACAAGGCCTTGTGCCACATATGTTCTCTGACAAAAACGACAAGCTGGAAACATACACATATATAACACGTATGTAAGAACAAAATAAATTCAAAAAGTACAAATCTCTTCGTGGACCTACCTATTTTAATATATATTTTTATTCTTTCTTTGGACCTACAACAAACATCTTTATGTATACACATATATAAAGATATTTTCGGGGGTACAAAATTTTATTAAAGCAATATACAGACCCAAAGTTTTATTCATGATAGAACGGAAAACATAAAAAGCAAAAAAATTTTTTAAAAGTGACATGCTAGCTGACTGGTTTTGTCCTTGCTCAACAAAGATAAATCAAGGAAAATATCGAGTTGAATAATGAAACAAAATATAGGAAATATTCATGATAGGAAGAAAAATTGTATTAAAGACTCTATCAAAATAATACTAAATCCTAACAGACGTTCCTTCTATTTAAAGAGAGACGGCCTGCCAGACAAAATATGAATTGTCTCTAATACTCTGAGACAAAATGAAGAGAGAGGCTTACTCAGTATAAAGAATAAATCAAGACTAAATTTCTTAGCATAGTCACAGTTACTTATAAGGTGTTATGCAATTGAAGACCCATATGTATTCCAAAGATTATCAGTCAAGCCTTTAATGAAATACATATGTGTGTATATATATATATATATATATATATATATATATATATATATATATGAATTTATTCAAGCTTGTCACATGAGCAGAATGCAACACAAGGTCAATTTTTAAGTCGAGCTTAACAAGCAGGAAATAAGAATTTTTATTCTCTCAGACCACTTGACTGTCTCCATATAAAAAGTAAAGTTGGCGAATGTAGTCAAGGGTGACCAGAAGGCTCCCTTTTCAATAGCTACAACACTGAGGTGTAGGGGAGGGTGCCACTCCTTTCCCTGGATTGCTCCACTTTACTCTTGATATGTACCTTATATTGCTGAGTGTTAAGCAAGGAGGTATCAAGTACCATTTTTAAAGTCTTTGGTATGATGTGACCTGGGATTGAACCCAGGTATCCCGGACCCTTGACGAACACTCTGCCCACTAGAGTAATGAGGTGTGTGTGTATATATATATATATATATATACACACACAAACGTATATATACACATATATATCATTGAGATACAAGAAAATCAATAAGTATATTAAATTTATTTCACCTGTTATTGATAGACTTTTCAGATGTATTTGGAAAAATTCTCTTTTTTTTTCTCCGAGGAATATTTTTATCTTACATAAAGATTGATGAGTCATAATTTAGATGTTTATAAAAAAGAAAATTCGTTATATATTTCTGTTAAGAAAATCCTTCAATTCACAGTTTCTCATTATTTTGCACTGCATAAGCATATATATATATATGTATATATATATATATATGTGTATATTATAAACTTTACATTGAGCACTTCATTTGAATAAATCCATTTAAGTATATCTATAGAATCAATCTATATATATATATATATATATATATATATATATATATATATATATATTGTAATAGTTTATGGTTATGACTAGCTCACTTGACCAGTCAGTGGTAGACCAAATTTTGCAGTATTATTCAATAGTGATCAATATCAATGACAAAGCTGATATATAAATATATATATATATATATATATATATATATATATATATATATATTGCATGGTGGTAGCAGAGACCCTGGGCTTCATGCTCCAAGCTTGTAATAGGCATGGATACATATATATACTTATATATGTACAAAAATATATATACATAAATATACACACACACACACACACACACATATATATAGATATATTACATGGTGGTAGCAGAGGCCCTGGGCTTCCTGCTTCAAGCTTGTAATAGGCATGGATATATATATATATATATATACACACACACACACATATATATACAGATATATTACATGGTGGTAGCAGATACCCTGAGCTTCATGCTTCAAGCTTTTAATAGGCATGGATACATATATATACTTATATATGTACAAAAATATATATACATAAATATATATATACACACACACAGATATATATATATATATATATATATATATATATATATATATATATATATATGCAAAGGGACAAAGGAAAATGAAGGGAAAAGAAAGGAAAGCAGAAGGTGGAGAAAGAGTTGGGTTGGGTTTTATAGCATATCAACCTTTGTAGGTTATTTAATGCCAAATTCTTTTTAGACATATATATTAAATATATAAGATTTGGTTTGGTTGGGTTTTATGGCATATCAACCCTTGCATGTTATTTAATGCCAAATCCTTTTTAGACATATATATTGAATATATAGGATTTGGTTTGGTTGGGTTTTATGGCATATTAACCTTTGAAGGTTATTTAATGCCAAATCCATTTTTATACATACAAACACTTCTATTCCAAACAATTCAATTTAGCACAAGTACACTGTTTAAAATTAAAACAATTCTATTTGACCCATAAATAGGACCCTATCAGATGCTACACTTCAAGCCAGAGTAGACCTGGGAGTTATGGTAATGATGAAGTACTCTGCATTCCCCAAAGCTCCAGCATAACTAGACCTTCACCATCAGAATGCTTAGCGTCATACAGGACACTCATTGGGATAGACAAAGGAAATTTACAGACCATAAGCTTGCAGATTCAGTATGTTACAGGCATTTTTAATGAGTTATGTTGCTAACTAAACATTTTCCTGCTTTTAAAGAGTTCTTCTATATTAGATGCTCAAAAAGGCTGAAATGAAAATTCTCCTTTACTATTTTACAGTGTCAAATAAACTCTTCATGATATAATTTCATTGTCAGTAAATTCCTCTTGTGATAATTTCATTGATGGTAAATTCATTGACATTAAATACAACCCGTGGTAAATTTATCGTCAATAAATTCCTTTTGTGGTAAATTCATTGACATTAAATTCATTGACGGTAAATTTCTCTTGTGGTAAATTAATTGACAGTAAATTCAATCTGTGGTTAATTCATCGTCAGTAAATTTCTCTTGTGGTAAATTCATTGACGGTAAATTCATTGACAGTAAATTTAACCTGTGGTAAATTTATCGTCAGTAAATTTCTCTTGTGGTAAATTCATTGACGGTAAATTTAACCTGTGGCAAATTAATTGTCAGTAAATTTCTCTTGTGGTAAATTCATCGACAGTAAATTTAATCTGCGGTAAATTCATTGTTAGTAAAATTCTCTTGTGGTAAATTTATTGACAGTAAATTCAACCTGTTGTAAATTCATTGTCAGTAAATTCCTCTTGTGGTAAATTCATTGACGGCAAATTCAACCAGTGGTAAATGTATTGACAGTAAATTCAACCTGTGGTAAATTCATTGTTAGTAAATTCAATCTGTGATAAATTCATTGTCGATAAATTTCTCTTGTGGTAAATTCAGTGTCGGTAAATTCATTGACAGTAAATTCAACCTGTGGTAAACTCGTCGTCAGTGAATTTCTCTAGTGGTAAATTCATTGACGGTAAATTTATTGACGGTAAAATCAATGACAGTAAATTCAACCAGTGGCAAATTCGTCGTCAGTGAATTTCTCTTGTGGTAAATTTATTGACGGTAAAATCAATGACAATAAATTCAACCTGTGATGAATTCGTCGTCAGTGAATTTCTCTTGTGGTAAATTTATTGACGGTAAAATCAATGACAATAAATTCAACCTGTGGTAAATTCGTCGTCAGTGAATTTCTCTTGTGGTAAATTCATTGACGGTAAATTTATTGACGGTAAAATCAATGACAGTAAATTCAACCTGTGGTAAATTCGTCGTCAGTGAATTTCTCTTGTGGTAAATTCATTGACGGTAAATTTATTGACGGTAAAATCAATGACAATAAATTCAACTTGTGGTAAATTCGTCGTCAGTGAATTTCTCTTGTGGTAAATTCATTGACGGTAAATTTATTGACAGTAAAATCAATGACAATAAATTCAACCTGTGGTAAATTCGTCGTCAGTGAATTTCTCTTGTGGTAAATTCATTGACGGTAAATTTATTGACGGTAAAATCAATGACAATAAATTCAACTTGTGGTAAATTCGTCGTCAGTGAATTTCTCTTGTGGTAAATTCATTGACGGTAAATTTATTGACGGTAGAATCAATGACAATAAATTCAACCTGTGGTAAATTCGTCGTCATTGAATTTCTCTTGTGGTAAATTCATTGACGGTAAATTTATTGACGGTAAAATCAATGACAATAAATTCAACTTGTGGTAAATTCGTCGTCAGTGAATTTCTCTTGTGGTAAATTCATTGACGGTAAATTTATTGACGGTAGAATCAATGACAATAAATTCAACCTGTGGTAAATTCGTCGTCATTGAATTTCTCTTGTGGTAAATTCATTGACGATAAATTCATTGACGGTAAAATCAATGACAATAAATTCAACCTGTGGTAAATTCGTCGTCAGTGAATTTCTCTTGTGGTAAATTCATTGACGATAAATTCATTGACGGTAAAATCAATGACAATAAATTCAACCTGTGGTAAATTCGTCGTCAGTGAATTTCTCTTGTGGTAAATTCATTGACGATAAATTCATTGACGGTAAAATCAATGACAATAAATTCAACCTGTGGTAAATTCGTCGTCATTGAATTTCTCTTGTGGTAAATTCATTGACGGTAAAATCAATGACAATAAATTCAACCTGTGGTAAATTCGTCGTCAGTGAATTTCTCTTGTGGTAAATTCATTGACGGTAAAATCAATGACAATAAATTCAACCTGTGGTAAATTCGTCGTCAGTGAATTTCTCTTGTGGTAAATTCATTGACGGTAAAATCAATGACAATAAATTCAACCTGTGGTAAATTCGTCGTCAGTGAATTTCTCTTGTGGTAAATTCATTGACGGTAAAATCAATGACAATAAATTCAACCTGTGGTAAATTCATTGTATAGTAAATCTATCAAAAGTAAATTATTCATGGCAAATTTCAAAATTTAATCATTGCTTTCTAGGAATTTAATAAAAAGAAATTACGATTAGGTTTAGGGAAACCGAATATTTTAACAACAATTAATCTGATGAGATATATTTACCTCCGATAAATTCACTGTTGATAAATTTACTGAAATAAATTTACTTAGAATCCTATTTTACCTGTTGTTGCTTGGGAAGAGCGGATTGATATTTTTTTTTTTTCAAATGCATTAGCAAAAGATAGACAGAAACAGCCTTTGCGAAAATTTGAACCTGACTCACAGATTTCATTTTCCATGCTGATAATTATGGTGCTACCATTACTTCTGACTGGAAATTTGACTTACCCTTTTTATTACTTCTCCAATTGACTCAGTTATCGTCTTGTTTGTGAAACTATAAGGCATCACTGTTTCTTGTACTGTATCCAGATTTCGTGCTGCTGCAGTTCTTGCCGTGGCCGACATTAATGTCGATGTGTTCTGGACAACGGTTGTTGACTGTGGCTGATGAAACATGTTGCAGTAATCAAGGATATCCTCTATCCACCACGGTCCAATAAAGGCCAAGAGGTCAGAGGTCAAACGAAGGAAGCCACTCCAAAGAATTGCTGGCCAAGATGCATAAAACATGCTAATAAGTAAGGAAGGATTCAGCCCCTCACGTAGTTTGGACTGCTGTTGAAATAAAAATAAACATGTTTCAATGTTTGTTCACATCATCTTCAGAGGAAATAAATATGAAATGATTTTTGCAGTTCTTCTAAAAGGAAATTCAAAAAGATTAATTTTCATATATGGCAAGGTATGCTTATATACAAAGTAAATTGGTGATGAAAATCGAGGGTGACCCGAAGGTTTTATTTTCAATAGCTACTACAAGTGTAGAGGAGGGTGCTACTTCTTTTCCTGGATTGCTCCACTTTACTCTTGAGAGATACCTTATAATGCTGAGTGTTAAGCAAGGAGGCATCAAGTACCGTTTTCTTTTTTGGTCTTTGGTATGACTCCACCTGGGATTAAACCTCGGTCTCCTGGGCTGTTGGCAAACACTCAACCTATTCGGTCACCTAGCTTCTCAGATACTGACAGAAATACAAGAAAATGGCTGTTATATTCATTCAAAATTTTGATTTGCAGTGATTGTCGACTTCATCTTCCTACGACACCTTTCCAGAAAAAGTTAGATTGACTGACTGATCGATTATTTGTCTAATTTTAACGTGCACATAAAAACAATTTCCATAAAGTCTGGAATTGTTTCTTATTAATTTTGCATTAAACATATTTAATTATTTTATTATCATACACCTTTAAATTGTATTCATAAAATCTTGAAATTTCTTTTAACAATAGCATAACAGCAAGCTCATCTATCAGACTATTGCTACTATAGAGTGACTTCACTAGATGCCTTACACTGGCTTATTAGCCTTGTGGGTAGAGTGTTCACAAATTGTCCGGTAGACCTGGGTTCCATCCCAGGTCGCGTCATACTTTAAAAATGGTGCTTGGTACCTCCTTGCATAACACTCAGCATTATAAGGTATGTATCAAGGGTAAAGTGAAGTAATCCAAAGAAAGGAGCAGCACCCTCCCCTACACCTCAGTGTAGAAGCTACTGAAAAAGGAGCCTTCTGGTCGCCCTCGATAACAGTCACCAACTTTACTTTTACTAGATGCCTTATATTTGTGACTGAGCTAAACTAAATTTATTGAATATTCATAGAGACTGCAAGATAATAAAGTCAATTTGATCTCCAAGGGTGCTGCACTGCTGTGTCCTTGTGCCAGACTAAGCAAAGAGTTTATTGAGGGTTCATCCGACATGGACAACCCTTTATCAATTTGGATTGAGAAATTCAACGATAGTGAAGAATATAGCAATATGATTGAGTTGTAAGTTCACACCTAGTAGGATAACCCATGCCTGTGTCGTTGTGCCAAATCTAAGTCAAGGTTAGCGGATAACACAGAGTATTCTTAAACTTATGCATTGATGACTCATTTAAAAATAAATTTGATTTAAGTTTTGCCCACTGAGTCAAAATCTTTGCCATATTTTGGTAACACAGGGGACAATTTACTTGCTCTGGAGGCTTTTGCCAAGATCATGTCGGTAATAAACCATACTGGACTTTGAAATGATGAGCTTTGCTAGAGCTGTCTCCATTGATTACAGCATGATATTAGAATCTATGCTTTTAGGCTTACCTGACCTCGCCTGATTGTCGAGGTTCTTGCAACCTAAGGAAAATTTCTCAAACCGTCTGGTTACTGTACTAAGATCAACTTCATCTTTTACACAATAAATGTTTTTGGTTGCTTCCGTAGCGGCATTAAGGTCCAGTTCGAACTTGTAAAGCTTAAATTACCAAATTAGACTTCATTGCATATTTATATGTGTAGCTTTCAAATTACACACAGACTGAAGCAATGCACAACATGTCAGTACACCAACTACCACAATACTACCAAACACAGTGGATATCTTCCAAGGCTTGGGCTGCCTCAGTCACATGATATCTGTGCTGTAAGCTAGCATACATCCAAAATGTTGTGAAACTTTTGACTCACCTTCATATTTGAAAAATGTTGATTAAAAAATAATTCAGTGAAAAATTTATTTAATAAGTACAGAAATCAATACATCATGATATTATGAATAAACTGTCACAAAACACAGCACAGTTTCTATTTGATGACCTCCTTGAAATTTTATGATTAAAAATCCTGTTACACAGATCGGAATTACGAAGAAGTAGTGTTATAAAAATAAGGAATGATTTTTTTTATATTAATCATTTTTCGTTAATTATATTTTATCATTCGGTTTGGTTGGGCTTTGAACTATTCGGGTTAAGAGCTTAGGGCATAGTCATTGGGTACAGTTTTACGCTCGTGCGCAAAGGATATGACAATCACCATTGTCATAATAAACCCCCAGACAGAAAATGGGGCTGGAGTGTGGATGACGTCATACCCGGAAGAGATGGTCCCGAGAATTTGAGGATTTTGAAAAAGAGTCAATTGAGGTCCGACCATGGTGTTGAGAAGTTGGGGTCCGACCATGGTGTTGAGAAGTTGGGGTCGGACCATGGTGTTGAGAAGTTGCGGTCCGACCATGGTGTTGAGAAGTTGAGGTCCTACCATGGTGTTGAGAAGTTGAAGTCCGACCATGGAGTTGAGGGTTGACATTGGACCATGCAGGTAGATAGTTGAGTTTCTGCCATACAGTTGAGAGTTGAAGATGTAGTTTGGTTTTTCGGATCTCTACCGACAGAGATCTTAAACATCACGGGATGTGCAGCACGTTTGTGGGGTCAGCATAGTATGGTCAGCATTGTAAGAATTGTGTCTCTCTCCTCGTGTTGAAGAACCGAAGTCAGAAGTTAATAAATGCGTTCGTACCTGAACAACAGAGTCTGACTTTATTTGCCCGTATATGTATCTGCATTTGTATTTGACTGTATTTGAATACATATTTGTAGTACCGTTGTTATTGATATAATTATAGTTATGGCTATATAACAGTGGCTATATCGATAGCTGTGCATTAAAATTACACTTAGTAAATAATTATGCAAGCCTTATTTTGATGTAATAGTTGACAGGCTGGTTGTGCTGATCATTACCTCTGATTAGTGAGTTCAGTCCTTACTGAGTGCCCTATGGACTACTACATAAGGACACACTGGTGTTGGCAGACCAGCAAAAACTTACATTCATCTTTCTCGATAAACAAACGAAACATAAATTCTACACAATATTTCTAATAAGTCTTCTTATACAAAATTTCCCTAAGGTTTTTACGCATCCATCATTGATTTAACATCACTAATATCATCCCTCACAGTCCTGATGATGATTCATGAGAACCGAAAGGCTATAGTGTCGACTTTGCTTCTCAATAAATCTCTCCTCCAATTTGGATTATCTTGTTATCAATTTTTCTTGATATTCATCAGTACTGCAGAGACGACTTGCCGATAGAGATGGATGGCCAGAGAGAGCCAAGAGTCTATGCGTTGTTTGCAAGTTTTTCTAAGAATATCTTTTAATATAGAATCATTTTCCTGTCCATCAGTGATCAGTCAACAATTTCAAATGATAAACCAATTCATATTATCTTTAATTGGAATCATTTTGAGATGAGGCTTCTTAATCTGAGAATTAATTTTTATTTATTGCGGACTTTTTGTCCTCATCTTGGTAGTTTTTTTGTGTTGTTTCTTCTTTCACTACGTTTCGGCCAAATTTTCACCTCTGGCCTTCTTCAGGTGATTTACTGCGACCTCGGATAGGAATGCTGAGTCTTGTAACAGTATCCCCAGTAATTACTGCCTTCCATAGTTGTCTATCGCACCACGTTTTTGACCAAGTAAACCTCTGGCCGGCTTGGGTAGGATTTGAAACCGCTATCTTCTGACAATGCTCACCTGGAACCGTAGAGACTCAACCCCTCTATCCGCTGCGCCACGGGCCCCGTAGTGAAAGAAGAAACAACACAAAAAAACTACCAAGATGAGGACAAAAAGTCCGCAATAAATAAAAATTAATTCTCAATTCATATTAGTATTTGAATTCCAATGGACGTCAGAGATCAGTTTCAGTAAAATAATTCAACATCCCCTGATGAAGGCCAGAAGATATGCAACCAAAACATCATAAAACACATCATCATCATCATCTAGTCATGTCGACAGCATGGAGTTCCAAGACTCTCTCTCACCACCCATCCCTACCATCTATTGCTCCTGGGAGTTCTAGACTGTATCCAGGGCTTACTGGTCAGCTATCAGAGAATGTCGCTTAAGAGTTCATTGTTACTTCTCCAGGAGTACCATGCATGTCTTGTTCATCTTACTTGGATGGTTTGTCAGATGGGAAGTAAAAGGCCATACAACTGTTCTTTATGGGTTGTTACTTCAGAACAGCATGTAACATTTTTGTGTAGTTTCCATCTAGCAACATTGACATAGCAACAGCTAGGAAGAAATTCCATTTTATTATATCAAAAGAGATCAGGTTTTCACATAATCAATATACATACGCATATATATACTTACACATACACACACACACACACACACACATACACATATATATATATATATATATATATACACACATATATAGACTTTCACACTTATATAAACATGCACATAAATATACTTATATAGATACATAGACACATACACACACATATACATATACATACAGATACACTTACATACACATATATATATTCATACACACACATATATATATATATACACGCATATATACATATACATGCACATACATATATATTTATACACACATCAATAGCCTGTTAATAGCAGTTCCCACCTTCACTAGGTGTACATTGACATTGTTTTCAGTAGATGAGGTATTGCTACCGAGGTATGTGAACTGGTCTACAAACATCAGAGGTTTGCCACTTAAAGTGGAAGATTATTCTATCTCAACACATGAACTGGGTTTTATTTGTGTTCACATAGAAGACAATGCCACTTGTCGCTTGCTCCAGACTGTGCAGCAGGGATTTGGCTTGGACAGGTGTATTCGCAAGAAGCCCTAGATCATCCGTGTTTGTCTTAGAGTCTGTAGAATATTGTCCACTTCTTGCCTTTTTTAGTGTGCAACCATTTTCTTTTATTAGATCTATTGACGTTCGACGTACATAGGCTAGGCTGATGATAAACATATGTTGCTAATGCATTTTCTTGCAAGACTTCAAAGACAGTGTCGGGTGAGCGAACCGCTGCTTAAAAAATTGAACAAACTACAGACAAGAACAGTCTCAACATAAAGAAATTTTTCTTCGAAGAAAACCAGAAAATATTATTGCTGTAAATTTGTTTTAGGTGCCAGTGTAAAAAACAAAACAAAACAAAAACAAACAAACAAAAAAACAAAAAACAAAAACAAAACAAAAAACAAACAAACAAAAAAGAAAACAAAAAAACTTTCTTACCTTCTGGTTTTCAAAAGCAACCCAAACTTTTTTGTAGTTCCACGTTGCTTGTTCCGTCTGGAAAGATAAAAATGGAACAATTAATATATTTTTTAATTAAAATAATATTTCCATTATTATTATTATTGAATTCAGATTTTGGTAAAGGGTTTATAACCGGGAGAGTTTCCCAAAACCTTTCTCATTTTGCAATGATAACCGCATTGGAAAAATAGGGTCTTAAATAGTTTAGCTTTGGGTTACCCTTGCTGCTCTTTAACATAGACATACACTAAAGATTTGAAAAACTAAAAAATGGTACTTGATGCCTCCTTGCTTAACACTCAGCATGATCTGGTATGGATCAAGGGTAAGAAGAGCAACCCAGAGAATGGAGTAAAGTCTTCCCTACACCTTGGTGTAGTATCTATTGAAAAGGAGCCTTCAGGTTGCCCTTGATTACGGTTAGCCGACTAACTTACTACATACTCGTATATATATGTGTGTATATACACACATACACACATATACATACACATATACACACACACACATATATATATATATATATATATATATAAACACATACACAGACACTCACATATATGCTGCTTAACCGGAGGCCCAGGGGCCCAGCTCTCTGCTGGATGATGGCTTTCTTTACTGCATCTTATCACTAACTGGTCTCCAAAACTCTATCGGGGGTCCCGAGGGTCCCTTCGGCCGGGTGTGGCTTTCCCTACCACATCTTGTCTCCGACGTCTCTGATCCCAAACTGTCTGACTTCCTGTTTTCACCGAATTATATAATAGTTCAATCGCCCACTCAATCGCCCACTCAATCTTTGGAATGGCATGTTTAATCGTCATCAAACGGAAATAGCTGTCATGCAGTTCAGAGGTCACTCTCTTCCGGTGCATCAGTCTATGAGTGTATCATGGGATTTTTACCTTGTCCCATTTCGTCAGCCAATTTCCGCCTATGCGATTTCTTTCGATTACTGGCTATTGGGATGTGTCATTTCCTCCCGGTGTATCACTTTGGAATGGCATGTTTGGCCGGGTCGAAGGTCAAAATACAACAAGACCATATATATATATATATATATATATATATATATTTTAAAATTATTGTTATTATATATATATATTTTTTTTTTTATTTCAAAAGTCACCCAAAACCCATCATTTTTATTACCCGCCCCTATATACCATAACCCATTAAAAATGTAACGTGACGATGATTTTAATTTCAATCATCATCATCATCACTCAACAAAATTTCCCACAAAACAGACATTTCATATTCAAATCAAAATAAACCTCTAGCTACCATAAAGTTAGAAAGAAAAAGAAATTCTGATTGCAACAATCCGTTTCTTCCTCCCTTACCCACTCTTCTCTCCTCACACTCATTTCCTTTTGTCCCACTCCTTACCTCCAACAGATATCGGAAATATGTGAAAATATGTAAAGATTCATGCCAGTACATAAACAAACAGACGTACATATGTACGCACGAGCAACAGCACACACACACAAACTAACATTCAATAAAACACAAATTTAGGCACACATACACACATGTAAACCACGCTTTTCGAACGAAAAATTAACCGTATTAATCGGTTTTTTAAAGATCTTCATTCTGTCCGACGATTGCTGATTGCATGAAACCCACGGTCACTGACTGTACTATATATATATATATATATATATATTTCGATCCCAGTTTCGGGAATCTAGCCTGTCTAGCCACACTGAAGAGTTCTGAAAGAACGAAAAAGGTCTGTCTGTGGATGACAATATATATATATATATATATATATATATATATATGGAGGAATTGTAGATTTTGGTAAATCTGACAAGATAAAAAAAAAATAAGTGGAAAAGTGAATAAATCAAAACTCTGACAACGGATTTAGCAATGATATATCGTCTTTATTTTAGAAAGATTTCATCGATTAAGTCTTTCTAAAATAAAAATAACATATCATTGTTAAATCTGTTGTTAGTTTTTTGGTTTATCCACTTTTCCACTTATTTTTCTCATAATTATATATATATATATATATATATATATATAGTGCAATTAGAAGGAAACTAAAACCTGGTTTCTAATTGCACTGTATATGCTCTGAATGTGAATTTTGTTATCTACCTGCAAGGGAATAAGTGATGTAACAATAGCCATACATTGAGCACTCACATAGATTTATATGATATTCCTCACATATTTTATACTCTTGTATAATTCACACCCACTGTCTTCGGACGCTGACTGGATATTACTTTATATATATATATATATATATATATATACAACCAGTCAAAAGTATTTGGCCAGTTTCAAACATTTATATTTCTCATCTAAAAAGTGTTATTTTTAATGAAACACCTTAAGCACCATAAAGTTTTTATTTTTAATACTTCCAGTCTCCATCTTTTTACCATCCTTCTTTTTTTTTAAAAATTCTAACAATTCTAAGAATATGTTTATGATGTCATTTCAAAGTCTCTCTCCCTGTTTATTGTGCCTATCAGCACATTTTTGGACTCTTCACACATTGGTCTCCATAATATCTGTTCTGCTTTTCTATTAAAAGTACTTGTATAGAAATGTTAACATTTTTGGGAATCAGCTCTGAGGAAGATTCGAATAATGTGTTAACAGGGATGGTGAACAGCTGGTGAGGTTTACAATCATAAAATTAATAAATAGGAACCAAAATGAGCGAGATTTAGAGAGAGGGAAACGGAGTGAGATTGATAAATTTGAACATGGATAAAAAGGAGCAGAGAAAAAGAGATAAATGTGAATAGACTGAGATAGATAGATATAAACACTATAAGATATATATATATATATATATATATATATATATATATATATATATATATATATATATATATATGAAATAGAAGGAGAGAGATATAAACAGAATGAAAGATATAAATTGATCAAAATTAATAAAAATGAATTAAGATATGAAAAAAAAAAATGAAGATATTATCTTTTGTAAAAATGCCAAGTGAAATGAAGCCAAGTGAAAACAATCGGAAATTGTCCATAACTCATATTAGCTTCTTCAATTTTGTTCGAAATTTCATTTTTTGGCAAAAAAATTCTCTTTTAAGTCTAGAAGCATGCAAGCAAAACAAAAACAAAAAATGACCAACAAATTTCTCCACCACCATGCTCTGTGCTGAGGCAAAGATTTTAGCCAGAAAACCCAAACAAAAAAAAAAAGAAACCCTAACAACCAATCTAGCATTCTCATTAAAGGAAAACTTTTGATTATCTTAGGATATGTGGACACTGAAATTGTTTTTCATTCGGAACAAGGAAGCGTGGCAGCCAAAGTCTGCGAAAAAATCAGCAATTGATTTTGGCTTTGTTATTGCAACGGAAATTTCTATTCCAAAGTTGGCAATAATTTGGTTCTTTTTTCTTTTTATTGTTGTTGTTGTTGCTGCGTATTGACCTGTTTGTTCAATGATTGGGATGATTAAAGAAATGATATCTCAACATGTCTTGACATGTTTTACAGTCATATCAATTGTAATCCATATTGATTTATCTCAGTCTCTTCACATCTATCTTATTTTGTTCTTCTGTGTATGTCTCTCTCTCTCTCTCTCTCTCTCTCTCTTATATATATATATATATATATATATATATATTCACATACAAGCACACACACATATATACTTATATGAACATTAAAACACACACACGCACACGAACGTCCAATGTAATGTCTGCTTTTAGTTGATATGGCGTATATATAGATATATATTTTTTAAATACCCTGTCCGTTTGCAAAAGCTGCTTGGTAGCGCCAGGAGTGGCAGTGCTGCCTTGAGCTACCGAAACTGTGTTATCACCCTGGTTGGCGGCTGATGAGGACAGGGTATCGCACGTGCTTTCACGCGTTGTATGATGAATATATATATATATATATTCACACACACACACGCACCCACAGAGATATATTTATGTATATATATTTGCACACACATATTTACAAGGTGTTTCAATATATATGTGACTGCTAATAACTCTACTAATAATAATGTTGTGTTCTTTTTTGTTTCAGATTAAAAAATAGTATACTATAACAACTATTGATCCTTGATCACAATGTCTTGGACAAGAAAGGAAAAACTATTTTATGTCACAACTTATTTGAAGACAAAACTACTCAAAACTGTCTCAAAAGAGATGCAACCCATTCATATGATAATGATTTATTACTGAAACAAGAAACTAAAAAAAAGATTGCATGTCCTGGAAGCTGATATAATAACAATTAAAAAAAAACATTGATTTGATATCTCTAGCTCGAAGGATGCATTTTTTTGCAGTACACGTTCCAAATGACCACCATTGCCCGTGGTGTAGTCGTTATCGTCGTAGGAAATGGACACGGCGTTCAAATCCTGGATGAGACTGATTGCATTTCACATAGCACTAATACCCTTGGGAAAGGTATGAATCCAATTATTCTCCCTCCAGCTATGGGTAAATAGTAGGACAGACTAGGTTCTTCAGCCTTGGTGAGGCAACTAGTCTAGGAGAAGGAAAACTCTGAATTCAAACTTGTTAAACTCCGCTTAAAAATTGACCTTGTGTCATATCCTGCCCGAGCAGAGGAGTTTGTGAATAGTACCATTGCACTTGTCTCAGTAATAAATCATTATCATATTAATGGGTTGCATCTATTTCGAGGCACTCTGTATATGCATGTATATTTGCAAACACACACACACACGCGCGCACATGCATATATACATATACATATATATGCGTTTACACACACACACATATATACATATATATTTACACACACATATATACATACATAAATATATACACACATATATTTACACACGCGTGTATATATATGTATATATATATATATACGTACATATCTATATACATACATATATATTTATTTATATACATATCAACTTACATATGTATTTATATATATACATATATATTTACGCACACACACACACACATATATATACACATATACTTACATATACACATATACTGACACACACCCGTGCATATATACTTACACATACACGTACATATATATATATACATACTCACATACACATACATGTATATACATATATATTTACAAATGCACATATATACACGAGTAAGACAGATATGGTGTATAAAAAAAACCAAAAAGAAATATACATATAAATGGACGAGAAAAATATTACTAAATATTAATTTAGATCAACCGCGTTTCGACAGGATTTTTAAGATATGAAATTACGAAAATTTCAGGTATATATATGTATTTGCACACACGCGCGCACGCACAAACACACATACACACACACGATATATATATATATATATATATATATATATATATATATATATATATGTCATGAGAAGAGTTTTGCATTGTGTGTATGTGGCAGTCCTTTTCTCAAATAATCAACCCACTTGGGGGTTGCGCATACATACATACATACATACATACATACATACGTAAGTAAGAGAAAATGAAATGAATCAAACTAATCTCTTGAAAAGATAAACAAAAGAAATATATATATATATATATATATATATATATATATATTTCTTTTGTTTATCTTTTATATTGGTGTGGATGAAAATTTATTTTATTTACTTTGCCAATGTGTGTTTCGACTAAAAAAGTTTTGCCTACACACAATAATAATAACCTCATTTGTCCCACGATATAGTAATTTACAAAGTTCTTTGCTTCGATGTGACACAAGGCCGAATGAATGGGGCGCCCAATGAGACTCGAACTCACTCGCGTTGGTTTGCTAGTCTAGCTTGCTAACCGTTACACCACCAGAGGTGCCCTTTGTCCCACGATATATGGTCTTGCGAAAATGAATCAAAGTTCAGGATTAAATAACCCATAGAGAGTTGATATGCCATAAACTAAATAAAACCAAATTGTCATCATGATGAACCTTTTTTGGTACATTGATGACAATTTATCTGAAAGTGAGGTTAATGAGTTTTGTCACCAACTTAATTCTTTGGATTAGGTTAGTGAGACTATCAGTCACTTTGGTTAATCATCGAGCAGGGGTGGAGGTGGAGAATGACAAAGTCTTCTTTTTCTTGATGTTGAGAGATCGATTGGTGGGTCTTTGTTTACTAGCGTTTATCGTTTTTTACATTAATTGGTATTTTTCCTCTTTAAATCCAAAGAGATTAATTTGATTAATATTCTGCTTCATCGTACTTTGATGATTAGGGTCGGCATAAAAGTTTACTGTTGCACTTGATAACATTTAAAAAAATTTTGGCGATTAATGTGAATCTGGAAAGTTAACAAACAAAAACGTTGTGGCTCTTCTAAATACTCTGTCTGTTTAATGTTGCCATAGAGTAGGAAGATTAGCCTAAGACTAGCAGAGAAAATTTCCAAGTGCTTTTTTTTCTTTTTGTTGTTACGTGTGATCTTTGGCACTAAAAGCAATTTTCCTTTGTTTCATAAAGATGGTTTGCCCGCTTTGTAAAAGAGTTTTGCCATTTATCATTTTTATATATCAGTGTAATAAATGCTGGCTTCACGGGTTAAACCAGTCAAAATTGAGAAACAAGGATAAAACAATACTCTGGGTAGGAGAAGAGAGTTCCTGTGGTGTGATGCTGAGCTGTGGCTTAAAATTAAATCAGTTCGAACTCCAGTCTCTCTCTTATCTTCACTTTCAGACTAATACTCTTGGGAACGGTATGAACTCTCTTATCTCCCCCCCTCCCAACTGCAGATCAAACATTACCATAACCATATTTATCAACCTCTCCGCTCGGACAGGATATGACACAAGGTCAATTTTTAAGCGGAGTTTAGCAGGTTTGAATTCAGAGTTTTCCTTCTCCTAGACTAGTTGCCTCACCAAGGCTAAAGAACCCAGTCTGCCCAACTATTAACCCATAGCTGGAGGGAGAATAATTGGATTCATACCTTTCCCAAGGGTATTAGTGCTATGTGAAATGCAATCAGTCACGTCCAGGATTTGAACTCGTGTCGCCGTGTCCATTTCCTACAACGATAACCATTACACCACGGGCACCTCCATATTATCATTACTGTCCTTCAAAAGGATGGATTTGGCATTAAATAACCCCGAATGGTTGACATGCCATTAAACAAAGTAACCAAACCATATAACTCGAAGGAAGAGTTTTCATGGTGCAGTGGCTTGAGTTCTAAACTGCGGCCTCAAAGTAAGTGAGTTCGAACTCCAGTCATGCTTATTACATTCACTTTTGGACAAATACCCTTGGAAAAGGCATGAACCGCCTTATCCCTCTATGTTAGACTGCAGCCTTGAAGTAAGTCAGTTTACTTTTAGACTAATACCCTTGGGAAAGGCATGAACCCCCTTATCCCTCTATGTTAGACTGCAGCCTCAAAGTAAGTGAGTTCAAACTCCAGTCATGCTATTACATTCACTTTTTGACTAATACCCTTGGGAAAGGCATGAACCCCCTTATCCTCCCGGGTATGGATTAAATACTACCACTGCTGTTCTTCTACATGTATGGCTTTGGCATTAAATACCCCATGAAGGTTTATATGCCATTAAAGAAAGAAACCAAAGCACACAACGCAGTACCTTTTGTCGGTCAACCTGTCTTTTCCTGGACTCAATTGAAAATCTTTTTTTTTTAGCCCAGCAGTAGAAAAATGAGTTTTGGTGCCCATCGTTGAGGGCAATTTTTGAATGATCTCCGTTGTTTAAGAGGCAATCACTATAAACATTCAAAAACCATCTCTCTGCAAAAAAGGTTGATTTTAACGACATGTCAAACCATCAAAGGATATTTTAGGCCGTGAGGTTAAGGAATCATATTCATTGTATATTTACATTTTTCAGATAGTTGTTTATGAAAAAAAATTGCATATATTATCAGGTTATTGGCTTTATGGCATCTCAGCCGTGCTGGGTTATTTGTTTGTTTTTTGTTGCAAGCAATTACAAGGTTTCAAGTAACTTAAAAAATATTCTATATGGTTTCAAGTATTCCAATTTGACCCTAAAAGAAACTTCCTATTCATCATTTTTTGTACAGTCCATTTGAATACAAAATAATCATTAAACAGATCAAATTCATCCATAGATAGGACACTAACAGGTACTATCACTCCGGATCAGAGTGGATCTGGGAGTAATAGCAATGAAGTGGGTACTCGATATTTACCTCTGCCTCCCACCAAACAGGATTTGACACAAGGCCTTTCTTATAGAAGGGATTTTAGGGAAAGGGGGGTTTCTGTACGAGCTCAGACCGGTACCCCGCTGGACTATACGGGTTCAATATGAGCCAGGTGACCTTGCTGGGACTTGGACTCACTAAGTGCAAAGTGAGTCCGGCACATATACCTGCTCATAGCTTGAACTAGACCCAAAGGTCTAGTGCTATACTGTGTGCTTGTCACTGATTCTTCACACAACTGAAGATGGCCAGAGCCGGAGGCCATTCAGCCTTGAATCTATATTCAAGGCTGTGAATGACCTTGATATCCCATCCAGCGCGAATGCCCAGCTAAAAAGCCAGGCAAGGGAAAAAAATAAACTAATATATATATATATATATATATATATATATATATATATATTCAAGAGTTGATTTTTTCCTTTTGTGTTTGCATTTTCATATTTTGAAAGTTAATTAGTTAAAAATGTCCTGCTTAAAACGCTCACCGACTTTATTGGTAAAAGGAAAAAACAAAAACATGAGGAGATAATGGCATGTGTGCAGGCAGAGAAGAGAAGTGGCTGGGGGAATGGAGCGATGGTGTTTACATTGTACTGTCTGCCTTCAGATTAATTTGCAAATTTTTTAACATTTCATATAATTTGATGACAGAGTGGGCTTTTGATAGGGTGTAAAAATTAAAACATCTTATTTTTTAAATTTAAATCTTTTTCTTTTGAAAATTATATAGAAAGTGTGTAGTCTACCTACTTATCTTAAGATTGTAATATATATCACGTGAAACACAGAGTAACGGGTTTAATTTTTTTTGAAAGATTTTAAGTTTTATATTGTTTCAAAGTATAGAACACTCTCAGAAATTTCACAGTAAAATTTAGTAAGGTTATTGCAATTCCTAGGGAAAGGCATGAATCCAACTCTTCTTCCTCCAGCAAAATACTTGAGTAGGCTGGGTTCTTTAATCTAGGTATGGCAATGGGAGTAAGAGAAGGAAAACTCTAAATTTAAACCTGTTAAACTCCTCTTAAATAATTGACCTTGTGTCAGATCCTGCTTGCACTGAGGGATTGGGTATATATATATATATATATGTGTGTGTGTGTGTGTGTGTGTGTATTATTCAGTCCAGTTAAACCGGAGTCGGAAATAATTCAGTCAGGATAAAAATCATTCAACTATGAACATTTAAATTTTCCTGGTAAAGAGCTCAATGTAACTGACATCACAGAGCAATAATTTCTTTAAGAAAATGTGACCGGTTTTTGTTTTTCTTAAAGAAATATATATATATATATATATATATATATATATATATATATATATAAAGCTAAAACGTAATAAAGTCCTCAATACATGAAATGGAGATAATATAATGATATAACTCTACCTGGGATTGAACCCAGGTCTCTCGGGCCATAGGCGAACACTTTAACCATTATGCCAGCAGTAATTAGCAGTAGAAAAAGAAGACGAAAAGGAATAGTATTTTAACAAAATTAATTCTTAACTCTTTTTTTTCAACTAAAAGTACAAGTTACTTTCGGACAGATTTTTTAAATACCTATTGAGGGAGAAACGTCCAGCGTTTTTGGCCACACGGACAGCCACCCTATTCCGCCATATTGGAACGGCGGTTGAATTTGTTCTTCCCAAGAGTCCCCATCTCCCCATCTCGTCCTCGCCACTCTTCCGAGCAACGTACTTGTAGGGAATAAATAAATAAGTAAAAAGAATTAAATTGAATTAAAATAATTATTGAAATACGCAGAAACTCCAAGAGGCCTCTGATAGGAAGATGGGTAACGCATGCGCAAGGAAAAGGGACCTACAAAAAGAGGGATCTCAGTCTCCCTCAGCAGCGACCAGCGGAGTGCCAACACCAAGATCGTTCTTGCTAACTGGTGGGGGACGCCATGCACCCGTCTTTAGACGGCGCATTGGCTAACCCTTCCACTGGTAGTAGTCGTTTCTTTCACTACCAATCCATAAAGTGCCAACACCTAAATCCTTCTTGCTAATTGGTGGGGGACGCCGTGCGCCCGTCTTTAGACGGTGCATTGGCTAACCCTTCCACTGGTAGTAATCGTCTCTTTCACTACCAACCCATGACTAAAACACCGGATTTAGATGAACTCCCCAAAGTGTCAAACACATCGCTAAAGCTTTATATACCGAACACGTTGTTAAAGCTTTAAATACCGAATTTGGACACATATACCCAAGAAACGACTAAAGCATTTTTAACACCTTGACTGGGGGATTCAACCATTTCATTTGTATTCAGGGAGAATTTCCTTACCCATTGAATGGATGTTGAACCCAGGAATAAAGGAAAAATATAAAAGATGTCTTCGTCTCCGATCTGTTACTATCTTCTGTCATATAATTTTTTTAGGGCCTTCTTATCCAAGAAGTTAAATCAGCAAAACAAAAGTGGGGTAAGAATAGAATAACGGCAACATAGCTTGCCCTGAGACCCCATACACTTTCCCTTCTTTCGATTGGGCTTGACAATCAGAAATGATAGCTTTTTGCATCATTATTTTGTAATAAACCTACTCTGTGCACTCAAAAAAAGAAAAATGATAATTTTCAAACGAATGTTTCAACGTTAAATCAGTGCTACAGTGTTCCTATTATCTTATATAACAGAGTTAATTTATTTCCCCCTCAAAATAACTCAAAATATAACCATTATAAGCTAAACCCCTGCCAACAAAAGTGAGTACACCCCTAAGGGAAAGTTGTCAATATTAATATACACCATGTCAATTGTCAATATTTTATGTGGCCACCATCATTATCCAGAACTGCCTTTACTCTTCTGGGCATGGAGTTTACCAGAGCTTCACAGGTAGCCACTGGAATGCTCTTCCTCTCCTCCATGACTACGTCGCAGAGCTGGCGGATATTTGAGACTTTGCACACCTCCATCTTCCGCTTGAGGATCCCCCAAAGATGTTCTATTGGGTTCAAGTCAGGAGACATGCATGGCCAGTCCATCACCTTTACCCTCAGCCTCTTCAGTAAAGCAATGATCGTCTTGGAGGTGTGTTTGGGGGGTCATTGTCATGCTGGAACACGGCCCTGCGACCCAGTTTCTGGAAGGAGGGGATCATGCTCTGCTGCAGTATTTCACAGTACATGTTGGAGTTCATGTTTCCCTCAATGAAATATAACTCTCCAACACCTGCAGCACTCATGCAGCCTTAGACCATGACATTCCCACCACCATGCTTGACTGTAGGCATGACACACTTATCTTTGTACTCCTCTCCTGGTCGCCGGCACACATGCTTGAAGCCATCGGAACCAAACAAATGAATCTTCATCTCATCAGACCATAGGACATGGTTCCAATAATCCATGTGCTTTGTTGACATGTCTTCAGCAAACTGTTTGCAGGCTTTCTTGTGTATCGTCTTCAGAAGATGCTTCCTCCTGGGGTGACAGCCATGCACACCAATTTGATGTATGGTCTGAGCACTAACAGGCTGACCCCCCCCCCCACTTCTTCAATCTCTGCAGCAATGCTGACAGCACTCCAACACCGATCTTTCAAAGAAAGCATTTGGATGTAACACTCAGCACGTGCGCTTAGCTTCTTTGGACGACCTACCCGAGGCCTGTTCTGAGTGGACCCCGCATTTTTAAAACGCCAGATGATCTTAGCCACTGTGCTGCAGCTCAGTTTCAGGGTGTTGGCAATCTTCTTGTAGCCTTGGCCATCATCATGTAGCGCAACAATACATTTTTAAAGATCCTCAGAGAGTTCTTTGCCATTTGGTGCCATGTTGGAACTTTCAGTGACCAGTATGAAAGAGTGTGAGAGCTGCACTACAAATTTGAGCACACCTGCTCCCTATGCACACATGGGCCTAGTAACATTAATGAGTCACATGACTTTGGAGGGAAAATGACAAGCAGTACTCAATTTGGACATGTAGGGGTATAGTTTCTTAGGGGTATACTCACTTTTGTTGGTAGGGGTTTAGCTTTTAATGGTTATATTTTGAGTTATTTTGAGGGGGAAATAAATTAACTCTGTTATATAAGCTACATACAGACTACTTTTCGTTGTGTCAAAGTGTCATTTTGTCAGTGTTGTCCCATGAAGAGATATACTTAAATATCTGCTGAAATATGAGGGGTGTACTCACTTTTGTGATACACTGTATGTAGATAATTCCGAAGAAAATAGAAGGTCTGGAAAAGAATGTTCCTGTGCATATCGGAAGATAAAATATTACACAAACGTGGAGGTTAATTCACACGTGCGTTTATTCGGAAGACGTTATGTTGGTCCCTTTTTTCATCACCTCTAAAGAGTGGAGGTTGTAGGGAGATGATTAAAATACGATACGAACAACTGTTAGGAGGAGGAAAACTTCGATAGAAACTAGAAAAGGATGCTGCGTAACGTTTTGAACAAATTTTGAAAGCAGCACGTCTACAAAATAGCAATTATACGACCACTTACCTTCCATCTCACAAACCATCCCACTAAGACAATCAAAACATTATGGACACCGCTGGGGAAGTAAGAACGAACTCATAAGCGACGTTCTTCAGTGGAATCCTACACATGGACAAACCAGTGTTCGCCCACCAGCAAAAAATTACATTCCTAACTCTGTGAGGACACTGGATTCTATCTAGAAGACAGGCCAAGAGCGATTACCGATAGGGGTGGATGGCGAGAGAGATATAATCAAATGAATCCATACTGTCAGTACGACTTGATGAATATCCAATAATTGAAGAAAAAATTAATGAACCACAAAAATACAACTAATAATCAATCCAACAAAGTGACTTACGCTAAAAATACCGGTTCCTATGAGATGAGCGAAGTGAAGCGCCGACGAGCTTGGTCATTACTTTGATGGGTGACTACTTTGGAACAGTAGACTCTGGGAAGTATCCCAAGCGTTTCTGCCAGACTAAGCAAAACTTCAGAAATAACAATTGCGGCGTATCTATGAATTAAATGAAGTTTTTCTCAATTAGTTTTCTATTTTTTAAAATGAGAGCATCATGGCGCCTGTCTGCCGTAATCACGTGACGACACACCGAAATATATGCAAATGACGTTGTACTTATATGAATATAACTCCACCATATTGATAACAGTAATAAATGTTGAAATACGGAAAAATCCTCAGGCGTTTGTTGTTGTGATTTTTTTATATATGTTATTCTTTATAAAGGATTTTGGTGTAACAATACCAAAATCATATTCAAACAAAAAAACCCCCCAAAAAACCAACGAATCCTCGACGCCATCAGTAGTAAAAATAAACAATTAAATAAAACAACTAAATAAAACAGCATTCAACATTGGCATGAACATGATAAATATCTTCAATAACTGGTATGCTGACTATTAAAAATAAAACCTTCAAATAGAATAACTATAGCACTTAAATCAAACCAAAAACAAACAATATCTCCAGAAAAAATACTCTTTACACATATATGTTAAATATATATGATTTGGTTGGGTTGAGTTTTATGGCATATCAACAATTATTGGTTATTTAAAGCTAAATTCTCTTTATACATGTATATTAAATATATATGATTTGGCTTGGTTCGGTTTTATGGCATATCAACCATTGTTGGTTATTTAATGCCGAAACCTCTTTATACAAGGAACACACAATAAGTTTCCCGACTTTTTTCGTATGAACACTTTTATTGATAGTACGCACATGAAACTCAAGTCCCCTTCAAAGTAATCTCCTCCGGCTGCAATGTACTTGTTGTACTGTTCCAACAAATACTGGAAGGCCTCATGAAAGTCCTCTTGTGTGAGCGTGTCAATGACCTTCGTCACAACCTCTTTCATCTCCTCAATTGTCTTATTACGACACCCTCTAAGGTTTCCCTTGAGCTTAAGGAATAACCAAAAGTCACAGAGAGCAAGGTTTGGACTAGGGTGGGGGTGAGGGACTGTCTTGATGCTCATCTTGGTCAAATAGTCTGTGACAAGGATGGAGTTGTGGACTGGTGCATTGTCCTGGTGGAAATGCCACTGACCCGATTTGAAGAGTGCTGGCCTCTTCCGACGGAATCTCTTCCTGAACTCCCTTAAAATCTCAACATAGTATTCCTTGTTGACTGTCTGTCCAGTGGGAACCCAGTGCATGTAGATCATGCCAGTGCCGTCAAAAAAGGGATCATCAAAAATTTGTGGGCGGATTTGCTCTGTCTGGCCTTCTTGAGTCTGGGAGAGCCAGCATGCTTCCACTGGGAACTCTGTCTCTTGGTCTCTGGGTCATAGTAGATCCAGCTTTCATCGCAGGTCACCATAGCATCAAGAACTGCGGGATCTAAATTGATCAGCTCGACCATCTCCCTGCAGTCATGACAACGTCTTTCTTTCAGATCTTCTCTGAGCACCCTTGGGACAAACTTCACACATATCTTCCGCGTCTTCAGTTCCTCGCGAATAATTGTGTGTACAGTTCCCACACCGATATCAAAATGTGCACTTTTTGTCTCTATAGACACACGACGGTCCTTATCCACGAAATTCTTTATTTGGCCATATCAACTCTGGTGTTCTGACATCCTTACTCCTCCCACACCTCTCATCATCCCTCACAGACTCCGTGCCTTCCTTGAATCCCTTATGCCACTCAAAAACTGATGCTCGATTTATGCAAGATACTCCAAAAGCAGTCTGAAGCATTCCATACGTTATTTCTGTGGCATTTTTTTCAAGTTTAAAACAGAATTTTATTGCATATCGTACTTCTAAAGTGTTTTGAAATTCACCCGCTGTGACAATCAGGTTTTAGTAGGGTGTATTCCAATTGCTGCTGTAGTTGTTCATTTGAAGCTGAAATCATAAGAATTGGTCAGTCATCTCATAAGATGTATAGCAATAACATACTGCATTTTCAAGAGGTTACGACAATTTTAAATGCCTGTATAAAAATAAGTCTGGAAATTTATTGAGGCACCTCGTACGTATATATTAAATACATATGAGTTGGTTTTGTTGGGTTTTATGGCATATCAACCACTGTAGGTTATCTAATGCCAAATCCTCTTTATGCATATATATTAAATATGTATGATTTTGTTTGGTTGGGTTTTATGGCATATCAATCATTGTAGGTTATTTAATGCCAAATCCTAAATCCAAACATTAAATATTTATATGATTTGTAAACATGTTTTGCCAATTACATTCTTAAATGAGCCTGAACTCTTTTTTGCACACAGGTAAATAGTTTCAAATATTGCTATATAACAATCATAATTTAACATCAGTCATTTGCTTGTACACAGTTTGTTCTATTTGACCCATAGATAGGACCCTATCAGGTGCTACCACTCCGGGTCAGAGTGGACCTGGGCGCAGTGGCAATGAAGGGGTACTCTGCATGCCCCAAATCTCCAGGGTTGAAGCTTCAGATGCTTTAATGTCATATCTAGGACCCTCGTTGGGAGTGAGGGGGGGGGCTTACCTCACTGCAGAGATGCAGTCAGTGTATTTTACAGTCCCTTTCGATTTGGCTTGGGTTAAAGGAAAGATATTCAATCGTTTTCCCGCCATTCATCAAGGACCAATTATACATATATTCCTCCATGAACATGTAACCCTTTATGTAAATAATATATATTATATTATATATATTAATATTGTTTTGTTTAAATTCTTTCTCTAATAATAAATTTTGCATCTCCAGTGAAGTCATGGTTTATTAAGCGGAAATGTTGTTCTATAGAGAGAAATTTATTATAGTCAATTTGATTCTTTCTCTATAATTGTTTAGCCTAAAATAAAATGTCTATACGGACTTTCCAATATACTGTTTCCAGCAACGTGTGCATTCGAGCAGATAAATGACATTTTTACTTCTTCAATTAGAATTGTGCTAAACTCTTAAATATTTTCTTAGTTGTCAAGCAAGTGAATGAGTTGTCGAATTTAAGGCGGTTACAGTATTAGTTTCTGTCAAATGTTACATGATAAACAAAGGTTTATTTTGGCCTTCATATCGAAGAATTTGTTGATTCATTTAGTAAGAGAACTACGTCATAATGTATCAGGTATTTTATCCCATAGACCAATCACTAGTGAGCAAGAAGTTCGATCCTTACTAGATGCCTTAGATTCATGTCAAACTTAATTAAGTTTAGTAAATGATTATTTTGTTATTAGTCTCGTTGGTATCAGTTCCTTACACGTCATTGCTTCCAATTATTTCATCAAAGCTTTTAGGTGATAGAGACGAAACGAACAATTACGTAATAACTGAGTGCAGCAAATTAGCTCAGAAAAGAGATAAGAGTAGACACGACTGGGTGGCCAAAGGGATCCACTGGGAATCGTGCAAGAAATTAAAATTTGACCATACGAACAAATGGTATATGCACAACACACAGTCTGTCTTAGAGAATGAGATGCACAAACACCTGGGATTTTGAGATACAAACGGATCACCAAATCTCGGCCAGACGACCAGACCTAATAAGAATCAGCCAAAAGAAAAAAAAAGAGAACCAGCCAAATTGTGGACTTTGCTGTCCCGGCTGACAACAGAGTAAAATTGTAAGAAAGCGAAAATAAGGATGAATACCTGGACCTTGCTTGGGAATTAAAAAAAATCTATGGAACATGAAAGTAACGGTTATACCAATTGTAATTGGTGCTCTTGGTACAGTCACCAAATGATTATTAAAGGAACTAGAGGACTTGGAAATAACAAGACGAGTGGAGACAATCCAAACAACACCATTGCTGAGATCAACCAAAATACTGAGAAGAGTCCTGGAGACTTGAGGAGACTTTCTGTCACTCAAACTTCAGTGAAAGACCATCAGTTAACGCTGATATGAAAAACTCTCAAGGAGTAAAAATAATAACAGTGGATCTTAAAAATAAATACAATAAATAGCGGACCTTTTCATTTTAACACACACACACACACACTCACCACCTATCAGCAGTGGCATGTCTAGTTCTACGTATATATGCACACACACACACACACACACACACACACACACACACACCTCCTCATCGGGCCTGTCCTTATATGTATATTATACACAGCTATACTTTCTATTACACACACACACACTTACACATCTACATCTATATATATGGATATAATAACCTGTCTGTCTTCCTCTCTATCACACACACACACACACACACACACACACACACACACACACACACACACACACACACCTCCTCATCGGGCCTGTCCTTATATGTATATTATACGCAGCTACAGTTATCATATGCCCAACTCGCAAATATATATATATATATATATATATATATAATAATATATATATATATATATATATATATATATGTATATATATATATACTGTCTGTCTGTCTCTCTTTCTATTACACACACACACACTTACATATCTACATCTATATCTATGGATATAATAACCTGTCTGTCTATCTGTCTGCCTCCTTCTCTATTACACACACACACGCATACACACACAAAAACACACACATTCATACACACACACACACACACAATTACACGCCTACAGTTATATCTATGGATATAATAACCTGTCTTGTCTGTCTGTCTCTGTCTGTCTGTCACACACACACACACACACACACACACACACACACACACACACAAACATTTCCATTTCTAATTTCGTGTACTTTTCTCATTCCTGAATTATGTATATATTTATTCTCAGTTTTAAGTGTAACTAAATCTGCCGCTCACAGATAATCCACCTAAATCCCCTCGTCAAATTTCATTTGCATATATCAGCACAAATCCTTCGTACCCCAACTCTCATTCATCACCTCTTCACCGATTTCTCTCACCTATACACATATACCCAGGTGTTTTCATCATAAAGCAAATAAAAATAGGACAGAAATTTGGTCTTTTGGTACTTTGTGATGCAGGCTCACCGACTCGTAATCAAATTTTGAGAATTAGACCGAAGGGGATATTTTTCTGAAGTGCTTTTGAAATGAGTATTTATTAATCTTTGTCATTTTCCTCTAAAACCTCCCGCAAGGGAAGGGGGCACTGCTGGCGTGTTCACGGGGGGCGGGGGCGGGTGGGGCGGATCTTAATTTATTCATATATTTACTTGAAATCATGCTCGGTCGATTTCCAAGATTAATTTTTGTACATAGATTATTAATCGGTCTTCTAATTTATATAAGATTTAATTATTGTAAATAAAAATTGATATTGACCCAGGGTTATGTAAGCTGAAATGCGCAAACCAACAAAGATATATCTATGCATACACACACACACACACACATAACTGTGTGTGTGTGCGCACGCGTATTTTACTTTAGATAAGATTTTATTTGCCTTACAGAACTTTATAAAAGTGTTATATACACCCGGAATGAAGAGGCAATATAACACTTCTTTATAAAAATATTATCTCTCTTTTTATTTACGAAAGTCGTGGCGAAATGACCGTATGAGAGAGAGAGAGAGAGAGAGAGAGAGAGAGAGAGAGAGAGGGGGGGGATTGCTAGGGAACGCTAGGTTGCAATATCTTCAGATTTACACCAGGTGGCGATACATTTCCAAAGATAGATTCAGAGCTTTGCTTCTACGTGCTTTTTACTTGGAAGATTGATTCAAGTCCGGCTTCTAAATCCAGGAACCGCCGCCACCGGCTAGCACCCAAAATGGCGTGACGTGTCTACTCTGCTGACTGACAGCCGACTCTGACTGACCGTCATTATATATTTTCCTGACGCCCACACATTTCTTCCCATGCAATTCACGTGGCATTTCCGCTGTCCCTTGTTTATCTTAAGACCCAAATACACATCCTGTTTTTTGAAATCCACACTAACTAGCCTGTCTAAAGTCAATATGTAACAATAGCTTTAAAAAGACCCTATTTATTGATTTTAATGAAAACTAAAATATAGAAGATGAAAAGAAAAGGCTAACCGGTTTCATGCCTCCTTCGTTTGCACAATAACCGAGTTTATCTTGAGCGATTGGTGAATGGTAAAAGAAAAGAGAAAAAAGGTAGGGGAGGAATAAAAGAGAAACGACAGAAAGTCCAAGAAAACATTCCTTCTATTAACAGAAAGAAGGCTATTTAGACCTAATATAGCGAGTTTCTAGAATTTGGGGGATGAAATGGAGAATGTGTCTTGCTTAGAAAAGAAAATAAGTCGAAAATACATTTATTGGCGCATTTACGTTTATTCATCAGATAATCTTCGATGGAACTTCCCTAGGGAGGTCGGTAAAATCCTGGATTTTAGAAGGTACATGCCGTTTGATCAAAACATCTAACCTTTGACCTGTTCTATGTAGTGCATGCCACAACTACATTTAAACAACTAAACAATCGAGCAGTTATGATGAAGAGAAAGAAGGTCCTTGCGAGTGGATGTTAGAATCGGTTAAGTAGATAATATAACTTGTGTGTTTGCTGAAAAATAACACTGTTGTACAACTGATGAAATGAGTTTAGCAAACCTATCGCTAAATATTACCTTGCCAAGGAAGGAGGTGCCCGTGGTGTAATGGTTATCGTCATAGGAAATGGACACGGCGACACGAGTTCAAATCCTGGACGAGACTGATTGCATTTCACATAGCACTAATACCCTCGGGAAAGGTATGAATCCAATTATTCTCCCTCCAGCTATGGGTAAATAGTAGGGCAGACTGGGTTCTTCAGCCTTGGTGAGGCAACTAGTCTAGGAGAAGAAAAACTCTGAATTCAAACCTGTTAAACTCCGCTTAAAAATTGACCTTGTGTTATATCCTGCCAAAGCAGAGGGGTTGGTAAATATTGATAAGCCGGACATCTTTTGTAGCGAGGCTAGCTTGATTTTATTAGAATTAGAGATTTTGATTCTGATTAAAGATTGTATAAGGTCTGATGGAAAACGATTGTTACCAAGAGTCCTAGTAATAAATTTAATCTCCTCATCAAACTTAGAACAAATCATTAAAAACCAAATGTGCAAGAGACTTGATTAATTTTTTGTTTTTGTTTAGTAGGAGAAAAGGAGTCCCAAGGATATACAAAACAGTAAAAATTGTCTTTCTGTATATTCACGTGAGGAAACAGAAAGTAGCCCTACAAACTAAGACCACTAGAAAGGGCAGAGAAGAATTAGTTTCCTTTTCTAGTCTAAAATTAAAGGCTAGATGAACATTACTGAGGGAAGTGAAGAATAAATCAGTTTCCATCACACTACTAAAGAGACAAAATGCATCATCGACATAACGAAAATAGACATCTGGGTTTTGCCAGTCCTAAAGGGGAACCCCCACTGACACACTGTTAGTCTACTTGTACACAATTACATCTAAACTGTATAAAACAGACATCGTTGCAGCAAATTTCATCAATCGAAAGGAAATATTGTCCGGAATAGAGGGGGGGGGTATAAATGACTGGGATATAAAACATCAGCGCATATATCGATAGTCAACATAAGAGGAACAAAAGTAAAAAAGATTGGATATATCAAAGGAGAACACCAATTTTCCAAAACTGGTTGCGATATTACAGCTATCTATTTATATTAGCCGATAGCGTATATGTGAATATATACGTAAAAAATCCCTTTGCTTACGCTGAGAATGGAGATAGCTCTGAGGTAAGTTATTCGAGAGACGTAGAGTCAGCCGAGTTTTGATCTTGTGTGTCTAGCCACACTGAAAAGTTGTGATACGACGAAACAGTCTGTCTGTGGACGACAATATATATATATATATATATATATATATATATATATATATATATATATGTATATCCTTCCGTACTAGTAGGATGCAATACAAGGCCAATTTTTAAGTAGCGTTTTCCTTCTCCTTAATCAGTTGCCATACCAAGCTCAAAGATCTCAGTCTGCCCTACTATTTACCTATAGCTGGAGGGAGAATAGTTGAATTCACTTCTTTCCAAGGGTATTACGTTATGTGAAATGCAAATAGCTTCGTCCAGGATTTGAACTCGGGTGGCCGTGTCCATTTCCTATGATAGTATCCATTACACGACGAACGCATATATATCTATATATATATATATAAAGTAAAGTTGGCGACCGTAGTCGAGAGCGACCCGAAGACTCCCTTTTCAATAGCTACTACACCGAGGTGTAGGGGAGGGCGCAACTCCTTTCCCTGGATTGCTCCACTTTACCCTTGATATGACCTTATAATGCTGAGTGTTAAGCAAAGAGGTATCAAGTAGCATTTTTAAAGTCTTTGGTATGACCCGACCTGGGATTGAACCCCGGTCTCCCGGACCATTGGCGAACACTCTACCCACAAATATGGTACGTGCAAATTTTTATAGCAAAATGGTTAAAGGAATCATATGTATTTAGAGGGAGATGAAAATGAGAGGTAAAAAGGAAAAAAAAAAAAAAAAGAAAAAATTAAATAGGTAATATTTTATTATAGATGACACTAGAGCTCTTTCATCCGATGATTTGTCAAGTGATACAATCAGAGGACATTTAAAAGTCCAGAATGTTAACGACAATGAGTAAAAAGGGGGTGATATGAAACAACGGAGGGGGAAAACGACTAAAACCACCTTAAGTCACGCCAGAAACATCTCCAAGAAGATATAAGGAGTACCTTGGATTCTGTTTACTCAGAGACGAGCGATTAAACAAAATATAAATTGCCTTGAGGACATTAAGATGTTGTTTTGTCCTCGTTCTGTGTAAAACAGCAAAGGACTCATCATCATAATTGGCCGCAAAGGTATTTTATAGCATTCAAATGCTCACAGATGGTGGAATTTAACATTTGCTAATGTGTACGATCACAAATTCCTCGTGGAACGTGCTGTCGTTGGGAAGTACGCCCTATATATAAATTTATAGATTAAATTACTCTGCTGAAAGATAAGG
Organism: Sepioteuthis lessoniana; assembly: GCA_963585895.1. NCBI lineage: Eukaryota > Metazoa > Mollusca > Cephalopoda > Myopsida > Loliginidae > Sepioteuthis > Sepioteuthis lessoniana. Next base: position 2,378,866 of record OY757945.1, on the reverse strand, counting down.
GAGTACATCTTTATGGATAGAATGAAATGCGGCTCTGGTCGTAAAGTTAATTCGAACCTTAACCACATTATAACAGTGCGCAACAAAAGAAGAAACCTTATTCAGAATTTTGTGTTGGCGATTCATTTTCTTTTCCTTCCATTATTCGTCAACTCTCTCTTTGTGTTGACTCTCAATTTTTGGTGTCTTTTGATATTGCTCCGTTGTTTACTAATGTTCTTTTTTCTTCGTTGTTTACTAACGTTTTCTTTTGTTTCGTTGTTTACTAACGATCCTTTTTGTTTCGTTGTTTACTAACGTTCCTTTTTGTTTCGTTGTTTACTAATGTTTCCTCTTGATTCGTTGTTTACTAACGTTTTCTTTTGTTTCGTTGTTTACTAATGTCCCTTTTTGTTTCGTTGTTTACGAATGTTCCTTTTGCTTCGTTGTTTACTAACGTTTCCGTTTGTTTCGTTGTTTACTAACGTTCCTTTTTGTTTCGTTGTTTACTAATGTTTCCTCTTGCTTCGTTGTTTACTAACGTTTTCGTTTGTTTCGTTGTTTACTAATGTCCCTTTTTGTTTCGTTGTTTACGAATGTTCCTTTTGCTTCGTTGTTTACTAACGTTTCCTTTTGTTTCATTGTTTACAAATGTCCCTTTTGCTTCGTTATTTACTAACGTTTCCTTTTGTTTCGTTGTTTACTAACGTTCCTTTTTGTTTCGTTGTTTACTTATGGCCTTGTTGGTTGGGGTTTGGAGTGTTACAACATACAAAGAGAAAAAGCTTCATTTAACACAAGACAAACAAGGAACATCTAATAATTAAACAATTTTTATAAAACAGAAATGTCAACTTGGATTTGAATGTTCAAAAGTTCTCCTTTGTGAGTAGTAAATTTTCGAAGTGGTGGAAAGTCAGATATCAAGAAGCAGGGTAAAGGAAGAGAATGTTTTTAAAGAGTACTTATTCCTTTTTTCTTTTCTTTCTTTCTTTCTTTCTTTTATGGTCAGGTAGTGGAACTAGCAGAGAGGTAGTTTCGGCTCTTAACTCGAGGGCGGACGTCACTTCTCTCCTGGTTATCGCGTCTTCGTTCTTTCTTGTGTCTCCTTTTGTCCTCACTGATTTGGTTCACAGAAAACCTGGGTATTTATCTCTTTCCACCGGCTCCAAATTCGCTACTCGAAAATCCTTCTAATTTTGGCGCGACTGCTTCCCATTGGCTACTTTACATTTTATTATTTTTCTTTTTTTCTGATTTTTAACCGGATGGATGCGTGGAGCCTTATGCGTGGCGACGCGTTTATTCATTTTGTATCAGGCAGCCGACGAGCCAATATCCGGTTGGGAGCTTTTTGTTAATTCCTAAATCCCCACATACTAATGTTTCCTCTAGCTTCGTTGTTTACTAACGTTTTCTTTTGTTTCGTTGTTTACTAACGTTCCCTTTTTGTTTCGTTGTTTACTAATGTTCCTTTCTGTTTCGTTGTTTACTAATGTTCCTATTGTTTCGTTGTTTGCTAATGTCCCTTTTTGTTTCGTTGTTTACTAATGTTTCCTCTTGCTTCGTTGTTTACTAATGTTTCCTTTCGTTTCGTTGTTTACTAACGTTTCCTTTTGTTTCGTTGTTTACTAATGTTTCTTTTTTGTTTCGTTGTTTACTAATGTTCCCTTTTTGCTTCGTTGTTTACTAATGTTCCTTTTGTTTCGTTGTTTACTAACGTTTCCTTTTGTTTCGTTGTTTACTAATGTTTCTTTTTTGTTTCGTTGTTTACTAATGTTCCCTTTTTGCTTCGTTGTTTACTAATGTTCCTTTTGTTTCGTTGTTTACTAACGTTTCCTTTTGTTTCGTTGTTTACTAATGTTCCTTTTGCTTCGTTGTTTACTAACGTTTCCTTTTGTTTTGTTGTTTACTAATGTTCCTTTTGCTTCGTTGTTTACTAATGCTCCTCTTGCTCCGTTGTTTATAAATGCCCCCTTTTCTTTTTGCTTCGTTGTTTACTAATGTTCCTGTTTGCTTCGTTGTTTACTAATGTACATACATCTCGACACGTTGTTTACTAATGTTATTATTTCTTCGTTGTTTACTAATGCTCCTCTTGCTTCGTTGTTTACTAATGTTCCCTTTTTGCTTCGTTGTTTACTAATGTTCCTCTTGCTTCGTTGTTTACCAATGTTCCTCGATGAAGCAATTTCTATCTGTGCTGAGTTTTATACCGTAGTCTTTTGACATCAGTTCCTTCTTTCCTACAATCACACCCCGATTATGGTTATCTAAGAAGACCCGGCTATAAATGAAAATAGTAAAAACTAAAAAGGGGTTCATATATCCAACCACTATTTCATGGGTAGGATGCGAGAAAACCTTGACTTTTAAACGGAGTACAGCTAGGCTTGAGTTCAGGGTTTTCCTTCTCAGAGATTGGTTGTCTTAGAAAAGAGCCAAGCCTGCCCGACAATTTACTCATAGCTGAGGCGGGTGGGGACTGAGAAGGGATGGATTCATGCCTTCCCTAACGGCATTAGCGTCAATTATATAATTTTATAGGCTACATCGTCTCTGATATATATAATAAAAGTATGTATAGATATAAACTTTTAAACACATTTTAAATGCAACAACAAACATATGCACGCGTATGTGTATAATACATCAATATTTCTTTCTCGATATATATATATATATCGGATCATAGTGTGCAGTGAGATTTCTGCTGGCCATTGTGACAGGGGGGCATCATAGAAGCAATTCAAGGACTGCTTGAAAAAATTCTTTGGTGCCTGTCACATCGATTATTGTCGATGGTCCACCCTAGCTGAGAACTGTGACACCTGGCGTCTCACCGCCTATTATGTTGTCTCCTTTTCTGAAAACACTCACAGGGCCGCTCGCAAGCAGAAAAGACACAAAAGGAGGAACGACAATACTATGCCATCAAGCCCTGACCAGATCTTCAGCTGCGGCCGCTGCGACTGTGCCTGCCTGTTCCGCATCGACTTTATCAGCGACGAACGAGCTGCAGTCGGCATGGACCGACCCCTTCTTAATCTTCCTTTCACAAAGCCAAGCCATGATTATATATATATCTATATATAT